>VUYV01000458.1:0-304371 GCA_008711295.1 Anarhynchus alexandrinus
TGAGAGGAGGTCAGGGAATGATTCATCTGAGGTCAGGGAATGATTCATCTGCCATCCCGTCCGCTCTTAGCTGCCCGCCCCGGGGCGGCGTGGTGCGTGGCGGGTAAGGAGTGAAATGCAGGGGCACTGTAGATCGCGAATCCTTTCATGTGGCTAGTCGCCTCTTTGTTCCAGCAGCAGTTTTGGTTAATCCCTGTGTGCATTGGTTTTAGTTTTCAAACGTTAGGCATGCTTTCCTCTTGGTAGAGCTGCCTGAGCCTACAAAATCCTGATCTTAACTCTGGTCCCTGTAAAGGTCACTCGGGTTTTCTACGTTTTCTGCACTTGCACAAGAAGGGTGTAATTGTCCCTCGGTTGGGTTGAGGCACGTTGTAAGAATTCGGAATAGGATCAAGTCCATTCAAAACAGATGATACAATATTTTCCTGAATTTAACCAGTGAAACAAAATCTGGGGAAACAGTGTAGAAGAAACAAATAGATGAGTTTTCTACTAGTTTTCTAATTTTGGTCCATAATCCTCATGGAAAAATATTTCCTGTCAAGTACCTATACTCTCTCTATTACTCACCTACAGCTGACTTCAGTTGTTGAATAATCCTTAAATGTCTGAAAAGACACATCTACCTCCAGTCTACAAAAGTCTGTCCCACACTGTTTTGGTAACAGCACTCAACTGTTCTGGAGAATGTTATATGTTCAAAGCACTCAACAAATATTAGCTAATTAATCGATTATATTAAAGCACAAATTATTCTTCCAGCAATGCAGAAGAATGTGCTTAGCACACATTATAGTACCAATAAATGCATTACAAATCTCTTTAGCAGATTTAGGAGACACTCTGTACTGTTGTCTGGTGAATACATTTAGATAAGTGTCTTAATCTGATAATTTCACATTTATAGTCACTCAAAATTTTATGCCACAAAATGGCCAAATACAACGTAATTTTTTTTAAAAATCCATGTGACTACTGAGAAGTATTTGTATGTTTCCCTTATGCAATGATGTTTTTATGATTAAATAGTATTTTAATTATTCTATAGTGATTGCTTTTTAAGAAATTGGAGGAATACTTGTGTAAGTTAAACTAAAACAATCAACAGAGCATACTAATTGCAGGTTTCTTGGTTTGTTTTGTTTTTAGGCTTAGTTTGGGCATCATTTTGAAAATCTTATCCCTTAGAGATGGTACAAAAATAGAACAGTCCCGTCAAAGCTTTATTAATGGCCTAAAAAATTTCACTTCAGCAGATATAGACACTGTACTGAATAATACTAGTCATAGCAATTATTCAGCAGTTCCTTGGGGAAGACCACTGAATTTGAGGAGTAAATCATCTGTTCAGACAGAAGAGTTTCTTCCTGTGGTGTGTACGTTCAGTTTCTAAAATATGATATCCAAAATTCAAACATTAACCTTTACCTAAACCTGTGCCTTTTGTGTTTGGGGCGTTCCAAGGATTTGTTTTTCTTCCTAGATAGAAAGCACTAGATTACAATGATCATGATAACTGCCATTTATCTGGGATATTTGTGGTATTTTTTTCCTACAGAATTCCCAAGTGTCAGAAAATTGAATAGACTTCTAATGTATTTTCCCTTTAAAGAGCAAACAAAAAGGGAACAGGAGGCTATGAAATATACTGCTGAACTTCCCTTCATGCTAGGTGTAGTATCAGGCTAACAAAAAATACTGACGTTCAAACAAGAAAAGTTATTTTCAGTTTTCCTTAAAAGCACAATAATCTCTGAAAAATAAAATTGGGTAGAAAAGGAAAAGAAGAGCAGAGGGGGGCTGGAAGGAAAGGAGACAAATTGTCCATTAGCATTAAAAACTGCGCTAAGTTAGGAGCCTAGAAAGCACGAATTCAAGTTTCACCTCCTACTGCACTTGGCAATTGCATGATTGACTGGAGTGTTTTTGTCCGGATGCAGACAGGAATTGTTCAAGATTTACAGATACGGTAAAAGGCTTTCAACAAGGTTGCTGCTGGCAGCACCGAGTGTTGTTCTTTAAGGTATTTTCTTGAAGATCCTACAGATAATGAAGAAAATATAGTAGTGCGTTGTAGCTAATCTTTCCAACTTCACTGCTATTTCCAGTGCTAACGTATTATAGTACTTCATAATGTTATCTGCATCTTGGTCTTATATTTTAATAGAGCATTTAATTTAAAGACGCTTCTGCTATATTTGTGAGTTCAGAAAGGTTTTGTCTCTGTAGGCACTCTCTCCAACTGATTTTCTTTTTTTAGATGGCGCGTGTTTCCTTCAGTGTACTTTAAGAAAATAATACCTTTTGCAATGGCAATGACAGATCTTTGGGNTAGGCATGCTTTCCTCTTGGTAGAGCTGCCTGAGCCTACAAAATCCTGATCTTAACTCTGGTCCCTGTAAAGGTCACTCGGGTTTTCTACGTTTTCTGCACTTGCACAAGAAGGGTGTAATTGTCCCTCGGTTGGGTTGAGGCACGTTGTAAGAATTCGGAATAGGATCAAGTCCATTCAAAACAGATGATACAATATTTTCCTGAATTTAACCAGTGAAACAAAATCTGGGGAAACAGTGTAGAAGAAACAAATATATGAGTTTTCTACTAGTTTCCTAATTTTGGTCCGTAATCCTCATAGAAAAATATTTTCTGTCAAGTACCTATACTCTCTCTATTACTCACCTACAGCTGACTTCTCAGTTGTTGGATAATCCTTAAATGTCTGAAAAGACACATCTACCTCCAGTCTACAAAAGTCTGTCCCACACTGTTTTGGTAACAGCACTCAACTGTTCTGGAGAATGTTATATGTTCAAAGCACTCAACAAATATTAGCTAATTAATCGATTATATTAAAGCACAAATTATTCTTCCAGCAATGCAGAAGAATGTGCTTAGCACACATTATAGTACCAATAAATGCATTACAAATCTCTTTAGCAGATTTAGGAGACACTCTGTACTGTTGTCTGGTGAATACATTTAGATAAGTGTCTTAATCTGATAATTTCACATTTATAGTCACTCAAAATTTTATGCCACAAAATGGCCAAATACAACGTAATTTTTTTTAAAAATCCATGTGACTACTGAGAAGTATTTGTATGTTTACCTTATGCAATGATGTTTTTATGATTAAATAGTATTTTAATTATTCTATAGTGATTGCTTTTTAAGAAATTGGAGGAATACCCGTGTAAGTTAAACTAAAACAATCAACAGAGCATACTAATTGCAGGTTTCTTGGTTTGTTTTGTTTTTAGGCTTAGTTTGGGCATCATTTTGAAAATCTTATCCCTTAGAGATGGTACAAAAATAGAACAGTCCCGTCAAAGCTTTATTAATGGCCTAAAAAATTTCACTTCAGCAGATATAGACACTGTACTGAATAATACTAGTCATAGCAATTATTCAGCAGTTCCTTGGGGAAGACCACTGAATTTGAGGAGTAAATCATCTGTTCAGACAGAAGAGTTTCTTCCTGTGGTGTGTACGTTCAGTTTCTAAAATATGATATCCAAAATTCAAACATTAACCTTTACCTAAACCTGTGCCTTTTGTGTTTGGGGCGTTCCAAGGATTTGTTTTTCTTCCTAGATAGAAAGCACTAGATTACAATGATCATGATAACTGCCATTTATCTGGGATATTTGTGGTATTTTTTTCCTACAGAATTCCCAAGTGTCAGAAAATTGAATAGACTTCTAATGTATTTTCCCTTTAAAGAGCAAACAAAAGGGAACAGGAGGCTATGAAATATACTGCTGAACTTCCCTTCATGCTACGTGTAGTATCAGGCTAACAAAAAATACTGACGTTCAAACAAGAAAAGTTATTTTCAGTTTTCCTTAAAAGCACAATAATCTCTGAAAAATAAAATTGGGTAGAAGAGGAAAAGAAGAGCAGAGGGGGGCTGGAAGGAAAGGAGACAAATTGTCCATTAGCATTAAAAACTGCTCTAAGTTAGGAGCCTAGAAAGCACGAATTCAAGTTTTACCTCCTACTGCACTTGGCAATTGCATGATTGACGGGAGTGTTTTTGTCCGGATGCAGACAGGAATTGTTCAAGATTTACAGATACGGTAAAAGGCTTTCAACAAGGTTGCTGCTGGCAGCACCGAGTGTTGTTCTTTAAGGTATTTTCTTGAAGATCCTACAGATAATGAAGAAAATATAGTAGTGCGTTGTAGCTAATCTTTCCAACTTCACTGCTATTTCCAGTGCTAACGTATTATAGTACTTCATAATGTTATCTGCATCTTGGTCTTATATTTTAATAGAGCATTTAATTTAAAGACGCTTCTGCTATATTTGTGAGTTCAGAAAGGTTTTGTCTCTGTAGGCACTCTCTCCAACTGATTTTCTTTTTTTAGATGGCGCGTGTTTCCTTCAGTGTACTTTAAGAAAATAATACCTTTTGCAATGGCAATGACAGATCTTTGGGCTCCGCAATAGTGCAATTGCAGACTGCATGTTCTTTTTCTGCTTCTAAACTGTGCCTTTCATGCTGGTACAAGATTTAAAAAGTTACGAATATGTCTTAATAAGACTGTTTCTCTTTAAAGGAAGTACTTGTTCTGTGTGATGTAGAGTTTCTGTGATGAAGAGTTGTGTGTAATGAATCCGCTTGGAGAAGGGGGATTGTATCTCACAGTGTGGAAGCGACTGCGGCGGTTGGACTAATTGGGAGTGTGGTGGGACAGGGCTTTTCTGCAGCCTAATGTAAATGGTCAGCTTCAGATGCAGCCATTTGATATAAGGAACTGGGAGGAAACATGAAATGTAAGTGCTTCAGGAATAAAGCTATCTTTGCAGTATTTTTGGGGAAGCTTATGTGAGTGATTAGCAACACTGAGTTGGGACAAGCAAAGCAGCTTAGTGGAAATCATGTAAAGGGGATCAAATGTGAAAGTGAGTGTGGAAACAAACATGAGAGACTAATGAGCTTTGGTATGTCGCATAGCCAAGACATTACATTTGTTAAAAAAGTGGACTTCGTGTTCTGGCCAAGTTTAATGAGGAGTTGCTTGTAAAGAAGAAATCATAACCAAATTGAGTGTCTGCAGGGGGACAGCCCATGGGACTGTCAAGAAAATATGAGTTTTGACTTCGTGAGTTTCCTGAAGGTCAGCCTTATGGTGCTCTCCTTTCTGTTTGTTCCTTGGCATAATCCTGAAGTGCAGTTCTAAGATCTGAATGCCCCACGATGTCTAGAGTTACTGTAGTTAAAATGGACACCAAATCTTACCAAGCTAACTTCTACAGTAGCAAAGTGAATTTCTTCTAGTTGAGTTTCTTTATATAAATATATATATATGTATACACACACACACTTTTTTATTTTTCTTTGCCTTTACTGATGAACCGTTAGTAGAGTGGGCTCTTGTTCCATATAGTGATAACAGAACGTCCTTGCATCCATGCTCAGAAATGTGACTGGTTATGGAGGTAGGTAACATTATCAAGTCTCTGCCTCTGGGGTCCTCTGCTTCTTTCCTTACTCCTGTAAATAGGTGGAGTCCAAAAGTTCAGATCTAAAAGATGACCTCTGCAAAGTCCATGTGAGACAAAGCTCAGGGATGGAGTAGCTTGGTTTCATTATATTGTTTTATGCCAGAATTTACCATGTTTGAGCGTACATTTTGTCAAGGTTGTTGGTTTTTATCTCTATGGTGAGCAAAAGACTCCTGCAGGCAGAAATAAAAGGAACTTGGGTTATCATTTGTCAGTGCTAATAGCTTTATTAACAAAATGCTCTCTCAGAAGGAGAAAATCCAGTGCTATGTTCACAGGTGTGACAAAATACTGTGCCACTGTGTCATGGTTTTAGCTGGGATAGAGTTGACTTTCTTACTAGCAGCTAGTATAGTGCTATGTTTGGGATTTGGGATGGGAAATGGTGCTGGTGTGTTTTGTTGTTGCTAAGCCATCAAGGCTCCATCATCCTGCTCCTCATACGGCCCTACCAGCGAGTGGGCTGGGAGGGGACAAGAAGTTGGGAGGGGACACAGCTGGGACAGCTGATCCCAACTGACCAAAGGGATATTCCATATCATATGATGTCATGCTCAGTATATAAAGCTGGGGGAAGAAGAAGGAAGGGGGGGGATGTTCAAAGTGGTGGCGTTTGTCTTCCCAAGTAACCATTACACATGATGGAGCCCTGCCTTCCTGGAGATGGCTGAACCCTTGCCTGCCGATGGGAAGTAGTGAACGAATTCCTTGTTTTGCTTTGCTTGCGTGCGTGGCTTTTGCTTTACTTATTAAACTGTTTATCTCAAGCAATGAGTTTTTCCTCACTTCTACTCTTCCGATTCTCTTCCCCGTTCAAACTGAGCAAGCGGCTGCGTGTTCCTAGTTGCTTCCTGGGGTCAAG
Organism: Anarhynchus alexandrinus; assembly: GCA_008711295.1. Lineage (NCBI taxonomy): Eukaryota > Metazoa > Chordata > Aves > Charadriiformes > Charadriidae > Anarhynchus > Anarhynchus alexandrinus. The sequence continues at coordinate 6,374 of VUYV01000458.1, forward strand.
CCATGATGCGCTGTGAAACTTGCTCATAGCTGGGCTGTTGGCCGCTTTCTTTCATTTCATTCTTTGCCACTGGGCACTCGTGCTTCTGGTAGGCTTGCTCTCAGAGAAAATACACCCACCTTCTGATACCTCTTTTGATGGTTGAAATGGTGACATCAGGAAAAGTGGTGGTTGCTTCATCTCCTGCCTTAAACCCATAACAGTGCTGAACACCTGTTAGGTGATCGTGATACTGGCTGCACTAATTAGCTGTAATATGAGCACGTTCTTGTACAGAACAAAATTTGAAACATAATGACTTAGTGCTGCTTAGGCCAAAGGACCCAGAGGCTTTTGCTCTTCTTTCTCATTAAAATTTAAGTTAGTGCAAGGAAAGTTGAAAAAAAAATTGTCCCCTTGTTTGTGTGAAAAATGTTGATTTTGGCCAAGTTCTTTGTGAGAAAATTTCCAGTGGTTTTGACCTCAAATGATTTGCTCAAATGACCCTGTTGATACCTCTTCCAAAAGCCTTGGATATGTATATCGGTGTATATATATGCATATATATATTACTTATGTATACATAAGTGTAGGCAACAAATGAAACTTTCCTGTCCTCCTTGAAGTTATTTAGCCACACAAGGGTTGAAGTTAGTTGGTAGGGCAGAAAGAAGTGTGCTTTGTGGCAGATGATGTTTCAAAAAATCCTCGCAGTCTCCCAAGTGGCTGGTGGCCATTGAGAACGATTAACTTCCTAAAGCCACGTGGCTGGTTATTTGTGTGTTATAGATCTTTGAATTCTTCAATATTGGAAAAAAAAATGTGTCTGTTATAAGATAGTAAAGACATATATCATAGTGTGCTACAAAGGGGAAAAAAACCCCAACCAGACCCTTGCTGCTTACTTCTTGGTAAAGAGCTTGTAACTGTAATGGAAAAATGATTTTTATTTTTTTTTTTCGGAAATAAATGCACATCACTGCAAAAAGTCTTGATATAGTAAGAGGAATCCAGTGTAAAGGATCACTGCCTTGGTTTGTGCATGAATTCTCTTTGCGATAGAAGTTTCAGAATTTGCTGAAGCAGCAGGAGAGCAGTAATGTGGAATGAGGCACAGTCAATGAAGAGCGATAAGTGTAGTGATCAATAAAGTGATTTGTGAAAAGCAGTTGATGACAGTGAGTGTGTGTTGGTTCCAGATGTGTACATACTGTAGGAGCAAGGCATGCTGAAGTGGATAACACTGCTATAGTGCAAGGTAAGCCATTCCCATTTGCTCCTGACAGTGAGTGTTGATTGCAAATGACATTATTGGGCCAGATTTAAATAAGGCTAAGTAAAAGAATGATGATTTTGTCTAAACTAGGGAAATGAGAGGTAGGATGGAGTATTCTCTTGTGTGCAGTGGCTTAGGGGAAGGTCACTTTTTCAGTTGTTTGGTTTTAGGCTTTGTTTTTGATGGCTTTGCTTGCGTGCAGCATTTTCTCTTCATGTGCCTCTGTGACAGACAAAATGAAAATGTGACAAAGATTTCAAAAGGACTGCCATCAAAATGAAACAAAAGTAAATGAATGTGTATTGAGAGGTGTATTTTTTTATCTCGGTTGCCCGTAGTTCAACAATTTTTCTTCTATTAAAGAAGAAATTTTTCAGGGAAGAAACAGACCTGACAACATCAAGGTTTACAACAGAAGTAGTAATTTGACATCATTTGGATTTTTATTACCTTACAGATCTTGTCAGGAAACTGAAACCAACTGATGGGTCAGATATTCATTAAATTAATAGTGAATGTATTGCAGCCTTGTGAGTCATACAGTCAACAATGAAGTTTTAGCTATTGTAATCTTTGTACTTTTTCATCATTAAATGTTTCCGTTTTCTGATTAGAAAAGCTTTGCGGTCCTGCAAAGCTTTTGTCATATAAGAAGTTCTTACTCATGCAGGTAATCCCATTAAAATTCTCTGAGACTGCTAGTGTGAATAGTCTGGTAGTCTGGGTCTAAATTAATAACGGAGTCTCATTTCTATTCTCCTAGAGTAGAGGTATATCAAACACTGAAAGTGCTTTAAGTGTTCTTTAACCCAAGCTGTAAAAGATACCATAAATTTAAAAAGTGACAGTTTCTATAATGCTTAGCAAGAACAGCAGAAATTATGGTGACTGCTGAGATGTTGCAATCACCAGTGACTGCTGAGATGCCGAAATCACTGTATGAATTTCTAGGTAGAAGGAAAATGGGGATCTGATTCTGCTTTTCTTGCACTGTTTTTATGCCAGGGTAATGTCGCAGACTTCAGGGGCTGTCATCCTGACTTGTGCCTGTATAGGAGTCTGCTTATCTTGCCATTTGAGGAAGATGGATCCAGTTAGATGTCTGTATTTTAGTGGAAGGAGCACAATATTGGAAAGCTCTGTCAGTAGCTAAGGGTTGCTACTACCCTCGTATTTAACACTTATCTAACTTTTCCAAAAAAGTTCATTTAGGTTGACGTCTTGTATATGTCCAGTGAGGTGCAATGTTTTAGATGATGAAGTTAGTCAGAGAAGGTAATTCTGAGATAAAAAGTTCTGAAATATTGGGCCATGTAATATTTTGTGAAGTCTTTTAACCTTTTCTCATAAAATCATGTTTCAAAACGATCAATTCTGAAAATTTCGTATCTGTTTTATTCAGTAGTCTTAAGTGACCTTCAGTGCTAACGAATATTTTAATCCAAAATTCAGCTGTTATTCTGAAAAATTAAGTAGTCATGCAAGTCCCAGGGATTTTATAAACTTGTCCTGTGTTTAATAGAATTTATAAGCCGCTTCATCTGAATCAGCATGGCTAAAGGAAGAAACTTCGTAGGTCTTGAGAAGCTTTAAGTTCTACCATGTATGACTTCTCAGAGGTTTTCAACAGCTTCAGCCTACCCTGACAGGTTGCGAGAGATTGCAAACGGCCGGTGGAGCTGGAAATATTTTACAGACTCAGCAGCAGTAGTTCTTGCAGATGGCAGTGGCTGAGCAAAGTGCTCAGGCTTCCCAAGAGCTGCAGTTCTGGGTCTGCGCTATAAGCATCTGCCGCAAACTGCAATAGGGGAAGTACTGCTGTGAAGGTCTCCTAGAGAAGACTGGAAAGCATCAGCTGTTCTACTTTCTGTGTGTGTGTGCTGATATTCCCATAATTTCCGCGATTCTTTTTCAGAAATAGGTATTTTAGGACAAAAAACGACTTCCAGTCATGTGAGGGTGTTTCAGAAGTAAGCACTGATGCCTTTTAATTAGTAGCAACCCATGCTGCATAAAGCTTAACAAAAAAAATAATATGGTGGTAGAATCCTTAAGGCAGTGGTCCAAGACAACTTTTCACAGAAAGGATATATAAATATATACATATAGTTTCTGCAAAACTGAAAAACCTTTCCTATTTTAAAATCTGTTTGGTATTTTAGCAATAGTAAGGCACTGTCATTGATTAATGTGTCCAGTAAGCTCCTGGACCTCTCTGGTAATTTTCTAGGTTTTGGAAGATATTGCTGTGCTATCTTGTAAAATTAGCAATTTCAAACAGGGGCTGATTTTCACAAGCAAAGTGAAGCAGCAGTCCCTGCACTGGAGAGGAGGTACTGGCTTGAAGTCTCTAGTTTGTCCATGTTTTCCTGTATTTCCGGATTTTATTATTGATCTGTATATGCCCAAATTGTAAATAGTTAACATATTTCAGAGATCTTGGATTGATAAAAACTTACAGAAATAATTTCAAACCTTCCCCTTATATTTACCCTAAAAGCTATTTTCATGTGTAACTCGTTAAAAATATAAAAAAATTCTCCCCAATGTCCCCTACCCTCATTTTCCACACGTGATTCAACAGAGGAGTGAATTACGCTCATGGGAACATAATGCAAGGAATAAGTTACTGCAATATCTCATTTCTTGGTATGTCCTCTTAGGTCCTGGTGCATTTTCCTGGGTGTACACTAGGATGTACACTCATCCTATGAGACTATAGCAGTCATACCTTGAAGGTACATTTGCATTCACTAACAGTGAATCACCTGAATTTATCCCAAATAAAATGTAAATCATTGCAGTTTCTCTTTTCAATAGTTAGATGCCTTTTGCACATTTTTATTTGTGATGCATAAGCATTTCTATAAATGCATTACTTCTGGATACTGTGATGAAAAGGTTATTAGAAATGTGACATAGATAGGCTTTATGTTAAAATAATTCCCCAGCTGCATAACTGAAGCCCTATGTTGGCCTTGTGTGACTATGAAAAAAGACTTTAGCTGCTGCTGTAGGACACTGCGTCATCCTGGGGGAACATGAAAAGGTCCAAATCTCCCAGTTTGTCTTTCAGACTTTTTACCGATACGTGTCAAGGATAAGTCTGGTTTGCTGGACGTTTATCTCTAAATCCCTGGTATTGATGAAGAGCTTGAGGTAAACGTGTAGTTGACGTGAAAGAACATTATATCAGCCTCAGATACAATAACAAAGACATTGGCTGTCAAGACAGGACAGAAAATATGCTTTTTAAGTTATATACAATATGTTTATACTTCTCACCTAAAACTGCACAGTCTACCCCAAATAAACACATGCTGTAAACTAGCAGAAGTTATGGTCCTGTTACCGTGAACGCTGTACTAAATACATCCTCTTTGTTAAAGAGAATGCAATCCAAAGGTGCAAGAATAAGATAAATGACGATAACTTTCGCATGCGCTTGTAAAAGCATCTGCTAACCTTTCCAAACACAACAGACTTTCACCTTGATGTGTTTGCATTGCTTGGAAAATGGTCTGCTCTCTATTAAATTCAACGTTAAATGGCCCAGTGGGTGTAATGAAGCAATAAAATAATAATAAAAAAATCCCTGCACTTCTAAATGCTGCCAGAGCTACCTGAATGTTTTATAATGAACAGATGATCTGAAAAAACAATTACTTTTGTAAAAGTATAAGTGATAATATTCAAATATAGGCCCTAATACCTCAAGCTTTTTTTAACACTGGTGTTTGTGGAAGGGCATTAACAGGGAGACAAAATGAACAATATTTTGTTTGATCTGGAAATTTTTTCAAAAGGGTAACAGATTGAAGGACTAAAATTGCTCTTTTGCTCTTTCATGGTTTTGTTTTAAAGGCCTTTTGTTTAAAAATATCCGCATAGCAACTACCTAAAGCAAAAGTATAACAGGAGGGGGGAGATTGACTTCTAACTTTTGGCTGTTTTCGTCTGTGGTAAACATTGCTATTTCCCAGGGCCTGAGAGGGTTTGAGTATTCAAATCATAGAACTCTGGCAATCTTGAGAAATTATCTTGCAAACTACAAGAAGATAATAATTTTGAAATTGCTTATGTGAAAAAAAGTACAAAACATGAACTTCTGACATTCCTCCTAAATTGAAAAATAAAAAAAAAACCCCACACCTGAATTTTAGTAATCACTTGCTTGTGACCTTTAATTTCCTCTTCCCCACCATGACTACATTTATTGACAGTTTCTTTAATTTTATTCAGTGTCTTATGGTTGCATTTTATATGCTTAACAAGGAATGTAGGGGATGAACTATCTGGCTCCAAATTATCATTCATTATTCTGCAATGTTTTTTTGGGGGGTGTTTTTTTTTTTTTTTTAAAGCAGCATTCCCACAGAGCTCATTCGTGCGATTCGCCTTTTAATTCTTTTTCTGTTTCATTTTATAGATGTGTTTTCATAAGCATATTGCCAGAATACTTAACGATAAAAGGCGGCGGGGGGGAGTGACTTGTGTTTCTAAAGAGATAACCTATCAACAAAATAGAGACAAACACTAACTGAAACTTAAGGATGTTTTAAAAATTACCTGCTTGGATACAGTGGTAGGTACTGATTGTCCTGGAGAATTAAGAACGGAATCTGTCTGCAAAAATGAGTTGCTCGTCATGCCCAAAAAAGCGTTCATGCTCTTGTTTTCTGCTGAGATATGAAGACTTGACTGGATATTTGGGTACTAGGAAAACTAAAGGTCTTTAAGGTGGAATATGGCAATTACAGGATATCTGGATGACAGGCTGTAGGCTGATCTCACATCAGGGCGTTGATCCAGAGGGGCTGAAAGAAGTGATTTTTGTTTGTGAAATCAAAAGTAATTCCAATACCTACAAAATTTTGGTAGTTCTGTAGAAAAAGATCAGTTGTCATTTTTTTCCTTGGCACATCCTTTTTTCTTTACATCTCTCTCTGGACCCTGCTAAATGGTCTAATTTATGTGTCGCTCAGAGTTAATAACTTGAAAAATCTGCAATTTTTTTCCTGACCTTTAAAACCTGCACTGCCCGCCTTCTCAGAAATAATGCTAAAACCAAAGTTTTATCTCATAGAGGCAGTCTGAATTGCAATCGACGCTTCTGTCCCTTCTTTTTGAGCCCAGCCAACTCAGAGTGCCGTTGACAGGAGTTTTGAGGCTGCGAGTGGAATTCCCAAATGTGGAAATCAAGAATATGGAAAAAAAAATAATACACTTCAGAGTGCCTGACAGCAACAAATTTTCTTGGAGCCTTCATAACTGTGCTAGCTGTGCCTTTTGCCATTTTAACTACTGCTTTATCTACTACATTTTAACTTTAACAAGGTCTGTACACAAGATACGGCTGATGGAGGGGGAGGTGAGGCAATGCAAACAGCTTTACCTGCATGGGAAGAGCATCCCTCGGGGCCTGGGTACCAGACACGCAGCTGAACCTGTGTCTTTATTTATGCCCTATTATAGGCAGTGATCTTGGTCTTCACAAGGAGCGTCTCTGAAAACAGATTGAATAAAAAACAAATGAGGGAGTTTTCATGGCTTGGCTCTGGCTGGAAGTCACCACAGTAGTGCTTCTCAGATTTTAGAAGCTGATGTTTGCAAATTAATTACTTGGCCTTTAAATAGTTCCAAACCACCCAAAGTGCTCTATTATGTTAGCACAGGCTTGAGAAATAGATATGTATTACTAGCTAATTGAATAACATATGGTGTTGATTAGTGCTTAGCTCTTTTTATAGAACTCAATTAAAAAAATGACTGCAGTATATTTTGAGACTATGAGATGTCTGTTGGTTGCTTCTGGCATGAGGGAACTGCTGAACCAAGAAATGATGAACTATTTCTGTTTAGTTCATCTTTAAGTTCCTTTAAGAACTCGTGGTGTGCGTGGCTGTGACGGGAGATAGGCTGGAGTCTGTTCGTTTGCTGCAGTATTGAAATGCAGCCATTCCTGAAAGATTTAAGTGCTCTCCCGGCAAAACTAAACAAAAGCCCAGGCGTTTATTTTCTGCGCTATTGCTCAAGGTATACGAATATACAACGAGCCTATTTCGGATGGATAAAAATCTGCTGTTACAGGGTTCAGTTTGCAGAGATGCGTTTCTTGGGAGGAGTCCCAGGACATAGACGTTAAGTAATAAAAGCCCTCCAACCCCGAATAACCTCGGTCTCCTTCCGCCTCATCCCCCCTGCCTCCCCAGGCGATAAACGTGTGGGGAGAACCTGCCTTTATTTCTTTCACTTGGTGCAGTTTTTGCTCAAGAGTTTATTTTCCTCTGAAACTTTGCAAAAACTGCCTGAGATGATTTTCTTATTATGCACATGGATGATTGAAGTGGTATGGCAGCTACCAGCAGTGGTCGGATTGGGAGGAGCTGGAAGGATACGGAATAAAAATAAACAGGAAAATAAGGTGTTTCTCTTCCTGACTTACCTTTTATTTTTTTTTTCCTCCTGAGCTACCTCTTCTACTGTATTTTGTGTGGATTTTTTGAAGAGAAAATTTGGTAAATAGCAGCTTCAAATGTGATGTGATGTGCACTGTACGAGATAGACAGCAACAAGAAATAGTGACTTCTATCCGCAATTTTATCACTGACTAATAATTTAGCTCTTGGGTGTATGACCTGACAAACTCTTCGTGGCTTTTTAGGAACAAGCGATGGTTATTCTTGCAGTCCTAAAAATCTTAGAAGAAAAGCCTAACAACAGTGTAAAATTACTTAATGCATGTATTTTCCAGATTTTCACATTGGCTTTTATTGTATTATATGCTATTTTTTATTTAATTTTCGTCTGAAAGACAGCAAAATCTGAAAGACTCAGAACAAAGGAGGTCCTGAAAAATCAATTATTTTAAAAAAAGCCTTTCCAATCCCAGTAGGTTCCCATTCCCCAGTAGCTCTTCCGCTGAAATGACGTTCATTCATCCATCCAGAGAAAACAGATGAGTCCTGCAGCGTATCCTGAAGGTTACTCGGGTCATTTGGGAGGGAGCTATGTTTCAGAGATGCAGTGCTTTCACCGTGAGTGCCCTTTCACCGTTTTCCCATTGTTCCTCCATCTCATTGTATGTTTGTAACCGCCACAGCAGCAATGTGTAAAATAGACCATTCATGACCTAAATTGCTCTGGGCTCAAAACCAAGAGCAGGTGCAACCCTGATCAAAACCAGAAGGCTACGGTGTCGGGACCACATCATCCAGTGATAACAGGGGTGGAAGAAGCAAAACGCAAAACCTTTTTTATTTTTGTATTCCTGCTCCTTCCCCCAGGCTGTCCTGCCCCCTCCATCCATGTATAAAATAGATGGCAGTATGTTCATTTTAAGCTTCTCCCAGGAAGAAATATCTAGAGCCAACATTTTATTCAGTGAGGTCAATCTAGAGGTTGCAAAGCCAAATTAGCTGTCACTGGCTTCATGTTAAAGGTGCCACAGGTGCAGCAGGGATTTTTGAATAACGTAACAGGTAAATAGGAAGACTGTAGCCTACAAATATCCAGTTTTGGGGAGGGTCCTGCCACACATGTCGGCTCACAGTGTGGAAGAGTTTCTTAAAAGGCTGACACAAAGGTCACCCTGCTCCCATGACTGTCATCAACCAGTAACATACTATTACCTGAAATATATATCATCGAATTTGATGTTCAAAAAGATTGGAAGATCCCAGTTATTAGAAGAAGGGAGTTTGTGTAGTGTGCTGAAATCATCCCTCCAAGACGTGAAAACTGACAAAGCGATAATTAGAGGATCTTGATAAGTGATTGATTTTTATTTTTATTTTTTTAAACATTGTTCTAGCAACAGTTTCTTTGAAAGCAGCTGATGTCTGTTGATATATGTTGTTATCTGTTGATATCTGAAAACCAGATTTTCTTTTTACCTGCCAAAGTTCAGTCCTTTTAACATTTGTGGAGGCTATTACGGCTGGCAGAGCGAGAGTCATCCTCTCCGACGTGAGATCTATGGCGTAGACATCTGCAAAGGAAGGGGAATGCATGTTTCTAAGAAAAAACCACCTGAGTTTATAATTTTAGTGTACTTCATAGTGAGATGACTCTTTCCATAGGCCTCGGTGGTGGGATCTACAGTGACTGCAGAGTCTAGGGGTGACTAACGGAGACGCAAGCATCCGCATCTTTGATGATTGCAACCTTTGCCATTTTCACAGTTTTGGAATGAAATATTAGAAATCCCTGAAGATTGTAATTAGTGGACTTTTGTCCTTAATGCCCTCTCTGTATTTTCTATCCTTCAGCTATTAAAGGCAATGTATTTGTCATAGTGACCTGTTGGGAAGTGGCTTCTTCCGAAGAGATGTTCTTTAGGATATACTGTGTCATTCATCAATGGCAAATGGTCTTTGTTGAGTACGACTGACTTAACCTGCGTAGCGGTCTCTCACTCTGGGATTTGTGTACTCAATTGGCCTCTTAAATGAACCAAACGTATTTGACTATTGTGTACACAGGGTCTAAGACCCAGTGACTGGGATAGTTCCACATTGACAAGACAGTCTGGAAACAAACCAATTAGTTGTAATACAAATGAGCAAAGTTTCCTTTCCATATACTTGAATAGAAAGCATGCTTTTGTCTTGTGTTTAAGAAGGTAAGGATTGTTTCCCAGGAAGGATGTAATTTCTAATCCCTTACAGTCAAGCACATTTCAGAAGAGAAATCCCCAGGCGGTAGCTGTGTTAGCTAAGCCAGCAAACACCACAAATTGTAGTTGTGCCGCTTTTCCACATGGGACATTTTTCTACTTCACAAAGCCATAATGTCATGCAAAGTTCATTTTACTGGTAAGCATCATTGAGCCAAAATTGAGTTCAGAGCTCCAGGGAAAATAAATGTAAGCATTTATCCACAGTGCTATTTAAATTGGCTTGAAATTTTGAGTTCTTGGTTACCTTGCTCATTCATTTCTAGTTCATTGCAGTCTTCCTTAGGGCTCTTAAATGTTGAGAAGTTAGCTTTCTTTTAAGGGAGGAAAAAGTTATCTGCAAAACTGATGACTGTTATTTGATAGGCAACCAGTGCAGTCAAGAAGAACTCTATAATATAATGGCAGGGAAAGAGGATTTTCGTTTAATGCCTATCCATTTCCACAAAGGAGCAGCAGTTCAAACCAATAAGACATTGACAGCAATTAAAAATTGCTTTTAAAATTAGGATTATAATTTTTTTCATCTAATCATATTCTCTGTGACTTTCCAATAAAATAAACTAAGCATTCTTTCCCTCACCCCCACCAATCAAAATTGATGCCTAAACATTTCATTCCAGAAAATAAAAGTATGCGATGATGCAGGTATGAACGGAAAGTCTGTGTGCGGCTTTGCAAGAATTAGTCTGTGTCTGCATTAGTTGAAACACTGGTAAATCTTTCACAAACTTGATTTCTTTTCTTTCTTTTCTTTTAAAATACTAGTTGGAATGGTAAATGGTATTTTAAAAGTATCTCAGCAAGTTATACTCAGATGGACATCTCCCCCTTCTTTATCCTTTGCTGTCTTTATTTCCTTGTCATTTAAGGAGTATTGAGTAAGAAGGACTCAGAATGTTTTAATCCTAAACTGTTTCTGTTTTTCCAAAATTTTTTGTCTTCATGTTTGGGATTTTTATTTTTTTTTCTCAAACCATTTGTGTCTGATCAATATACGGAGTATTGCTATGGAATGCTGGTTTACAGCATCCACTCAAGTGGTTTGTACAGGTGTGTAATATTTCACCTTAGTCCTGTAGTAGTGTGATTACATATTCAGAAATCACTTTGTATCTGTAAAGGAAATGGTGGCAGACTGTAGTGTAATATGTATTCCTGAAACTTCTCTTTTCCTAATTGTCACCTAGTGCGCAGTTATAAATTATCCCCTTCTTCCATCAGATTTGCGAGAGACACGGCAGTAGGCAAAAATGTGTTGCAGCTCTAATGCCATCGCAGCTTTCTAATGAAAGCACAAATCAAATGGTAGATGCTTGAATCATTTATTTCCAAGGGGTAATTTCTCTTATTATTTTACTGTGCCTTTATTTAGTGTACATTTTTTAAGTTCTTTTTCTGGAATGAGATTAGAATGCAAGACAGAAGTATCCTACATGCCAAAACTAAGACTCTCGTAGATTAGGCTGTGTTGATTGGAATATTAGGGGGATGTTATAACATGCTAATACAGTTTATTAGGCTGCCAGCTTATCTGTGTAAATGTTTCAAAGGGAATTAGACATGTGTACACATAGTGTACAATGTTTGTTTAATTTACGAGATTATATTTGCTTACAAAGTTTTACATCGTTGTTAGAAGATCTGTTTTATTATAGCAATCTCATGGCTATATGACTAGCACTATAGGTCTAGAGATGTATTGTACTTGTAAAATTACAATTTTAAATTCATACTGCTCTCTAGTGGGGAATGCTTTCAACACAAAAGATTATATATATTAATGTACAGCCTGTATATAAACTGGGATTTCTGAAAAGGTACTATCATCTAGAGCAATTCAGTAAACTTTTGCTATCATGTTAGCATTTTAATCCTTGTAATGCTTTGATTAACTTAAATTAAAAGTATTTTAGATAGATGAATATAGTTCTCTTTGGAGTGAACAATATCTCGAGCAAACTCCAGAAGGCTGAGAGGTTGATGGATTGCTGCTGTTTCCTCAGGAGAAACCACCACCTCCTTCCATTAGGAGAAATATGCTATGGATCTGCTGTAGAAAAACCTCACGTTTTCTTCTAAGCTTCCACAGTCTCATAATATCTTATGGGACAGTTGTGATTTGTCTATAAAAGTTTCTGTCATCACTGTTGGTATAACAGATTTGATTTTAATAACTAACTACCTTTACGCTGCTTCTTTTTCCCTTTAATTTTCCTTTGGAATGATTTTTTTAGCCTGCTTTCTCATCTCTTGCCTTAAACAGCTAAAATTCTAGATAACAGAGTTGACTGTACACAAAAGCTGAAATAATAATACCGACCGAACTGGTTGAGTGAGGTTTTAATCTACAGCAAGTGCAGAGCTCCTCTCAGAACTAGGTCTGTACTTTCTTAAATGAAATAGGGTTTAGTTCGCATAAAAGAACACAATGCTAATCAGATAGCAAGCAAATCTGAAAACTGAAATTGAAAGTGTTTTGAACATTGATAGGTTTTAGATTTGCATGTTTAGATAAAGTTGTCTTTATGATTTGGTTGGAAAGCAGTAAATGTGTTTAAATCCTTGGGAGCGCTGGCAAAACATTTAGCTGACAAAATTTACAAGATTTGAAGCTTTCTCAAGAATGATTTGCTGTATTTTGGTGTAAGCGGACCCAAATCTGAAGGCTTGTTTAGACTTATTATTAGATGCTGAACTTTGTCTGGATCTGCTATTAAAGGCATCTGTAGCCCATTCCCTTGTGTTGCTGCAATCATCTTTTTTGTCTCTGGGTTGATTGATTTGTTAGTTAGAGACCAAATAGTATCATCGCATTTAAGGCTGCAGTGATTTTGTCACTCGAAGTACAGATGAGAATCTTTGGCTAGACCTTCACTTATTCACTAAGCCTGGGAGAACAAGCAGTTTAAAGATTTATATGCTATATAAAGGTCTCATCAAGATGCTAAGTTGGTATAACATTTTGCACTCCTCGAATAGTGAATTAGGTTTGCAGCGCACAGAGCACTTCTTCACCTGCGCCATTTCTGCTCACCTTTAATCACAGAAGCTCATGTTTACATTGGTTTCATTTGAAGTTCTGTAGATGGGATTATCTTCTCCTTTCTGTAGTTGTTACAGTTTGGTATTAGCTGAATCTAAGTTAACTATCCTTGAATTATAATCCTGGGAGGTTAAGATAAGAAGCTAATAGAACATGTTTATTATTTGTCTCTGAACTATTTTGAACCAGACGAGTTATGAAATGATTAGATTTGGGCTTGAAAGCATTCACAGAAAGGTGGAGATGGGGTGACTGGGGATTGCTAAATGCTTAATTATTAAACTCAACAGTGAGGGCTATGCGTTTAAGCTTAGCTGACTAAAATATAAGGGGTTTATTTTTTCTTCTGTTAGTTGTAACACATCAAAATATATAAATATGGGAAACGGAGACTAACTCGCCCTTCCCCACCCCACCCTTTTTNCCCCCCCCTTTTTTTTCAACTTGAAAAATGCATCTTGCATTTCTAAGTGCTAAAACAGCTAAGAATTTGTAGTGATTAGTCAAGTGCAGTATTTGAATGTAGGAGTGTATGTAATGGAACATAACAACAGGTTGTCATTCATATAGGGTTTAACTGACCTATTTATTGTATATTTTATATAAAAAGAATCAAAATGTGATACTTACAGATTTAATCCTAGAGATGATTATAAAATATTTCTGCTGTAATAATTACTTGGATTCCTGTGGTGGATTGACCTTGGCTGGCTGCCAGACCCCCACCCAGCCGCTCTCTCACTCCCTTTCTGCACCAGGACAGGGAGGGGGAAATAAGATGGAAAAGCAATCTCGTGGGTTGAGGTAAAGACGGAGAGAGTACTTACCGGTTACTGTCACGGGCAAAATAGATTCAACTTGAGAAAAATTAGTCTGATTTATTGCCAATTAATATAGGGTAGGATGGTGAGAAACAAAGACAAAACACTACAGCACTTTGCCCCTCTGCCCCCCTCTTCTTCCTGGGCTTAACTTCACTCCTGACTTTTCTATCCTTGAGGGGTGAAGGGGCATGGCGGTGGGGGGTTCTGGTCAGTCCTTATTACTTCATCCCGGCTGCACCTTCCTCCTCACACTGTTCCCCTGCTTCAGCGTGGGGTCCCTCCCATGGGATAGTCTTTCACAAACTGCTTCAGTGGGGGTCCTTCCCGTGGGCTGCAATTCTTGAAAAAGCACTCCAGCATGGGTCTTTTCCATGGGGTACAGTCCTTCAGGAAAGGACTGCTCCATTGTGGGTCCCCCATGGGGTCACAGGTCTTGCCAGAAAACCTGCTCATGCATGGGCTCTCCATGGGCTGCAGCTTCCTTCAGAGCATGTCCACCTGCTCCGTTCCACCGTGGCCCTCCATAGGCTGCAGGGAGGCAACCTACGTCACCGTGGTCTTCACCATGAGCTGCAGGGGAATCTCTGCTCCAGCACCTGGAGTACCTCCTCCCCCTTCTTTTCCACTGTCTACAGGGCTGATTCACATTTTTTCAGCTGCTGCACAGTGTTTTTACCCTTTCTTAGATATGTTATCACAGAGGTGCACACCTGTGGTTGATGGGTTCAGCTTTGGGCACTGGTGGGTTGGCTTTGGAGCCGCCTGGAACTAGCTCTCCCAAGGATGGGACAGGCCTTGGCCTCATCTTAGGGAGGTCACCCTGCAGCCCCTGCTGCCAGCACCTGGGCACCTGCATCCACTGCAGTTTCCCACTGAAGGTGACAATTAAGATGTCATGAGCTTCATCTAGACTTGCTGAGATTTCTAACTTAGCTTTTGTAACGTTGCTTTTCTTAGAATAATTTCTAAATAAAGTAAACTAACCAAGGGATAAGATAGAAATAATAAAATTTAAAACCCACCCTTTTGACAGGTTGGTTCCAGTGATAGATTTAATAGTAGCCCTGAACATTTAAAGCCATTTACCTGAGTGGCTGTGAACTTAATCAAGTTACACAGCAGAACAAAGAAACATGAACAGGAAGCAAACCACGTGTGCAGAACTGTAGTGTTAAAATATGAAAATGCAAAGAACCTGCATTTTGTTGGTTTGCAGATGTAGAAATATTGTGTATATTATTTTGTATTACTGATCAATTTTCCCTCTTATGTGTGGTTTGTTGTTTGTTTGTTTTTTCCCCTCCAGAAAACATGAAGAAGCCCTGGAGCCCTGATTTACCAGTTGATAACCATTCATACAATTCAGATTTCACATCTGTCCCGGACAGGGAAGGCGAGAAAGAATTAGCACCCGATGGCACTGAAGAAAAGAAGGAAAGAGAAAAGAAACACACCAATTTCACTTTGTGTAATGTTTGTAACATTCAGCTGAACTCTGCTGCTCAGGCACAGATCCACTACAATGGCAAATCCCATCAGAAGAGGTTAAAACAGCTCAGCAATGGAAATCTCAAAAGTGATAATGGTAAGCATTAAAATATCTATTTTATTTATTATTATTTAAAATACATTTTGCTGTGTTTTGGTCTGAGAATTGCAGGATTGTGCAGTAATTTCAATATGTATGAGTCTAAGCTTTTTTTTTTTTTATTCAGCTGACAAATCCTTTGAAGTTAGGCGAAGGTTCTCAGTGACTTCAGAGTGCTTGGGTTCATCTCTAGCATGAGCATCTGGCAAATAGCTAAAAGTATACCGTTTGTGTTGTTACATGTGTTTTCATTTTATATTTTGTTTATGTGATGATGTTGATTCAGGCTCTTTCTCATTCCATTTGCATTTTGATGGTTTTCAGCATAATTGTTGATATTCCGTATTTCACAGTCTACTAGAAAGGTTATACTTGTTAGGTGTATGTTTGCTTTTAATAAATGTGAGGCAATTGCAAAATACATGGAAACAAATACATGACACAGAACAAATACATTCCCAAACTCATTTAACTTTAGTTTGCTTATTCAGGGTTAAACACATAGCTAGCATAAGTCTGTTTAAAGATCATGACTCAAGTCAAACAGAGATGAACAAAGGTTATTTTGATTTTAGTTGATTTCATTGACAGTTTTGTGGAAAGCATTTAGTAGTAGGCAGTATGTTTTCCTATCATCGGAGCGAGTTGTACACCTCACAGAAAAAAACCCACGTTTGTGGCTTTATGTAGAAAAGTAGATCGGATAATAGAGGCAAATGATGGTCCCTGACAAGAAAAAACACATTACTATGTTATAATTTTCTCAATTTCATAACAGATTTTGCTGTACTATGTAGATTAGTACTGTGTTGTTCTATCTGCTTCTATGCACCGTGTCACAGAAATGATGGTCTTAATATGATGTACTTAGACTTTTAGACTTTCTTTCTTCAGACCACACACATAGCTTAATATTGCGTGCCATGAGTTGCTTCCTGCCCCATCTGCAGGACATACAGAATGCTAATCCACAGACAGGATTTGAGAGGTATTTTAATAATCTGTGCTTTGTCCTGGCTTGAAGAATTGGGAATAGCGTGGGTACGTTGCTGAAGTGTGTTGGATGTGAGTGCTTTGCTGTGTACAAGGTGTTGCCCATTTCTTTAAAACGAAGAAAGAAACCCCATAACAATGAAGAACAGAGGTCATTTTGTCTTGAAGTGGCAGGACCATAACATTTGGCCCTGTTCATAGTTCAGGCTTAGGAGGAATACCACTACCATTAGCAGAAGCTGTGAAAATGCGTAAAGAAAGATTGATTTCCTAATTGATGCAATGTGGTTATCCACAAACGCAATATGGTTACGCACCAAAATTGGTGCAATATGGTTAGCCACAAATGTATTCTTTCTGTAACCAAATAAACGCAGTCTAATGTTATTGCTGTCTTCGGTTAAGGTAAAATTGTGTTATCGTTATTATTCGCGCAATAATTTTGCTAATGATGGAAAGTGTTTTTCTGCAGTTCATTTTTCTGCTTTAATCCATGGTAATGAAAGAATTAGTAATTAAGCAATGCTGAAATTAGTGTCAAAAGGCTTCAATCGTGCTTCAACATTTATATTCTAGAGAGGATCAAAGTGGTAGTATAGCAGCATGTTTCTTATTTCCTCCTTAAAAGTATCCCTATGTCATGTTTAGCTGCATCCAATTGTAGTCAGAAAATAGCTGATTGACTATCAAGCTCTTTGAAACACAGTGCAGTATTTTGGGGGGTTGCCTGAAACTTGAGGCTTTTCAAATCCAGCAGATCTCTGAGTATCATCAAAAGTAGTACTCCACTAAGACAACAACGTAGGGAAGAGCATAAGGAAGTGATTTTCCCATGTCACCAAACTTTGAGATTTCAGTTTATTTTAAACTGAACATTATGAATGAAATAGAGACCAATATTAAATATTTCTTGCTAAAAGTTAGAACTGAATGTTTGATCAACCGCCCTCCCCACGCTTTGAACAGAGACCCTGTTTGAGATCCCTTTTCGAAGTCAAGTAGAAATCGGAATCTGACAGACCTTCCACAATAATAGGTTTTGTCAAAACTAGTGTATCTGAAATATGGGCAGTGTTTTTTCGGACGAATGATTGTTTTGTTGATGAGACCCCAGCGAGCTCAAGTGACATATGGCCATGACTGAAAAAAATTATGACTCGACTCTTTCAGTTTATCATGTGCACACAAATGACGCTTTTTGAAGGTCACTGATGTAACTGAAGTAACTGTTAAACATGCATAATACTGTTTATTCATTGTATGTCAGTAGGTTGCCTTATTTATGAGAATGGTATTTCCTGTGTAGAAGTCTGATTGTCACAGAAGACATCTGTTATGCTCGATGTCCAGGTTAATGGTCTAATCATTCTTGAGACTAAATTCTGCTGTACAGTAAAACTAAGTAAAGGCTCTGTTTTATGAGATTGTCTTCTAAGGCTTTGTCATCAGTAGTTATTCATTATATCTCATGTTGAATGACTGAAGTACTTGCACTGTGCACAAGAAAACTCCATTTCCAAATGCAGTGATTCATGGACTGTACTATGGGTTGTGTATGCCTTTGCAAAGTTGTGTGCTCACTTGGAACTAACGTACATGGACAGGTTGGGAAACATATTGGAATTGTGACTTCTCCTTGTTTCGTTTAATCTCTGAATTATTCCCACAAAGCAGGATGGATTTGTGTGTTTTATATCACGAGGGGTAATAGAAATGGAGGATTGATTTATATGAAGCAACAGCCCATGCCTTGTTCACAAATAATTTGCAATGGACTGCTGAACAGAGGTAGAGTTCAGCTGTATTAGCATTTGACTGTGTAATTAAAGAGGTCATGCTACAGTCATCATCTCCAAACTGTGTGAAGTAGCTTTTATCTGCTGGACATAAATAACAGAGCATGTTACTAGAATATCTCTGTGTAATTTCGTACGGTAAGTTGCTTAAGCACAAAGCCTATTAACCTCTGCAAATACACAATAAATAATGTGTATTGTGGGGTTAAAGGCAACATTTCTTTGCTGCTGTGTATTGGTATCTGTCCTGAATTTGAACAACTTGCCAGATTTACTTTAAAAAGTTTTGCTAGTTGCTTATCTGTCAGCTTGGCAGCTTTACTGTTATGTTACCTACTTGGTTCCTTCCTGGGGCAGAGCAGCCTCGGAACAGCACACTCTGCAGAGTCACAAAAATGGTGTGAACCCGTTGTTTCTTGGGCCGTTACTTGGTACAGTGATTTGTGATGACTTAACAGGACATGGTGAGACATCAGTGCTTCTGTTACTGAACTGTATGTGCTTGGGAGTAACAGAATTTTCTGTGTTCTTTCCTCCTAATAATTGCCTTTTATGTCAGTTAAAAAGACTTCTCACACTTTCCTCATTACACCCTGTAATATATTCTCCTTGCTGGTGACTTTTTTTTGCCTTTCTGTTCTCATACATGCAGTAGCAAGGTGACAAGACAGTCAGTGGAGATTTTGAGTAAGTTTTGGGATTAAAAGAGGGCAAAATGCATTTCCGATCTGGTCTGCTGACGTTGTACCGCTTCTCACAAAACCAGCCCGGACACTGTGGGAAGAGATGACCTCTTGTGGGAAGTCGTTTATTCTGACCAGCAGGAGGAAGACTCACGTTTCTACTGACAGAATGGAAAAATAACTGTGGATGCAAATGTATAGCAGTACAAGTGAAAAGGTGGTATTACTGAGATTTTATATAAACCAGAATTTCCCCTGTGCTTTGTTTTGTGTAAATTGCTGAATCATCATGAGTGAATGAGGCATGGTTAGGACAAGAACTAAAACTGCTTTCCTCTGCAATGCTTTCTACAATACATTAGATAACAAGTGGAGAAATGCCATAAAATTCATAAACTCCTTTCACTTAAAAAATTGATTTCTGAAATATTATTATTTCGAAACATAGGAGCCAGTGAGGCATCTGGCAGTAGTTTATCTAGCTCTCTGAATTCATAACCCGCACAAAAGTCTGTCCAGTTTAGCAAGTTTCATTTACTTTCTTTTAAAGTAAACCTGCCTACGACTTTTTTTTCAGTGAAATTCCATCTTAGTAAAATTTTATTGTGAACTATATGAACGTATTGTGTCCTATGAACAAGGACAGTGAGTGCATGGAAGACAGAAAGAGAAAAGATCAGAATTGAATAGCCCTTGCTAATTGCAAAAAGCAAATCTCTTAATTCAGCCCTAGATATTACTTAAGAAGGAATAACAACTTGATTGTTAGAGTTGTACTGAAATATACACTAAAATATGAGCAAAATTTGTTTCACACATTTTATTTTTTTTTTCCAAGCGCATTTGGTGTTTGAATGCAGTTTCCCACAACAGCTTCTGAGATGACAATTCCATAATAAAACAGTAAATTTTTGCACACTGGTCAGAGAAAATATTTAATCTTTTACAACTTCTTTTTTTTGCGTCTAAATCCTAACTTTTTACAGTTTCCTGCAGATAAGAAATCCAGAAGATTCACCTAAACCACTTGCAGAGGCTCCTTCTTTGCACTTTCCTTTTGCAGGTTCTTTTCTACTTCTGTGCTTCTGCTTCGCTTTACACCTCTGCTGTCACATTTTTGGTCGTGAAATTGGGGCAGACAGAACCTTACTTTAAGGTGGTAAACTATTAAGCTACAGCTTTCAGGGAAATGGTGTCACCTGCTCTTTTGATTGCGTTAGTCCTCCTTTCAGAGAAAGAGGATTAGATAGGGCATTGAGGAATGGAGGAAATCTTCAGACAAAGTATATTCTCCTTCAGAGGAGGGGATTTTCTGTTAGTTTCCTGGGAAACAAGTATTGTCAGATCATCTTGAGATGTCTCTGGAAGTCATGTCTCCAGCAGTGAACTGTAACAGGTTCTTCTCAAGATAAAGGAGGAACTTGCACCATAACAACTATTTTACTGTTCTGTGCTTGCAAACGTTTTTGGTTTTTTAATGTCATGTTCTGATGCAGACCCTCATGGCCAGTTAACAGTAAATCCAATATGAGTTATCCTCTGGTTTTAAGCCTCTAGTTTGTGGGTCATAGATGCCAGTATTTTGTAAAGAAGCACAGCAGGTTCCTTCTGGGTATTCTTTAATGCGTCCCAAATGTCAAAGCTGGAGATCTCTGGACAAGTAAGACTGGCTGAGGGCAATGTGTTGTCACTTCCATTGCTCCCAGATGTAAATCTTTCTTCTTTTTCCAAAGCACTTGTCTGGTATCATTGTGTTCCTATTCTAGTTAGTGAACTATTAACATAATTTCTGCTTTTAAGAGCACATTTGTAAGCAAGATATGCTTTTAAAGCACTACTTGTTTGCAGAATTTCTTTCTTTTTATTATATTCAGAAATATAGTACCCAGCATGTATGACATCATAGTGCAGCACAAAGTTTTATCACAAGGCCACTTGTGTATCGTTGGATGAATTAAGATGAGGAAAGAGCCAGCCCACACCAATCACATGCATGGTGTTCATATTTCCCCTAATGAGCACAGTAGGATCCACTTGGCTTTGTGAATATACAAAAAGTGATGGATGGATATTAATTGTGGACAAACTCCTTGCATGTGCGCAGATATCCATTGTAGACTTGCTATAGTTAGCTGACTGCTATCTGTTACAAATAAATTCAAATGGACGTTGCTGAATTTTCATACAGACCAATAGCGTTGTGGGGAGGCTGGGGAGAAAGTTTAATTAGCACACCTGGAATAACTTCAATAACTCCATTCAGTCACAAAGGTTGAAAAAGTTACAAAGAACTGGGTTTGTTCTGGTTTTCTGCCTGAATACAAGACTGCACTGGTTCTCTTTTAATATCGCCAGCTGCATAGAGTGCCCTCCTTTTGGGTGCCATCTCCAAAGCAAGGTGCTTAGCAAGTTGTCTGCATCCATAGGACATGGATGTTTGTCCATGAGAAATTCTACATCAGTGTCAGGCAGCTGAAAGAAGTTCAGAAGTGGGTCCTTACTTTGCTGCCTTCTGGCAAACCTGGATAGGGTTTCTGATTGCTGTGCTAAGGCAGTGGGGGCTGAGGTACTTCAAGGTGTCTTCAACAGCACACAAAGACTGCTGTTATATGCAGGTTAGAGGGTGAAAAATCTTCACCCCTTGTGTGCCTCCTTGCTACCTTTAATCCTCTTCCATACTCACAGTTTTTACTCTGTATGTTCCAAACGTTGTTCTCTCACAGTTCGCTTGCCCTTTTTAGGCGTTTATGGCCTCATTTCTTCAGGACTTTATGTTGCTCCTAGATGTACAACACTTTGTCTTCTATGTTGAAAACGACCCTTTTAGTCCTCAAATCTGTGCTTAAAATACGCTTGCAAAAAGTGGGAAAGCTGACTGTCATTTTGCTGTCTTTGCACCTCAGCTGAACATCAGCATAGCCTCTTTTTAATAATGTGGGGTTTTTTCCCCCTTTTCTTTTTTCTTTTCCTCCTGTATGGCTTCAGACTAGAAGCTGCCATACACCCTATTTATCTGAACTGGTTTGTTTCTCCGTTTAAAGTTAATACTGTTTTAGGTAAGTGTTGTCTTAGCGTTTTGTGCTGTAGCAGAAACACAGATAGTCAATACTAAATTAGCTGTATAAGGTTCGGTTACTCTGGGAGCAATCTGTGTCTATCAGTGTTGTTTCTGAACTGTGCCGAGATGTTTGTCTGCCATTCTTTGCTTCTCCCTGAGTGTGGCACCAGTCTCATTTCTGAGAACGCTGGCACTTGATCTCTACTTGCATGTACAGCGAACAAACTGTTGAAACCTGTTTTGCAGGATCTCCATTTAGTTCTGCTTATATCACTGGGTCCAATATAGATTATGATGACCATGGCTTCCTTCCAGACCTTCTCAGTAACTTGTCTTCTTTTAATATGATGGGGTATTTTTCTGCACTGGCATCTGGTAGGCAACAAATCTTCTATGAGTCATGACAACGCACTAAGTTTATCAACATTTCCTGGTATTAATTTCCTAAGAGCTAGCTTTTCCCATGTTCAGTTACTTTTCTTACTTCAAATGTAGGTCTATATTCCTCAATGAGGCTCTAAAAGGATAATTTTGTACCTCTGAAGTGGCATTAATTTTTTAATTTTTAGGATATCACAGAATTTAAGAATTTTTGACATATCTGAATAGAAGAAAAATAAAGCAGATACCATTAAATGTGACACACGTTTCAGTAATGCTGACTTTTTCTTATTTATGGCCTTTTATTTCTCTGATTCAAAATATACTGTCTTCCTGATGGTCATCTCACTGAAATCTTTAGTTAAATTTTTATCCTCTGACATGTTTCACAGTAGGGTGAAATATATCTCAAGATCAGAGTTTTAAGACCACCTCCAATGAAATTAATTACAAACTCCTGTTGATTTCAAGAAAAGGAGGCAGGTTCCTCACTCTATTGAGGAACTCAATTAAAGTTAGCACACATTTATACCAGTTAAGTTTACATCATCGAGGAAACACTGATTCTAATCTACAGTTCACACTGCTACTGTGGGAGGGAGTTAATCTGTATGATGTCTTTGCTTTTTTTCTCACATTAATGCTTATAGGTTAGCCTGGCAGAAGTCCCCATGCCAGGAGGACCCCATTCCTACCTTTGAGAAATTCTCATTGCATCCCAATAAAATAGCAATATTATTCAAAAGTGGATTAAAAATTCCTCCTTCCGCTTCCATTCCTGTCCTCAAATTCGATAGAGGTTTGAACCTTGGCAGCTTGCATTGTGAATAGATGTGTTTTCCTTTGGAGAAAGACAGTAAAATTTTGTCTTTTTCTTGGTCCTCAGTTTTAACTATTCAATTAATATGTCCTAGTTTTTCCTAGGGTGTTGCCTGGGTTTGGGATTGGTTTTTTTTCTTATTGTGTTTTTTTCTTTGATCATCAAACTGAAGACAACCGATGATTACATGGCCCTAGTTCTGATTGCACTTAGCTCCATTTTCCTCACTTTTGATTCAGAGCCATGTTATGAGTATAGTAAAACACAGATGGATGCATATGCATAGCTGGTCATTCTCAGTAAACTTCCAATTTCAATGCTGCCTTTTTCTTCTCTTGCTGTTGAAAAAAATAGTTTCTTTAATGTTTCTTTTTTCCTGGAAAAAGTAGCAAAACTCTACTGATAAAATGACAGTATTCTTCTTCCCAAAGGTAGTTGAGACAAGGACTGTAGACAAATGTAATCAAGTTCAAGTTGAAATACTACAAGGGATGTCCCTCAGCTCAGTAGTGGTAGCTAATACTCTGAAGTGTCTTTGCTATGTGTTGTATTAGAAATTAAAAGTCTTAAAAAGAAGCAGTTCACCTTTTTGGAGTAGTCTCTGACCTCACACCCATAGTGCATTAGGGTTGAGCCTGTAGCAGTGTTTCTTGAGGAACTGTGTGCTGGAAAAGTTTGCAGTGGGAAGCAGGATAGTACATTTTAAATGGATCTAGGTGGGAGGAATATAAAATAGTGATGCCTGGAAAGAGGTAAATGTTACTCCCATCTTCAGAAAAGGCAAGACCTAGAAGTCAGTCAGTCAATTATCAGTGGCCAGGAAGTTTATGGAGCAAGTCTTTATGAAAGCCATTTGTAGGCGCATGAAGTGGAGGAAGGTGACTGGGAACAGCCAACACATTTACATGCAGACTTTGTAAGAGCAACCTGATTACCTTCTGTGGTGAAATGACAGGCTCTGTGATCACGGGGATATAATTTTCTGACTTAAGAAAGGCTTTAATCAAGGTCTCCCATAGGATCGTTGTAGCCAAATTGGTGAGATAAGGGCTGGATGAGTGGAGTACAAAGTAGATTAGAAGATGGCCAAACTGTGAGGTTCAAAGTATAATGATCAGCCTTTTACAGTCTAACAGGCAGATGATTGATTGTGGCCTTTCCCATAGGATGTGAGGCCAATGCTGTTTGACATCTTCATTAGTGACCCTGGTGATAGGGTGGAGCGCACACTTGCCAAATCTGCAGATGACGCTAAACATGGTGAAGTCAGTGTGATGGAGTACAGCACTACCATTCACAGGAACCTCAACAAGTGGCGGAGGTGCCCCAGCAGTAACCTCATGAAGTCTAATAGATATAAAAATGTGCAGTCCTGCACCTGGAACGTATATAATTAGAGGCTGTAGAGCAGCTTTGTGAAAAAGGACCTGGGTGTCCTCATGGGCAACAAGTTGAATGTGATTAATGAGTTTTTGTAGAGATGAAGGCTTAACTGCACGCTGGGCTGCATTTGCCAAAAGGGTAAGTTGTAGTTTGAGGGAAGGGATTGCTATCCACTCTGTGCTTTTACGATCACTGTGGCCATTTCTGGGCCCTCAGTACAACAGTGACATCAACAAAAGGGAGTGAGTCTGGAGGACCATCACTAAGATGGTCAAATTGCTGGAGCACGTGACTCATGACAAGAAGCTGACAAAGCTGGTTTTGTTTACTGTGAAGAGAAGGGCTAGTGGGGGGATCCTGTTGCAGTCTTCTACTTTCTAGAGGGATTTGTAGAGAGAAGATGGATGTGTACAGTGAAAGGGCAAGGGGATAGTCAAAAGTTGCAGCAAGGCAAATTCTGATTAGATATAAGGAAAAAAACATTCAGAACTATAAAATGGGTAAGCACTGGAATAAGTTGGCCAGAGAGGCTGTGGAAATTATTGTGTGGAGATTTTAAGAACTCAACCTGACCTAACTTTGAAGTTAGTTCTGTTTTGAGTAGGAGGTTGGGCAAAGTGAATTCCAGAGATGCCTTTCCACCTGAATTAGATTCTAAGGTTCTGGAGGAAATACACTGGGAAAACTTCAGTTTTAAAGATCCAGGGGCCTACTTGCTTAATTTAGATCAGAAGCAAGATATACACAGCTTGGATTTTTCTTCATAGCTGTGTGTTTAAAAAGAAAAAAATGCCAACAAAACTCCACTGAATGTCAAGTTGCTGGTGTTATTTGACAGACCCAAAACAAACACAGCAAAATCTGTATTCTTAGAAAAGCTTTGAGATGTAAAACAAACTGTTGAAGCCTTTTTCAGTATTTTTTTTTTCATCAAGTTGCCTGTAGCATAGTCAGAACTGCTGTTGATGTATGTCACAGTCTATCTAGTTAAAGATCATAAAAATAAAATTCTTGTCCTCTAAAAGAGGAAGTCTGGGAACAAAGCTACTAGTATACAAGGATCTTGTTTTTAGACCTTTCTACTGTCGTTAGTGGTGACGGAGGGAAGAACAGATGCTACGGGATGCAGTAAGTAACAACAGATAACATGTTGTTCAATGATGTATTAAGACAGACTTGGTCTTCATGCAGGCTAGTATTAATAGCCATTCAAACTTTTTTTTTCTTAAAATACGTAAACTTTTAATGTAAACAGTTGAAGATGTCAACAGCAGACCCTGCTCTGTAAACACTGGAGTGATCAAACAGCTCTTTTAAAAAACGATCTAATAATTTTTATTGAATTTATGGTTTATTGGTTTTGTGTGTGGGGTGGTTTTTTTCTTACAGCTCACATCTCATCATGAAATTAAATTATGACTAATTAAAGAGTAATTTTTGTATGTTGAGGGGAAAATACAGATCTGTATGTAGAACTGTCATTGTAATCTGGTATCAAAAGTACCACACATCAGTAACAGACTATTCCCAATGTTTTAAAATGCTGAAATATTTAAGGAAAAAACATTGTCATAATAATTAACTTTGTTTTATTTGATTTTATCACTGACTTTTAATGTCAGTGACCCTTGTCATAAACAGATGAAATATGCTTGAGAAAGCCAAAGAAAAGATCCTGGAACTGTCAAGTTTTGAAAAATATATATTATTCAGAATTGCAGTGTTGGCATTTTAAAGCCTTACTGCTGTGAAATAAATTGTTTCTAGAACAGTGGCAAGCCTCTCTGGTCTTATGAACACTCCAAATTAAAAGATTGTGGAAACAAAGAATGGTATAGCTAAAGAAAGAACAATTAAATAAGTTTATAGCTGGCATAGAAGTCTCAGTGCTGTTCAACAAGGAAACATTTTAATTTTGCCAACACTTTATTTTTTAAAAGCCAGAGGAGTTTATTTCACCAGATTGACTCTCTTAATTTTATCTCTGAGATTGGATGTATGTGCAAATAGTTCTAAGTTGCTTCATGTTTTCTGGTACAGGCTGAAAATTTGGGCTGTAGGTTAGTTTAATCTGTTATATATCTGTAAATCTATTGTGGGGGAAATAATTTGCCACTTTTGTGATTCCTTTGACGTCACACACAACAAAATCCATTGACCCTGTTCATAGAGTACTAGAGGGTCAGGTTAAATTTGAATACGTGTGCTGCTGAGTGCAGTGATTATATATTCATACACAGATACACGCACACACATGAAAATCACGGCACAGTTTATTCTTAGTCTGCACAGAGATATGTTACCTCTTGGGCTACTTTGAAAGAAAATTCCAGTGCTGTGCTTTATAGGGAGCACACTTGCGTGCCATCTCCCTCTTTGCTCAGAGTCAGTCCTGTACGGTAGTCAGCAGCTAGTTACTTTTTAGTCTTTGAAAATGGTAGCGGATGTGTTTTCGCAGAAGAACTACAATAATTTCTTTTTGAAAGGAATTTTCCAAACAGTATGTGGTTATTTTGTCAAATCAGAAGTCGTATTGATGATGTTTTCAAGTGAACATCAGTAGGAATGAAGCTTCCCGATCCTTAATGGCTCTGGAAAGCTGAGTTGCATTTCTTCTAATTCAGTTTTATTCACTTATCTTGCAAATTTTATGGTCCAGAGAACCTGCTTTTACACAGTAAGATGTAAGGTTTTTTCCTTTCTTAAATCTTTGTATTTATTATTCAATACATTCAAGAAAGCCTCTCACACTTCAGTATTCATATATGTTATGACTGATGTAATCCAATACTTAACAAAAATAGGTGTTATTACTTCTGACAGATTTCTAGGAGTATGTTGATTTTTGATAGGATTACTAAAACATCACCTCTTTATACAAGACTTTTTTTTTTTTCACTGGCAATATGAAGTGGTATAGGTACTGTTCAGTGCTATGACAATACCCCTGGTATATTTTGGTAAAAACATGTATCTCTTCCCATATCCACTTTTTAAATTTCTTTGGAGAATGATCTTTATAATATTACTTTCTTCTTTTGCCACCTAACTGTGGATATTTTATTAAGTGTCTTCATAGAAAGCTTGAGTGATCAAGCTTAGTCGATCCCCAAAGTTACCCAAAAAGAGAGTTGTCACCATGACTTACTGTTTGTGGATGCCCAAAGGATTTCTGGTTAATCTGTTCTGGCAGAGCTTTCCATGCTCTGCAGTTCACCTGCTATAGATGAGGTGCCATTAAAATGTGGTGGCTGAGGCAGCAGCTGCAAACACAAAACGGCAAGAGTGGCGAGTTTATAGTGCAGTTTCTGAAGATGGGGGGGGTGTGGGGTGTGTGGACTCAAAATGATGTCTGCTTCATCCTTTCTATTAATTACTTCCATAATAAAGCATTTCACAAGATTCTTGAGACCAAAGCAGACAGGACGCACAGCACAGCATGGATTTTGAAATGTGCTCACTTTGTTTATTTTGTGTACAAAGTGAAGTGCCTAAGGCTCCTTTTCTCTTGACATGGTGTAAGGTCGGAAACCACCCACTGTGACCCAAAGAAGCCCTACGGGAAAGGCAGGATATTACCCATACTGAGGGCAGTAATCAGGCCAACAGCAGCTTCCTACTACACCATTTTAGTGTAACACTATGTGAGGTTAGACTCGTACTGTTTAATCTCACGGAAAACTTTAGAAGGCCTTGTTTCCCATGGAGAAGCTCGCTCTTTGGTAGTAAAATGCCCTTCACAACCCCCTGTGGTACGAACCCCTGAACAAACTTTTATGCAGGATAAAAGGAGATCAATGGCTGTCGCATGAGGAGACTGAGTAATGAAGGAATAGTAGGATTCAGATGGGGATAGGTCGGTGCTTTTTCATGATTTGGCGGGAAAATGAGGCATGAAAATTCATTTTTATAGGATGGGATTAACTTGCAGAGGTAAGTACAAATGTAGGAAATTATTAGAATGAGTAAATGAACAACTGTGGGGAAGACTACGGGATAGGGGAGGGAACTGTTTGTCTTTTATGTCAAAGTAATTGAAAACCTGACAGAACATAAAATATTTTTTACTTCCTGACCATCTTGAAGTCATTAAGGAAATTACCATAAATTTTCATAGAATTTATATTTCACATTCACTTGAATGCCTGGTGCATATATTTCCTTCTCAGATGGTGGGTTCCTTCTGCCAGGCGCTGGCAGGTTGGTGTAAATTACTCAGCAGAAGTTAGAATGTTTTTTTCATTGCAAGCTGACAAAGTGACAGACATGCAAAAACCCAATACTCTCCCCAGTCCTACCACCCTCTCATTTCTTCCTCTTCCTTCTTCAAGGAACCCCTAGGAAAAGAATTCATAGTCATCATCTGAGGAAAACTTAAGTGAAGTGCTTGTCTGAGAATTACTTGATTTTGAGCAGGGAAAAGAGTTCAAAGTTTAACTGTGACATTTCTCAACTTTTTGGATCTACATGATCTTTTGATTTTCTGGCTTGTTTTTAATCCAGAGTTTAAAAATAACGTTTCCATGCTACACAACTTAAAAACAAAAATAAAGTTCTTAGTAACAGGAGCTGTGTTTCAAGAAAATCCACTTCTGCTTTGCATTTTTAACCCCATATAAATACTAGCGAGACGATAACAATGCAAAAAACCCTTTTCTGCCTGGATCAGCACAAGAAGGATTTATCCCAATTTAGATAACGTATTATTTGAACACTAAAGTACTGAGCGATGAACCACACGTTTCCTCTGAAGAATCCAGGTTTCCTTGCATATGTAGTTGGGTGAGCCTTGGAACTTTTCTCGTAGAAATATAAACCACACCTAACTATCTGTACTCTTCTAGAAGAGAACTCTTTTGGAGTATAAAAAGACCCACAGCATATTTGACGTGTTGCAGTTTCATCAGTTGTTCTTGTATTGCTAGTTTAATTAGATCATGATAGCTGTGGAATTATTTAATACCACATGGTAATACTAGATCTGCTATGTTGGTGGTCTTCAGGATGGGGATTCTGTTACCCTTATCACTATGTAAGGCACAAGGAATGTGAAGACTAGAGTAATACTATAAATAGCACAAAATATTGGTAGCGTCAAAAATTAAAATGAAGGTTTGTTCAGTTTATTTTGGTGTCTAAGTTCACTTTGGGAGTGCTGAAGGTGTTACCTGGAGTAAAGGTGGGGGGGAAGGACTGAAGAAAAGAATTATTAATTTCATTTTGTGGAACTTTAATGCTTCATGAGAATGGCCTTGGATTTCTCTCCCTCCTTTTCTGAACACTGTTATGTGGAGTTCCTTATGCTCTCACTATCTTTACCACAGAAGTGTCTGTATTTTAGCAATAGTGCTGAGCACACAGTGTGGTAACATTAAGGCTTTATGTAGGAGAATCTTTCTGCGGCATTAGTAGAAAACAGACAGGCTCATGGTGGGTTTTTTATCTTCCAAACCAAATTCACTAATTGAACTGTAAAGTGCTCTTGATATCTTTTGGGGATTTTAACCCACATCCCTAAAGCATCTCACTGTTTTAAACCCAAATATTAAATAGCTGCCCTGGAACGAAGTGTATCAAACTTCCTTTTTGCCTGTATGCAGCACGTGCTGCCAGTACATAACCTCCTTCTATTCAGACTCTGCGCTTCCATAAACAAATAGCAAAATTGTTAGCTTCAACATGTACAAAAACAATATTATGAAGGAATAAAAAATACTTATTTCTTGTAGTAGGCAGCCACTTTTCCTCCTTGCTTTTCTTTATTGGTGATACTTGCCATGCAGATATTAATTTCTAACAAATTTAATTTCAAAGAAATAATTCCCTCAAAAACTCCCTTTCAACTTCGTTCCTAACTTCCCCTTTTAATACTGAAAATGTTGGCAGCCACATTTCCATGATGTTTGCAGAATTGCTCAGAAGTTTACAGCTGCTTTTTTGGTTTTTTTTTTCTTTCTTCTTTGTGAAGATCAAAATAACAAGTTTTTATTGTTCAACAGTTGTTAATGTATAAGACCTAATATTCCCGCAGGTGTATTAGATCCTTACACCCTCGGCTTTTTACAAGTAGAAAAAAAAACCCCTCGTGGATATTTCATTTATCTGGCAGTTCATTGGTGTCTGAAGCCGCTACTGCCAAACTCAGGGAGGGTTTGTCCTGAGCAAATGCTCAGGGCCTTGATCCATGATTTTTTAAATGCCTTTGGGAGGTGAGATCAGATGTGCAAGAATGTGATTGTGTTTATTTTTTGCATGAATCCCACTGGTAGAATCCTTAGGGATTTGCTGTATCAAAGGTATTTATGAGAATATTGCCCTTGGCTACAATTTGAAAGGGAGCAATGTAGGCCAGGGACAGATGAAGGGTAGGCAAACTGGTGACTCTGGTCACAGAGAATGGGCGAGTCTTTGGATACCCTTTCTAATACATAGCACTCAAGCAAATTAGGTGAACGTGCAAAAATCTTCAGTCACATTTCCACTTTGAAAGTTTGCTCGTGTACTACAGTTCCTGAATATTCATAATTTCAGAAACAGCAAAGCACGAGCGGGATTAGTCACGCAATGGATGGACTCAGTATATGCTGTTGTCCGTACGTGGCGTGGGCTTTTTGGAGAGCAAGATCTTCAGACATGTGACTGTTATATTTGGCCTTTGTTGTGAAACAGATGTTTGCTGTTTGTACACACGAATACTTCTGTGTTCTTGCAATCTTCCTGCTTGAAAGGGAAGAATTAGGCAAGAAGACGGTTAGTAAAACCTGGTAGGTTTGTCGTAGCAGTTCTTCAGCATATCTAGGTTTACATTTACCATGAGTAATAGGTAGTAAAAATGAGGTAGCAAGCAGAAAAAACAGGAGTTACAAAATCAAGTTTTACATGAAGTTTCTTTTCACTGAGGGTGTATTGTTCTAGTAAGAAGTAGGAGGTATTTGCCCTCAGTTCAGTAAGGGATCTCAAGCAATACCAAGAATGGTTGGACTTGATCTTAAGAGGTCTTTTCCAACATAAATGTTTCTATGAACTAGCCAAGGTACCATTTAAACAAATTAAGTCTAAGTCTAACATTTATATTAATTTTGCTGACCAGAATAGCTGCATAATCTATTAGTAATATACATCTGCTGATTTATAAAAATAATGTATGAACATGTGCACACACGTACAGAGGGCTTTTAATTAGTTGCTGAGATAATGTATAAATCTCTGCCCCTTTAAATTTGCTGATTGAAAAATGAAGAATTCCTGCCCTTTAAATGTTCAGCTTTCACAGAGGTTACAGTAAATCTCTTAATCTCCCAAGCACTTACTCTCCTCTGGGTTTTTCACAGGCATTTATCCACAGGACATTCATTTCCAATCTGTATTTAAATCCAGGAATAACTATGTGGGCTTTGAGCTATCTGCTTTCAGGCACTCCTAATGGGCTCTACCACAGGAACTCTGGATGAGCTGAAAAAGAAACAGATTCAAGCCCAGTCATATTTGGCTTCCATTTCATCTTGAGCCGAGTCTCTATTTGTTCTTGTTGAAGAGAGCGTTAAAGAAAGCAGTTATTTGTGGGCGAAGGAAGGGCAGGAAGGATCCATATTAAAGGATTTACCTTGGCTTTATAGAGAACACCAGCGTATCAAATTTCCAGCCTTACAGTGGGACGTAGTGGAATGTATCTGCGGAACGGGGTGTGAGGATTTGAAACATATCCTGGATTTTTGTCAAATGCACTCAGCACTTTTTTTTTCTTGTTCCTTACAGAAACTGTAGACCAGATTCTTAGTGAGATGCATAACTTTGCACACCCTGTAAATACACAGTAACGCACAGTAGCGTGTTTTCTCATTACTTAGTAGATGCTTTGCAGTTAAATGGCCCATTTTTGTAAAAGAAACTTAGTATTTAATTAATATTGTAGTGTGAAAGAAAACACAGAAACAGGGTGGTCTTTTAAGTAGTTACAATGAAGCTGCATCTTGGCCTTCTGGTGTTTTCTCTCTTGTCCATCAAAACATTCGTTTCCGTTTCATTAAGAGTGTATGTAGGGAAGATAAGTGAAGGAGGTGGAAAGAAACTGTGCTGAGGAGACATCTGGTTCTGTATTTCCAGCCTATGTAAAATAACCTGAATTTGAAAACTATCTTAAATTGTATCCAGAGAAATGTGTGATGTTACCAATGAACATAAATCCTTTAAACAATAATTTTTTCATCTTCTTCTGTCATCTTCTTCCCATGTTATTTTCCTTTCCAGCATCGTTCTCTTCATTATTCCTCTTCTCTGTCTCCATTCTGTGAGCCTTTGCCCAGAGTACACATCCTTCCACTTTCTGTGCACTGTATTTTCTGACTGTTCTCTGCTCATTCAGCTTTGCTGTGCTGTTTTGGTTTTATCAACATACTGCTTTACCAAAGACAACTGAATACCTTCTGTCAATAATACCAAGATGCATTCCTCCTTTCCTGCTTACAGTATTGGGTATGCTTTAAATATTACTAGTATAAAGATTTGGAACAGTGTTCATTATTTTCTGATTAATGTGCTTAACTTGAGATTTTACCTTTGAAAATATTGTTACTAGGTAGCATACAGAGCGACGATGAATTGTCCAGTAGAAGATAAAATTTGTTTATTTATTTATTTATTTATTTCTAAATTGCATGCCTTGGTCTCATGTGGAGCTATAAGTAGAAATAAATGGGCTAATTAAACTGTGATGCGTATTAAACTCTTGACGAATTCGGTTAGACCCTGTTTCCTGGTGCTGGAAAAGTCTAACTCGGATCATTAGTCAATAGTGTAAGTAAACTTCTGGATAGGTGGAGATTAGGAAGAAAATTCACGTCAAATCTCGTGAGGTGCTGTTTACCTCTTTCAGTTTAGATTAAAGAGCTCGGGCCAAGGAGTACCTTGAGGGTAAGCGATGGACTCAGACCAGTATCTTGGCCTCTTACGGTAGCACAATAAGGGAAGTAAGTGGAAAGGAGTTGCTGACTTTTACCAGTTTGAGGTGTGACTTTTTAATTTACTGATATGCATAACCTAAAGAACAGATCATAATATGATCTAATTCAGTGTTATCCAGCGACTTAGTAGATGATTGCCTGAGCAAACTTACTTAAAACCCTCTGTTACTTGGAAGAGAATAGTGATGAGCCCGAAACTTGCTTTTTATTTATGTATTTATTTTTCTTACTTAGAGGAACAAAGTTCTGGCTAACAGTTCTAAATGTGTCTGTGACTCAGTAAATTTGTGCATTGTAGGTTGTCTGACTCTGTTTTCTTACCAAGTTAAGCAAATGCTTATAAGAGAATGCACAATGTTTCTGTAACCAGGAAAGTATTACTTAAGATCACTGCGCTTATTAGATTATTTAAAGAAGAAGCCATTATATTGGCCTGTGTGCAACGACCTATCCTTGCGCTGCAGATTCCTAGCTTAAAAA
This sequence comes from Anarhynchus alexandrinus, assembly GCA_008711295.1. Taxonomy (NCBI): domain Eukaryota; kingdom Metazoa; phylum Chordata; class Aves; order Charadriiformes; family Charadriidae; genus Anarhynchus; species Anarhynchus alexandrinus. The sequence continues at coordinate 40,318 of VUYV01000458.1, forward strand.
AAACAAAAAAACAAAACAAAACAAAAAGTTCAACGTGAAATGAAGAGGAAACCTGAGAAAATAATTTAAGAATTGGATGTTTGAAGTGGGAGTTTTCTAAATCTGGAAATCTGTTCTTTAATGAATTAGTGTTCAATGACTTCTTTTCAAAAACAAGGAGTTGTTTGGTCACACCAAGTTCTTGTTTGCTGTAGATTGCTGCACGTTTCCGTGATGAATATGTATCCGTCTTAGCGGTAACGTTTCTTAGTAGAGTTGATCATAGCAATAAAGACAAATTGTCTGTGAAGGAAACTTGTTTGAAATAGCATTTAACTTGCAAGTCATAGTGTTTTATGCTGACTGATGGCACATTTAATGATCATGATCATGTAGACCAGAGCCTAGAGGATTCTCCTCCTCAACTTACTGATTTTGTTCTTAATTTCTTAGAACCTTGGATGTTACAGCCTTTCCTTTGTTTTTATTTTTGCAAAGTAAATTTAAGGAAAGCGAGATATAGCCATGCTCTTCAGGATTTGAAACCTTCTCAAAAACTGATTTCTGTCCGTTTTATTGAGAAGCATATAGATTGAAACACAAATTTCTGTTTGTCACTTAGAGATTTAAGTTTTAATATTTGTCATTTAAGCTTAATTAATTTTCCCAACATTTAATAACTGCATTTAAATGAGGCCTGTCTTGATGGTTAATTACTGGGAAATTATGACTGTCTTGACATTTCTAATACCCCAATGATCACAGAGAAATCACTTACAAACTTCTGTACATTTTAAGTTGTTTGCTTACGAGCTGTTTATTCAGCCCCTTCAAAGGGAAGGCACTGTAGCAGTAGGGACTGCAGGTACTCAGTATGATTTCGTTTACATCAGCTTCTCATCTGGCAAATTATCTGATAGTCCAGCAGGCATTTTCACCTACTTCTTGTAACGATGGGGAAATTCAGTAGCTAAGTGTAACTTCTCAGCCAAATGCAGGTGGGGAATATGAGACACGGATGTTTCCTGACTTGCCCAAAATCCTACAATGAGTTTCTGGCAACCAGAACTAGAACAAAGGATAGCTGAATCACGTTGCAGTTTTCATGGCTTGCCTTTCTCCTGACATTTACAGTCCAAATCTGACAGGTAATTCACCCATCTTCGTATCTCCATCAAAAACTGTGATACCTCTCTCTCTTTATCCACAGCTCCCTGACCAGAATAAAATATATATTTAATTTCATCTTTTTAAAAGCAATATTGAAAAACTTATTTTGATTGAAGGATTTTTATCCTGTAGTAAGTTGCCTCTGATAATAGTTTCTGATTCTTTGGCTTGTAATACACTGTAAACTTTGCCTTCTTAGCAGACCTGCTGTCATCGAATGCTGAAGAGAACTATGCTTATATTGATATAGTTCTAGGATTGCAAATGGAATAGTCAGCTACGTTTCTTTTCCCAAACCTCGACACAGGAATGGTTTGTGAGAATACCTGCATGTCGGCTACAGCTTAGTTTTCTCTAAGTTTTAGTTTGAGATTGTTTTGGTTTTCTTACTCATTTGTGAAAAAAAAACCAACCCAACCAACAACAACAACAACAAACAAACCCAAACAACAAAAAACTAAAACAAACCAACTCCAAACCAAAGTTCGGGATGTTTTTTAGTTGGGAAAAATGAATCATTTAATACTCTTTGGACATCAGAATAACTTACAGCATAAGCGTTATGTTATGCTATGTACGTTGTGTTAAGCATAATAACATAAAATAACAAGCTCCACAGAGGACAAGGATGGAAATTTGCAGCTACACCATTTCTCATAATGCTTAATTTATAAGATGTAAAGATAGGGTTGTGAACTGGAAGTTACACAAGTTTTCAGTACCAGCCAAATTCATAAATTATTTCACTCCTCTGAAATATAGTTGAACTCATCAGACACTGAAGCGTTCGTGCCAAGAAATTATGGTCAACTCCTCAGGCTCGTGCCAATGAGCTGTGGGTTCCTTCACCTTCATCAGAGTGGAGTTCTACACTCTGAGGATCTTCTGATGTTCCACGTAGGCTTCTGTGACTGTCAGTGTCTTTTTGTTGTTCGTATCGTCACTTCTGCATAGCTCATTTAACTGTAATGGATGGATGGATTTAAAAACCATCTGCAGCTACTATTAATATCATTCTTCAGTGTGTGTATTTCCACAAGCATTTGGTAACAGCTGTTTGAGCAAAACACTTTTTGATTCACTTCCTTTGCATCTAATTTTACAGTACCATTTCCTTTTCTGTTTGTTTTAGGTAATATTTGTCTATCAGAGAGTGTCAATCATATAATTTTAAGAAAGTCTTTTCCAAATGTCCAGTGAAAAAGACTTTAAAAAGAAAGTATTTAGTACACGTTCCATGTCAGTAATTTAAAGTCAACACAGTTTATTTTACTGGTATATTCTGGCAATAGCTCATCAGAAGTTTGAGTGTTAATATAAAGCTCCCTTGTTTTACTTTAATTATATGTAAGTGTGTTCTTCTGGAAAAATCAAATACATTGTTTACAGTAAAAGTTGTACGCAGCCTATATTTATTGAAATTTAAAAATATTGTTGTATTTTAATGACTCTTCCTTCAACAGTCATATAGTGTGCTTACTCCTTGATTACTGCTTGATGTGTGATATTTATATCTAGGTAGTAGAAAAACTTTCTAATTAAATAAAAGATTATACAAACTTAAAACATATTTAGCTTTTAGTGATTAGAGATTATTGCTGCAGGTTATAAAACTGTGGAGAAGAAAAGGAAATATTTTGCCTGATGTGAATTCCTCTTCTGTTGTGCAGGAAATACCTTCAATTAAAGTTGTTAAAGCTTGGGGCATGCAGGAAAAGTCAGTGACCTCTTTAAAAACAGTTAACTGTAAATAAAGGTGCTACTTGATGCTACTGATCTTTGGAGCAATAGAATATATTTCCTCTTTATACGTTCTGCAATGATTTTTGGTAGTTTTCTTTCAAATCACTGATTTCCCAGATATTTGTGGTACAGTGGTGTCAGTGAGCTTTTAACCTGAGGTGGGAATCCATAAGACAAAAAATAGGTTTCATTGTAGTCTTTGGAACACAGGACACAGGCAAAGGAAAAGACTCTGGAAGTTAAAATCTTTTCAGCAGCTACTCTGTTTCCACAAGTGTGGTTCCTGTTGTTTGACTGAAACTGGATTCCCATACTCCAGTAGATGTAAAAGTGCATGGTTACCATTAAAAGTAGGTCACAAAGACGTTTTGTATTCTTTTTTACCAGATAGTATTTTTAGACAGTTTAATCCATGTATTTTCCGTTTATACTATAGTAAGGAATAATACAAAAGTTGCAATTAAAAAATTTCCTCATTTGGTGATGATTATGAACTAACTAAAGTACTTCTTGGTGTCAGCAGTTCAAACTGATGGCGAGTGAAGCATTTAGGAACAGGAAATAAAGTGAATCCCATCTTTTCTCGGCTCTGTAAGGAGGTTCGGCCGATCTGCCAATAGGGTTATTGATCCTTCTTCCTTTGTGTCTCGCCGCTTGGCCAGACTGTTATTTACAGGTTATCTGATGTTCATAGTGGGTTTTTTTTGGCATTCAGGAATTTATGAATAGTTCACTGCTTTGAAAAGCCTTGCCCTGGAAAGGCAAGAAATGTGGCAAGGTCACTTTCTGAATAGGCTTTACAAGTATGTCTTTAGCGTAGGACTGTGCATCTTTTAGCCTGTGATCTAAGGTAAACCTCAGCTTTGGAGATAAACTCTCTTTTTAGTATATGATACCTTTAATGGAAACTGTGTTTTGAGAGCAGAATATAAAGCCAAGTGTGTGTTCTTTGAAAATGTATGTGATGATGGCATTTCTGGGATCATTTCCCATTATAGACTTCTATATTATTTTGACAGCTGGATTTTTCTTCTGCGTGCTCACTGGGTAAGACTAATTTTAAGTCAGTCTTAGTGATGTGGGTGTACAAATCCAAAACCCAAACCCAACCCCCAAACAAATTGGACATTTCTGTGATAGGTCAGTGATTTCCAAAATTAATACTCTGGGCTGTACATCCTGGTAAGTAACTGGTTTAAATGGCAGCACTGCAGAGTTTGGGGAGGAAGAGAACAGTGTATTTTACAATCAATTTTTGTCGGATGGAGCCATGACTCTGATATGCAGCTGAGGAAACTGCCCCAGCTGCTTTTCCATTGCCATTGGTAATAAAGCTTCTGGATTTAGTACTTAATTTTATATATATATACTTAATCCTAGTCAAAAGACAAAAGAACACAAGTCCTTCCTCTGAATCCATAGTGTCTGTTTTCACCGTAGGAGGGTTTCTATCTGTCCGAAAACCAAACAGCTGTTGTGGCAGGTACAATGTTGAATGTCCCATCAGATGTTGCCACTTTTCTTACCAAAACCAATCAGAGCTACAGCGAGTGAATACCACCACTGGAGCAAACCTTGATTGGTTTTCGAAATGTGACTTTATGGCATTGCTTGTATTAGATGCTAACTTGTAGCGCTTCTTCTAGCCTGACCTGAATTTCTTGGGGATTTACACATGTATTATATTAAGGTAACAGCCAGACTACATTAAAATGAAATACAAGTCCAGCTTTTTTTTTTTTTGACAGGTGAAGTGCTTAACAGTTCTGTTTTCTAGTCCTATAATTTAAAAGGATCAAAAGCAGCTTGATAGTCTGAAATTTAGCACTATGTCACTTTGAGGATAAAGTCATCTGTTTTCCTGTCACCTAAAACCAACTAATCTATGACAAAAAAAAAAAGAGAGAGTAAGTCCAGATTTTTTGCACAGAACGTACAGAAGGGAAGAAGGATGGTTGAAGTGTTGTTTGAATTTAAATGTGCTTAAGTAGTTGGTAGCTATTTGCTAATACAAGTAAACAAAAAAGAGAATTAATTTGCTCCAATTCTTACAGCAGCAGTCTGATTGTAGAAGAGGAGATGCATTTCTGGAGGAAAAGATAACAGCTTGAAAATGCTGTCTTGGCTAGCTTTGGTTTTATGTAGCTAAAATGCTAAGCCCCTCCAACGACAACCTTTGATGACCCATATGCTAATACTTTCTGGCCAACATTGCTCCTGATTACAAAGGAATCTAATAACCTTCCCTGGCAGAGATTGCCATCTTCTCATGTCACCAGCGATCTCTACCAGCAGTTCGGAGTGGGTGGGTTCATGGGAGTCCCATGCATTTTTACACCGTTCCCCAAAGATCTGCTCCGCGTGGTTTCATCCAGAGTGCGTTTTTGTGAAGAGGACGTTATTACTCACCTCACCAAATTTCAAGGATGGTGTTAAGACTAAATATCGCAGTTGGTGAAGTGTTTTATTTTGTTCACTAGCAGTGACTTTTGTGTGACAGCTGCTCTAAGGGTTGTGGAAATGGATGTGTAGACACATAAGAGAATTTCTCTTTTTGTAGTCTGACTTTAATCTTCTGGCAGGATTCATTCACGCTTTATAGATTGTTGTTCCTGCTATATGCCTATAACCTCTTGTTAATATTCTTTTATCATTGTTGTTTTAAGAAAAGGCTTTTCTGAAATATAGGCTAAATTTATGTTTTTGCTATGCTGTGAAATCCCTATTAATAATACATTTGGGATCTACCTTCTCAAAACTGTGCATTCAAGAACTGCTTTTTTTTTGTGTGTAGAATCGTGAATCTCAAAATTCCCAGAGGCAGCACTTAGTTTAAAAAACCAAAACAAAACCACCTCCCAAAACCAACAAAAGTTCCTTATCTGGGGAATTTAACCCAGTTATCTGCAAACATTTCCAGAATATTTCTTCACCTACGACAGCAGTCTGCATAAGATACATTACAGAAAAGGGAGCAGGCGAAAGAGTTGAACTTGGAGTCTGATTTTGAAAGGTAAGAGGGACTCCCTGCTGAACTGGCTTGCCTGGTTTGTTTTTCAGAACATTTTCAATATGAAGAACATGTGAAGGCTAGGTCATGGTTTACGAGCAGTCACTTGATACTTTCTTTCCATGGAACACTTGAAAGGTTTTGCTGGAGTATCGCTTGCTCTGTGCACTTGAAGGTGTTTTCAAAGTTATTCTTTATGCCACAGCTTAACGTTTCACTTGAGTGCTTCCAGTAGGTGATGATGATGTTAATTTGGGGGGGAATATGTTCTTCTGTGAAATTGTTTTGAAGTAACATCAAGGAGATGTTAAGGGAATATGTATCATATCTGGAGAGTTGTACAAATTGTTTGCAGTCTTCTCATGAGTCTACTGGATATAATTTTTCGTGACCTAGAATCAAGGTCCATTTCTGTTTCTCAATTATGTTTCACACCTAATAAGTGCAGATTGGCCAGCATTTGACATAAATGTTACCGTTCTCTTTAGCTTCATCTCCAAATTTAATTAAATGCAGGTGCAAGACAGAGTAATAACTTTATTACTCTGTTCCCACGCAATGAACCCCCGTGTCACTTACAAGACGTTTGATGTCTGATGCGGTTTCCTGTCTGTTTGTGGGAAATGTTTTCCTTAGGAATTAGTGTCTTATGGAGAACCAGCTGAGCTCCGGTATCTGCCGCAGGTTGCAATCTGTTGTCCAGCGCTAGAAATCTGATCTCTGTTAAGTACTGCTTCTGAGTAAATACTGTAAATGGCAGATTCTTAAAAAGCAGAATTCACACCTATTTAGGCTAATATGTTCTTTACTCTTTCCCTTTCATAATTTTCTAGCTGTTCCCCCATAATCTGCGGTCTTTCAAATCTGATAGGATTCCTCTTTCAATTTATTGGGACTTCCTTGAATTATTTTTGAAGAGCAAATTAAAGATCCCCAGATCAAATGACTGAAAGCTTAGAGAGGTACTGAGTTTTTATGTATGTGGAAATTAGTTTAACCTACAGTGCTTTATATAATTTCACATGAACATTTGATATTTTGATATATGAACCGTAAATCTTTGCCTAGTGTGTTTCATCTTGGAAGTGTGTGTATGGCAGAGATTTGTCTTAACATTTTTTTCAGTGAATTAGAAATGTTCCTACCAAACCTGCCTACCCTTAGTTTACTTTTCAATAGACTAAAGAGGTTTATTTGTCCTGTGTGAACTTTTGCCACATTCTCTGAGCCTGTTTCCAAGAATGCTTCATTTTCAGGCAAAGTAGAAAGGGATCTTGTAATTGTAGTTAATGAGTTGGGTTTTGGCTCCTGAATATAGAATTAAATGAAAGTCTTCATTTTAACTTCTTCACTACCTTTTACTTCTTTTATATTTAACTGCCTGCTGTAGGCTTTTTGCACTTAAATGTAGGAAACAGCATCAGTGCATAGAAATATTTCAAATAATAGTCATGCTGAGCATTAGTTGTATTTTCCCCACTATAAGTTTGAGACAAGAAATCCTTTACTAGCATTAAAATTCTTTTCTTTAGTGTAGTAATACTTGAAATTGTTACACAGCACACTTTTTAATATGAACTCTTTATTAGAAAGTCATAGTTCAATTTCCCTATCTCTGATGAATTTACAGAATACATCTTGAAAGCAAACATAACATCAAGAGCTCTTTGTCCGTGAGAAAACAGGTTTAGAGATGAGATTTACCCCCCCTGTTTTTAACTGATTCTAGGAATGAAGACAATTGACCTTTTTCTTCCAAACTGTGAATATTGTATTTTGGTTTTGATAATGTATTTGTATTATGGTTTTGATAAATTTTGCTAACTGTTGCAATATTTCACACTTTCGATGTGTGTACACAAACACATATAGACAAATATATATGTATAAATGGAATACTTCTGTACGTATGTGTTGCTCTAACTGTACAATATGCCGAAACAGAGCATGGAAATTAGCACATTGAATAACTGTACCTGAATTTGCATGTGTTACACACCAATGGTAGTCTAAATTGTGATCAAAGATCATCCTGTACCTTTGCAGCTGTTTGTCACTTCACAGCCTGCTCAAATGGCTTAAATTTAGTCAGTGCAATCCCAGATGTTCTGTCTTTAACAAGTGTAGTAATTAGATCAATTTCTGTTATCATGTCAGAAACTTTTAATTTAAAAAACCAAACCAAACCAGAGTTTTTAAAATATTTTCAATTCTGCATATAATAAGAGTTGCTTTAAATACTCTGCATTGAAAATAAGATCCAGATAATTGACTTGTAATTGAACAGCAGATCGCTTTTTTTTACCTGCAGTGCCACTCAATTGTTCATGTTTTTATAATAATACAAATTACAGGAATAATTATGAATTACAGAAAAGTGCTTTATCATTTGTACTTCTATTGAGGGTTTATCACTGTGCTCAAGATCTGTAATAGTTGGTTCATAAAGCATTTTGTTTGATTTTCAGTGTATAATTACATTAGTGCTTTCCCTTTGTTTTATTCAATGCTTCAGTACTTTTAAACTTTTTGTAACTAAATTTAGTTTTTTGTAGAAACTGAGCTCTTCCAAACTCTATTCCAGACTCTTAACAAAACTGTTATTGCACTGTAGCCAAAACTGCCATTAAACACTTTCATTTGATGTTTATAAAAGGTGACCCCATTTTGTCAATATCCTGGTGGTTTGTGGCAGATACAATGTATGCGGTCTTGGGAAGGGGCCAAACCAGTGTTTGTCTTCTACTCCAAGTTTACAAGCTTTTATACAAGTATAGCTTTGTTGTGTTCTAGACTTATTATTAAACCTTAAATTTTATCTAAAGGCATTAGCCCTCTACACGAATGTTTTGGCTGTATTTGGTCATTTGTAGGTTATCGCTTATTTTTCTCATACACAGATCTAAAAAATTCTGCTTAATAGATTTTCTTCTCTGGATAAAATAGTGTTTACGCAACTGGATATGTTGCTTCTCCGTCATAACTGATCGCACAGTTTTCATAAATATAATCTGTTTGTTAGTCCTTTTAATACTTTGAGAAGCTGAATTTTAAAAAGACAAATTTCTTTATTTCTCCGAAATAATTGTAGCTATGTAACTTGCTGTGGCAGAGTTCTGAAGTGTCTCCCAGCAAAAAACCACAGCCTGGATGTGCCGTGTTGTATTACATTACCCATGAGTATGAAATGAAGGAGACTGTGGAATAGCTGGGACTTGATTTGAAGACACTCCTGGAAGAGGGTAGAATAGCTTGAGAAAGTTGTGGCGATGGATTCGATACTGAAATATCTGAGGGAAAGATTTGGCTGTGGATCACTACCTCAGAACAGTTTTCAAACGCTGCCTTTGCCTAAAATTCTGTGGGTTCCGTAATGAGTGTGGATGCAAAGATGAACACTTACGGTGACGAATGACGTCCGTTAGCACTCAACTGCTTTTACGAAATCTTCCCTTGTAGCGGCTTTTTAACTAACCTGTTGGGTCTTGGATGAAATGATGTGATTGCACAGGTTTGGTAGTCACTCTTTCCCCTGTTAGGTGTTTAGTATCCATGAGAGGGCACTGTGGCATATATTACAGGAGGAGAGATGCATGGAGAGCCTAAAAGAAGCAGCATGGTTTTAAAGATATAGCTAAAGATAAAATCGCTGAGTGTCTTGTGCTATTAAATTCCAAAACCCAGGCAAGCTACCTCTATTTCTTTAGTCATATGAACAAGGATAACTATGCAGAGGCTTCACAGTAATTTAATACTAATACACACTTATGCAACAATTAATAGAGGATGATAATACAGGTTTGAAATATTCCTTGTTTTGTATTGCTGGACACTGAAATTATTTAGGCACACATATATTTAACTAGTTTGTCTTAACATGTCAAGAACAGGAGTCGCTTAGGTTTATTGGAATGAAAGCAAAACAAATGCCTCAAATGCTCCTCCCCTGCCCCCCTTTTTTTTTTTCGTAGCTCACAGGCAGAATAAAATAGTGATTTTTTTCACTCTTCCTTGTTCTTTCTGAATCCAGGCAAACAGTGTTAAAATGCAAAAGCTAAAAGTCTAACACTGGAAGTTTAAATTATAGTAGCAGCTGCAGAACTAGTTTTTCTACGTGGGCAAATTAAACCTGATAACATGCCCCCGACCCCCCCAGGGGCTGCCATAGCAGCACTGGGCACAAGCGATTTCCATACTGTGGGGCTTTGAAAGGGTTCTGCGGAGGGGCAGTTGAAGCCGGCACCAGGATTTTTTCCTGGTGTTTTCCTATATCAGCTCTCCGGAGAGTATGTTAAAGTGCTGAAGCTTAAAGGCTTCCATGTTTTTGGGAGTTGGGAGGCTATCTAACATCGGAGTGTTATTTGTGCGCCAACCCAACTGTTTCAATTACCAATTTATCGCTGGGGAGCGGTAATGGATTTTTAAAGTTTGAAGATAGATCTGAGCTCTTACTGTCTGAAAGAAAATTCATGATTCCATTAGGAAGATAGCGTAGATGCTGAATGGGTACAGGATTTAACCCTACTGTTTTGGGTAGCATTTATTAATATGCTTTTATAAATCCTATTAGAGCTGCAGTGTTACCCGTTCTGCTCTATACTGTATTATGAAACAGAAATACGTGTAAAAATACTGGAAACTGTGTTATTACTCCTACTAGTTTAATGGAATAAAATTACTTTATCTCTACCCTCAGACTCGCGGTCCTTTGGCAGACTTAGTAAACTGTCATGAAAGCCCAAGAATCACATTATTGTCTCTGGAGAGGTGAAACACAATATCTGTGTGTGTAGTGGGTAGTGCTGCTCTCGCTCTCTTCCACAGTGCACCTACACAGCCAGTTAATTTTCTGCATGTGCTTATATTAATTTGGGCAGAGCAGGAAGTATTTAAGGTCATTGTCTGAAAAATCTGAAATACTATGTTACCGCATATCAGTGTAATGGGATATTATTTTGGTATTTCTTTCTGTAAAATAGCTAATTTGTATTAGCTGCAATTAGGAAATGTATTCTTCTGGAGCTGTTTTTCTGACCCTGAGCACTACAAATTCACAGCCCATTTCAAAGGCATCTAAAATATGCCAATCAGAGGAGTTTCATGCATTGTTTAGAAGCTGGAATTTTACAATCCCACATGGAGTGACCAGGGCAAGGTAGTTGTATTTACACCTGACAGAGTGTGCATCTCACAGCAGGGACCACCCCACTCCCCCCACGGGCAGGGTGGGTTCCCAGAAGGGTATGAGGCTGCTTCCAGGTTTCCTCAGCGTGGGTGACTGGGGACTACAGTGGGAGCTGGTGGAGGAACCCAAGCGTAGGGAACGGCTGCCTTGCAGCGTAGGCACGCTCAGGGGTTTGCTCGGTCACCTTCTTGTAGGTTTGAACTTCTTTTTGTTTCTTCTTTCTTAATTCTACGTATAGTTTGGTGAGGGTTGGAGAGGTGGGTTTTCATTTATTTTGTGGGGTTTTTTGGTTTTGTTTCCTCCAAATAGAGTCCCCATATCAGTTTTCTTTTTGATGTCTGTGGACTGTTATTACATTGGGAATATGGAGGAACAGCTGACCGTGACTGACTTGCTATAAAAGCTGGATTTCTCTATAGCCTGCCATATAGCTCTGCTGAGGAGGGATACCCAAGAGGTGTTTTGTTAGTGCTGCTGCAGGGCTTTTTAAATTATAAGATAGTGTTCTCAGGAATGCTGATGGATTTCGGTGACAACTTCAGTAAATCAGACAAGACATTTTCAGCTGTTCCTTTGATTTGATGCCTTATTCTTTGTGGAGTTTGGGCGTACAAAGGACTCTTTTAAAGGCAAAGGTGTGACTGCAGTTCCACAATTCACAACATTTAAGAAAAAATCGAAGGCTTTGTAGCGCTGCTGAATAAATTTTAAGAAAATAGATTGGTATGGTTTACAAAGCTACCAATTCCAGCATGTCAGTAATTAAGGGAAGGGAAGTAGGGTGAATTCTTCAATATGTCTCTAATACTCGTCGTGGATCGCTTTGTCTAGCGTGTCATCCAGAACTTCAGCTTCAGAGCAGCCTGTTGACAACAGTTCATGTGTAGAGCCATGTGGCTTAGCAGTACTTACCAGAGAGGGGGTGGGGGGGGAAAAGGTGAAGGATATTTTGTGTGTGTTTATTTTCTTTTTAAGCATGACGGGATTTAATGACATAACTGCTTTATTCTGGTTAAAAGAAAATGGAGTGAGTGCCCCTAATGGGATACTGGGAATTTATGGTATGGTGTTGAAACCAAGATCGTGACAAGCAGCACTTCACACCATGTCTGTGGAAGCAGTTATGTTTTCAAAAAGGATGTTATGCGGAAGGTCACATCTTTGCCTCCCATCAAGATTCTTGTACAATGCAGAATGTCATTTGTATTTTTAAAATTAGTATAAACTGTTTACCGTCCTTAGAGTGTGATGACTGCTTTAAAAAATATTACTTCAGTTTCTCTTTTAGAAACAATTTTGTCCATAGTTGCAGACTTCCTGAGTCATACTACCTAGATATCAAATAATTTATGTGTATACTTCCAGCTGGTTAAGCTGGAAATATTTCATAATGCTGTACAACAGGTTTATTTCACAGAAATAATCTTGTTTACCTGTTGTGATCTGCTGTGTACGTCCTCGTTGCAGCTGATGGTTAGGAGGTATCGGTAAAATAACTTCCTGGATTCAGTATCATATCCACTCAGTTATGATACATAATGAAATCACTAATTTCACCCGGTTAGATGGCTTCATAAAAATTTTGATGAAAATGAAAACAAAACCAGCCTAGGGATGAAATAATTTCTCCATTAACCAAAATTTCACTTTAGTTATTCAAGTTTGAGTTCTACACTCATGTCTAGACTGGATAAGTATGTTATTTTTACAGATGCCGGCTAAACCCCTTTGTTCTCATTGGTTTTGGGGGGATGTATAAACTCCTTGCATCTTTGAAAAATAGTCCAGTTTGTTTACTGGACCTTGAATGTTAACACCAAATTCTGACCAGTCTAGAGTGTCTGGCAAATAGGCTTTTATCCAGTGGGTAAGGTCCTTGCTGTCAGAAGGCCGTGGAGAGCTTTCAGTTCCCAAGTACGAAACCAGGAGATACTTTTCAACTGTGGCATAGTATAGATGTACTCACTTATACAACTGATATCTGATATATAATGAATTCTATATTACTGGAAAATTAAATGTAGCGTGGGATATTTCTTCTGTCCACTTTATTCACCTTTTCCTGGCCTCTATGATCCTCATAATTTCTACTTTAATGTACTGCAATGTATTTGTGTGTGGTAACAGTTCTATTTCTGTGTTAGATATGTACATTCTATATTTAAAGAAGTCTTTCAGGGTGCCTACTGCACATCTACAGTTTACATAGAGTCTAACATCTTTTTCTCAGATAACCATTTAATTAAGCTTAGGAATTTCTTAATACAACTGACAAATACATGCACCTTTCCCTTCCTTTGTACTCTAGCAAAATGATTGAGAAAATATTTTTGCACAAAAATGCTATAGAACAATTTGGCATGGGTTTTCCCATCTTTCCCTTGTCGAATTGCTTGATTTCTTAAATGTGGGGAATAATTATTACATGCTTATGCTAAGTATCGAAAGCCCTTTTTATTCAAGTGAAATACATTTCCTTTTTGCTTCTGCTAGAAAGTGGAAGGAAGTTAAGCTGACGTTAGTCACCACGCACAGTGAATTTACCTGTAGTTCCGTGTCATGATTTATGAGATTAACATGCTGATTCAGCATGATTATAGAGTGCTGAAGGGCTTTCTTGATTTTGGCTATTCGTCTATACACCGAGACAGTTTCATTTTTTGTTTGATCCAGTTACAGGCTATTGGATATTGTAAGATCTCTGGTTCAGTATTCTACTAATTGTAACTGTGGTCTGCTTTTTGCTCCATCACCTGATTTTGTTCTGCATCCATTGCAATGGTACTGTTGCATTCCTGTTTTTCTGTGATGTGTGATGTACTGGGGTGCTTATCTGAGAACACTTTTACCTATTAGCTTTAGCACACCATCATTATTTTTTCTAAAAAAAAATAAAAGAGAAAGAAAGAAAACAACCTCAACAACTGAAAATGAGGTGAAATGGATTCTCAACAGAAATATTCTGCCTCTATCAACATATTTGAGGGCATTTTTCCTAGGTGTTCCTAGGCTCTGCATTAGTGCAGACGGTCCTGCAGAGCCCTGGGATTTAGCGGCAACAGCGAGTTGAAACTGCTGTATGGGCTGGCAGAAGTGAAGCCATGAGACTGCCAGTGAGTCACGATCTGCTGTGAGTTTGGAGGTCTTGCCATCACCCAGGGGTGAGTCCAACAGCTGAAATGATACAGAGGACAAAAGCATTACGTTTCCTTGCCGTGAGAGGGTGGGTGAATTCACTTAGGCATGTTCCCTGCAGTTCACTCTTTAAAGAAAACTCTGGGGAGTGAACATACCAACCCCAAAATCTCACGCAAACCTGGATACAAGAGAAGACTTCTTTGTTAACTGCATTTTTTTGAGAGAGAAAGTAAACCCAAAATATTCCTTAACTGATTTTCAAGGATATAATTGCTGGTGTATTTATTGTTTTTTTTATACTTGGTTCTTTCTGATTTATTTGAATGTTTCACGGTCTTTGCATTAACATGTGCCAAATAGACTACAGCTAGGAAGGACTGTTGTAACTGAATAGCTGATAAAGAAGAATCATTTAAAGTGGAACAAACCCCTAAATTCTTATCTGTAGGCAGAAAATATTCATCCCCTTAAATCTGGTGATAAGGGAACCTACTCATACTCTTGAACGAGAAGGTTGATACACTAAAAGAGGTACCTCAGTGTTTGCTTCTCTTATTGGCTTGAATGGTTATGAATGATCTGTAATTATTTTTTCCAGTTTGATTGCTATATGTAAGATTCTTAGTTTGAAGCCTGCTTTTATTGCTTATAATGACATGTCAGAGTGTAACTAGCTCTCCACTTAAGTGTAATACCAGAAATAATGATCAGCTTAAGCCAGACATAAATTCTGTGAAGTCTAATTTTACATTTGGTTCTAGTGTTTCGTTTTAACTCAATGTATGCCCGTCCACAAACACTAATTTCAGCTTACTAATGATTTGAAAACCTATGGAGTCAATTGATAAACACGGGGAATTAATTGATATAAAACCATGGCAGTTGATCTGTTCTAAAAATATCTACAAAGTTATCACTTATTTATACCTGAGTTTGCGTGAGTTTTTTTTTCTTTTTTTCTGGGCTAGCAATAAAGCAGAGAAAAGGGTAACTTACAACCAGTGCTGCAACAGTAGTAATAGCTCACTTTTACAAGTCTCAGTGTAAAAAAAGTACAGAGATTTGGTCAAAAGAACTAAATGCAAGCGTATGCAGGATGGGTGGGAAGCAAGCTAATACAGACATGCTCCAGAGTGCCTCATGCTGTCGTTGTAGCAAGAAGTACTTGGCACTATTTGAAGTTCTAACTCTTTCTAGGGCTTTGACGAGCTGTAAAATAATAGATTTGTAACATGTGCGAGCTCCTAGGTCAACTTTAGAAGTTTATAAAAGCCAGCTGCTGACAACTTGTACCTTGTGCTTCTGCCTCATTGGAATGCGCTGTATGACACCAACTCTTAATTTCATGAGCCCGTGTTTCATTTTGTTCTGTTTTGCCACAGGGCCTTTGCCTTGTTCAGTGCATTAGGAAAAACAGTGCTCAGATTTAAAAAGGAACTAAAAACTTGTCGTGGTTACTATTTTTTGCCCTTTTTACATGACTATTTTAAAATGAACATGTTTAGAATATAGATCAGACATTTTTAAAGTCCCAACTTGATGCCAATATCAAGATCAAAACCCATCTAGTTTTTACCTTTAGCTGATTTCAACATCATAATGTATTTTGTTGCATCTGGGAGTTTACAGTAGAAATGAAGAGATTATGCATTATGGACTTATTTCATTGCATTGGCTTCTGAAAGACATTGCATTTCACTGTGGTCAATTTGCAGTGTGAAAATATTAAGTGGATCTCCGATGCAATGATTTTTCGGCTGTTATGACAACAAAACTATTTTAGTGTTAACTGAGACCCAGATCTAGCTTATAAATTAAAGATGTCATGACGAAGGCATAACGGGCTTGACTGGGCACCAGATACCCTTCTGTTGATTTCTGTAAGCTTTTTTTCAATTTCTGCTTGCAGTTGATAAGGCAAGAGGTGATTTATGGCTGATTTTTCTTGAGGAGCAGATGGAAGGCACCAGGAGTAATCAGAATGAGTTGAGCAGAGAACATTTAAGTGCTTATAGCACCTCGTACTGTGTTTCTGCGTGGCTGTAGAGGTGGTCGTAAGACCTGGAGGTTTTGACAGGTTATTCCTTCCTAGATGTTTACAGTGAAGAAACCACAAGAAGCAGCGGAGAGCTACTGCTCTTCCATGGAGAGCTGGGGACAACTGAGGAGGCTCCAGGCACGTTTGTGTTCATTACCGGTCTCTACAGGCCTCCTAGTTTGGATGCTACTTTTGGTCTACCCTCCTGCATTGACTGGATTCAGTCTCCCATGCTATTAATAGGACACAGCCCTCTATGAGTAAACTGCAATAATCTTAAAGAAGAGGTGGCATCTAGGGGGGCATAAAGTGCATCATATTTTGGAGTTGTTAACCTCTCCTTTGTTTCTGTTCCCCACTGTCCTCCTCTGTCTCGTATCCCTGCATTTTCTTTAAAGCATGAAACTTCTGCTTTGTGATGCAGAAATAAGAGAAACAGGCAGAAAGGGAATCACAAATATTAAAATCCAATGCAAAATAGTTGAGTTTTTTTTAAAAATAAATCTGAATAATTTTGTAAGGAAGCTAATATTTATGTTACTTCCCACAGGTTACATTTTCCGCTTGGTGAGGAACATGGAAAATAAATGTAATTTGTAGAATTAGACTGTCAGTAGTACAGTATAAGAGACTGCACTTCAGGCCTGATTATTCATGTGTCCGTAAGGATGTTCTCATTTGGAGCTTAAGGGTTAAAATTGTAGTTTCATAACCAGCTATCTGATAACAGCTTAGCATGTGAACAACAGGAGCCAAAAATCTGGATGATTGATTTAGTACCTGATCACATTACATTTGTTACAGCTTTCCTAAAAAATAAATTCTGTGCTGGCAAGAGGTGCCGGACTGACAGCTCTGGAATCTCATTTATCTACCAAAAGAGAACATTTCTGACAGCAGGAGTTTGAAATCTCTCTTGCTGCCCCAAAACTCAGCCTAGTAGGATTCAGTGCAGAGTATAAGGATGCAATTTTGTCCTCAGAGCGTTTAAGACGTGGTTTCTCTGCAGAGGTTAGGAAGCTCTTGCACTGTGTAGGGAAGGCACAGCTCCATGAAAGGAGTTGAAGTCGTGCAGTGGAAGAGCTCCAGATTATTATGGTGCACAATTGCTGACTGTGCAGCAGAGCAAGGGACCATCCAGGAGCTGTGCCTGCATCCCGACCACAGTCCATGCAGAAATGGACCATTCAGCTTCTCATTTGCCAGGGGATTCCCCACGCAGTACCGTCAGGCTTTGGGGAGGGTGGGAGAGAATGGATGGGGAACGGAATAAAGGAGGAGTCACCTATCGTTTCCTGACGCTCGACACCCTTGCGCTTTTAGTAGTGTAGAGAGGAGGGCAAAATTCTCCTGTAGATGGTTCACCACAGCTTTTGCTGGACTCGCCTTGGGTTTAAGAATAAACGTATAATATAATATAATGTGTTCTTATGTGTAGGTGTGAAAGAGTGTGTGTAACCTCTTTCTTAAGCTAATGTATTTTTAACATTGTAATTTATTTCATGACAGAGAAGCGTCAGCAGTTTTGACTAGAATCTTTGGCTTGTTGTTTTCGTCTTCTAGTGGTTTACTTCAGGATTACAGTTTTAACTCAGGCTCTTGAACTTCAGTTTTTTGTGTGCCTTGTTTGCTATACTTTCGTCCTGACTGGCATGCCAACCTCTGAGCGTGGTACGCTGTAAATACGAACTGCGGAGGTGCCATCTTTGACAGAGGTGGCTCCTGATCCATCAGCATTACTCTAGATGAAGATTGTTTTCAAAGAGTGCTGAGAGATTGTCTTGACTTGATGGGTGTCCATGGAGCACCTGGGAGTTGTGCCTGTGCATCACCTGCTGCTGTACTTCTGGAGTCAAGCAGTGGCTTTGAGTTTTATATCCCATCCAAGCAGGATAACACAGGAAAGTGAAGGAAGAAAATAACATTTCTATCAGTGATTTTATCTGAGCAGCTAAAGTTTGAAAGAAGGTTCAGAAGAGCCTTTAAGATTATACTTTTAACCATGAATGACTGAGATGTGCAGATAATATGGACTTCAGATAAAGCTCAGATGGACTGAAATGTATTTAGTTCTGCGATAGTACTAGAGGAAATTGGAAGAAAATCATGTTTAGGACAGGATTAGATAAAACTCTGGAAAATATATTAAAGCAGTAATCTTAAATTGGCAGCATGGAATAGATGACTACTGCTGATAAGTTATTTATTGGATCTACACATCTAAAATGTGAATAAAGTTTTATAAAATTTAATTTTGCATTTTCTCAGTTGGATTTTAAATGAATGGTAGTTGCTACTGGAATAGGGTCTCACTGAGCACATCCCAGCATCCTTGGCATTTCAACGCAAGCTTTACTAGCACTGCAGTAGTGCCCAAGGTTGTCTGTATTAAAAACTTGGTGTTTGGGGGAATGGAGAAGAATGAGCAGATTTAAATCAGAAATTACTTTTGTAATTTGGCTCCATTCAAGAAAAAAATAATCTCCCNCAACTTCAAAGGGTCTGTCAGCATTAGCACAGCTTGGGTAGAAACAGCCAACAGGATGTGGAATATTTGTACAGCCTTTCTAATTCCACAAGGGACTAAACACATTTGCTGTTTTATATGCAAATACAAGAGATGATGATATAAAACGAAAAGAAAAAATAACACAAAATGCATTCTTCATGTGTTTTGCACCAAATATGTCAAAGCATTGCTAGCCATAATTGAATATAAGTGCAAGACTGAATACAAGATTATTAGTTAAATTCAAAGTTGAATGGAAGCCAATTGGACTATCTTTTTTTTTAACTTTGTTGTTGTTGTTGTTTTTTGTATGAGTATTGCTTGTAAGATATTAGAATTCTACAAATATAAATTTCAGGTTGAAATCTGTCTTGTTCACTGTCTTCCTGAGAAAGAAATTGTGAGCAGTTATGAGAACAAACCAGTAGAGAAAAATCACTGTCGAGACTTTAATGGCTCCATGGTAGGAGCATCTGGGAGTAGAAAAGTAAATTTTTCAGAGAAGGTGTCCTTACTGAGGAGAAGCAATCTGAAGTGGTTCTATGAATTGTTTTTTCATCATGTTCCACTGCTAAACTGGAACAATTCTCACGCGCTGGTAAAATGGTGCAACTCTAAGGACAGCACCAGCTTTCACAGTTTCACTGTGCTATATGCAACTTCACTTTTCACTGAATTCGGCCAGTTCTATGGGGGAAAAAGATCATTACAAGCATAATGGCAGTGGAGAGTACCTCAAACTACCAGCATAATCTTTAGAAAGCAAAGAAATGGCAGTTACTTTGGGATGATATTGGTTTGCCTGCTTGCTTTCCTACCCTTGTGCCAAGGGTTTATCTGCTAGTTTCAATGTATTTGAAGAGGAACTCGCTGCTCCAGGTAAAGGGAATCAAACCCATGAGCATCTCTAGATACTCAGGCAGTTTACCTTGTAGAGGGCTGTTGCATTGGAGAAGCCCAGACATAACCATTTTGCTTAGAGAAGGAAATCTTCACTCCACATGAAACTGGAACAGTAACAAGCAAAATGGAGTTCAGAAAACTGTAATTTTTTTCTCCCCCTCTTTCAGAAAGAGTGGAGGAAAATTTAGTTTGTATAGCATGAGGTAAAGAATAAGATCATTCAGTGTCTGAACAAAAAAAAGTGTAATCTTAACAGTTACTTAAATGTGGTTTTGAAAGGGACAATACCATAGAAAGAGTTTGTATATATTTTTTTACTGAATTCTGTTAAAGCTCGTTAATAACAGGGATCTTTCTCAAATTTATGAACAGGGGAAAAAATTAATCACTTTTCCAAAGCAAAAAGGGGAATGTGATTGCCTTTTTTTTTTTTCAGTCATATTCATGGGGAGGCCTTGACTGTGCAAAAATCTGTCATTCGTATCAAGTAGATATCTGAGCGCTAAGTCGTGTTTTTTCTGGCCAGTGTTGTTAAATATTGGTCATTTAAACTTTGGAGTGTTTTGTGGGATTTCTCCCTAAATAATGATTTCTCTGTTTGTTAAGTATATTTTTAGTTTTTGTGTGAAAGAGGAGATCTGGTTCAGTACATTAACTTCTTTGTTGGGATTATGTGATGCAGCACCACTGAGCTCCTTGCAGTCCATAAATATTCAAACTTGCAGCATGTGGGATCTCCTCCTTTTTACAAGTAGGGGGGTTGGGCACAAAAAAATTGAGAATTAGCTCCTCAAAGGGATCCCGCTACCCAGATCCCATTGATTTTGCAGGGAGGTAGACTCTTAAATATCTTTCTGAAACTGGCCATAAGTAGCTTACTGAGGAACTCACAAGAGGTCCATGCTAGACTACTGTTACGAACCTCAGTCTTCCGAATCTTGACCTATTTCCCTGACTGCTGCCTTGCCTTTCTTCTAGGGAAGTTTTAATGTTTGTCTTTTGCCTCTTCTTTCTCAGAGACAAAGACAAAAGGAAGGCTTTAGTGGTATCTCCAGCACAAGTGGCTTTGGGGGGGATATGGAGGGAGCAGGGAGAAAGAAGCTTTTTTATATTCCCCTTGTAGGTTTTTTGAGGTTATTTTAGGTTATTTTAATTCTGACACAGTAATCAATCTGATAGTTTTCTGCTAAAGTGTACGCCTGGATACTGCAGACCCATCTTTGACAGGGTTCATTTAACTTAAGCATCGAGGCAATACTTAGCCAGTGGTTAATATACTCAGTATTTCTGTGACCATGAAGCAACCTTCTATAAATATGTTACAGCAGTTGTACATGGCTGTCTGAAGAAGTCTGTCTATAAAGATTTATTTGCAAATGTCCCTCTACCCTTTTTTTAACAAGCAGCTTTCAAAGGCTGTTTATATTTTTGGCAGAGCTGTGAGCTTTCTCTCAGGGCTACTCACATTTCAGAGAACAGGTGACTTGCATACTTTTTGTTTATAAATTACAAGTTAACTATATTGTCAGTCCAATATATATATTTAGAGCAATCGTAGTTGACCATATTGCTAACAATTTCCAATTCCTTTTAACATGCTTTGAATTACTGGCTGGTGTTTGTGTGGGTTTTTTGGTTTGTTTGTTTGGGGTTTTTTTGTTTATTTGTTTCGGGTGGTTTTTGGTGTGTTATTTTTCCTGGCTTGGAGACCTCAGGAATAATCTTGGTATGTTCAAAATGTTGTTTTCAAGCAAAGCTTCTCTCCTTTTGCACTCTTGTATTTCATATGCATTCTCTGAAAGGGATGGTTCTCCAATATTCGCTTAAAATAATGATCACTAATTATTCCCTGTCAGTAAAGGAGAACACTCAAAGATTGCTAACAAATGAGACATGCAGGAACACACAGGAAATCACAAAGCATCTTATCAGTCCAAGAAAATGAACTCATCTCTCGGCTGATTGAAGACTGTAGACTGACTATTTCAGATTTTGTTTGTTTGTTTTAAATTCTGAATTAGTTGGACACAAACTTTTGGGAAGCAGCATAATGATCTGCACCATTTTGTGGCTCAGTGATGGAAAGAACTTGCCTTGTGATGCCCATGGCTTAATTCCCTGCTGGAATCAACTGCTTGACTTTGTTGAAGTTATGCCAGCGGATAATTTGGCCCCTGGTATTCCAGGAAACAGAAAAGTGGATGCTGAAACCTGCTAATATCACTGGACTGTAACCAAATATCCCTTACTATGGGGGTGGGGGACAACAACATTCTCTTAAGGAGTGATGTGTCTACCTCCAACATCAGGCAAACTGTGTCTTTTTATATTCGTGTACCAGTCAAAACTTATTTCATAAAAGAATTAAAAGCTTATAAAAAAATCTTAAAAAAAATCTTTAAAAGATTATTTGAGCACTGTGACATTTCTATAGCAGTAAGTATTAGGAATCAGAAAGCTGAACAACACAATTAAATAGAAATAAAAGAGAAGCTGCTAACACTAGAGCAAACTCAAAAAATGGCACTTCATACAGTCACCTGAGAATTCAGATGCTTGCTGCAGGCTATTCCAGCCCCAGAACTCTTGCTTTCCCCTTGTGTTGTCCAGCCATACATTGGTTTTCTTCCTTGCGCAGCCACTGACCCTCTCTCAGATGGCATTGGCTCCTTTCCATACTGTGATTAACTGCACTGCTTTTGATCTGATTACACACAAGTCACGTTCTACCCAGGAAATGTGGCAAGGTCTGTGGGTAAAATGCCATCTCTGTGCATGGCATGGGTGTCCAGGAGAAAGCCCTCTACGGTCCCTTCCTCTTCCCAGTTATTGGGAACCCTGGGCCTGGCACGGTGGGATTCCTCATCTCCCTTACCCTTTATTGTGACAGTAGCAACAGAAGCCAAAATAGGCAGGAACAGTCCAGTAGCCCTGCCAGTTTCTTCTCTGGATGGCAGTGATCCTTCTCGGCAGATGCCTCTGCCTGAGAGGTTTCGGTCAACTCTCAAGCCTGTTTTATAGCTCTTCTCCCTTTCTACAGTTTCAGAAGATGAGAGGCAGTGAGAACACAAACTGCGTCTGAGAGAGTCACAAGAGGACAGGATGCTCATGCCATGTAGCAGCGTCCAGGAATATAATCTTAAAGCAGAAGCACACATTGGTTCTGTGTACGCTAATACTGGTTGTGGTACAGTCGTGGGAGATCAGTATCGCAGTGATCCCCCGACTCTCCATTTGTTCAGAATTGCTTTTGTTTCCTGTTCAAAGCTAGGCTGCCTTATGCCATGAAGACAGTAATTGTTATCCTGCTATTTATACCATAGCTGAGATACCAATGCCTAATGGAAGAGAGCATGCTGGCAGCACTAGATTTTAAGATGACTGTAATGGAAGTTAACGATGCCTTCACAAACTTGGTACGGAAAAAAACAGAATTCTTTCTATCAAGAAAATTTTTCATTCGTAGACTATCAAAATGCCCAAAATAGCATCAGCATTTTCAGTATTCAAGTTTAGACTCTGCTTAGCAAACATATTGATAAGTGTGTTAATAATACATAAAAATTCCCTAAGTAGCCACTGACAACGTACATCATAATGGTTTGGGCATTTTATAATTGCATTTCTCAATAGCACACAAATGCATATTGGTAGAAAGGAATGGCTCTCAAGGGCTTTATACAGAGAAGCGTGAATAAGCTATGTTTTTAAAAGTGTGCAAATAGTGTATGGCTTGAAAAGATAAACCTCAGTGATGGAAAAAGTAATTTTCAAATATCTCTGGGTACAGTCTGCTCACAATAAATAAATAAATGCATCAAACTGGTTAGTAGGTAACAAATCCCAGTGCTGGTAGACAAATCCAAGTGTCACTAAATTCTGTGTAAAACTTTGTTTTTACACGAGTGGGTCGGAGAGTTACTCATAGATACCTGCACGAACAGGTTTAGAGCGGATCAGTCAGGCTGATGTTTTGTTCTGTCCCCCAAGCATGTATGTGCCTGGTTCCTTCTGTGCATTAACCTCAGAATATGCTGGCAAAGTCCATTTGCAGGTGCTTTGCCTTTGTCTCGTTGAGATTGGATCCAATACTTGGTTGCTGAGCAAGTGCAAAACAAGGTGTGACACCCCTTCCTGACATCATAAGCGAATCTTGCATTTTTTGCATCCATGTGCCCTCATAAGATTACGGGGTTCCTCACGTTATCTTGAGCCTGTAACCTATCCTGTATTTCTTTTTTGTGCCGTCTGTCACATCTTTACTTATCTGTTAGGTCAGTCATTTAGACTGTCAGTTCCTTGAAGCACGCTCCACCATATTTTGTTGTGTGTGTATATATTTTTAGTGCAAAGGCACCTTGACCCAGCTGTGATCTGTAGTCTAGGTAGCTATTATGCAAATGTTAGCCTTTAATAACCTTGAAGAATTGCTTTTCAGTAATATTGATTGGCAGCAGTTATCTGTGATGTAGTAGGTTTGCGTCCTGAGAAAAAGAGGAGAGTTACACTTGAGACAAATCCTTGAAAGAGACCTTTTGATTTGTCGAATACATAAAACCAACAAATCCAGCATACTGCTGAAATGCAGTAATAAACATATGCAACTTCTTGGGATGACTTGCCATCCCTGCCCTGCTATTTGCTTGGCCAGGGCTGGAGTTCTGAAGTGCCCTGAAATCTGTGTGGTTTCTGTTACAGGCTTTATTTTAGCCTGTAATGTGTTTACATCTTAAATGGAAATAAAATTTTGTTAAAGTTTTGGTGAAGAGATCTCAAAATCTAGAGGGGAAGGATCTAAATTTAACTGGAGTCTAAGTATCTCTTGATTTACTCAGGGCACTTTCGATCTTATAAAAGTATGTTTTCCCCTTGTACCTAATAGGGTCATCTTGCCCTGGCCTGTGCTGAGCTCTGTTACAGCACTGTGCAGCTTTATAGTTCTTTTTTTTTTTTGTTTTTTGTTTTCCCCTAAGCTTATGTGCTGTACGACTGAGCTGTTGAAAAGAACAAAAGTGTTCTGAAACCGTTGAGGAGGTGAGTCCGGACTGTGCCACTTTCCAGTGACTGCTTAGTTCAGCACAGTGTTTAACTTCTCCTCCAAGGGTTCCCCTGAGCCTCAAATCAGCATCAAACTGAAAAGCAGCGTGGTCAGGATAGCACACTGTGTTTCCCACAGCTTCAGAACACTTATTTTCTTTTCAACTTATCCTCCAAGCAATTGAGTCTCTAAATTGTCATCACACTAGGTGACGTGCTTAGGAGGGTACATCACTAATAGCATCAAATTGCTGATTTCTCTTAAAAGAAATACAAAATAAAAAGAAACCAGACAAAAATACAAAAGTTTTCTGACGTTAATGGAGCCTGCAGATGAGAAATGTGGAAATAACTGCTTGTACAATCATTATCAGCCTTGGCTTTCTTTCAACTATCACACTTGTTTAAAAGTAGTTAGAGCTTGCAGCTTCTTGAAAAATTGTTTATATTTTGTGGAAGCAAAAGGATGGAAACGGTCCAGTTGAAAGCCATTTAATGCAGTAGTGAACCATGAGATTCGGTTTCAGCCCCTCTCATGGCTGTAGTTTCTCATAGAGACCTTTGTCCAGCAGCAGAAGATGGACACAATACCTTCTTTCGGAATTGTTACATACAGTGACCCCATTTCATTGTCTTTTATGGAAGTGTCCAGTAGTTTAAGATTAAGATGTGATAGTTTGTTTTGACTTAACTGCAAACCTATACGTTTACCTCCATTTCACTCACAGGGACTTATTTCCCAGTTCTCTTTGCCATTCTTGTCTTCCCGTAGGAAACAGATTGACGATTGGTCTCAGCTGCACTTCAGGTGTGGCAAGGATAATCTGGCACTGAAAACTGAAATGAGGAATTTTCTTCTTCTGTGAGGGTTCTGCAGTCAAAGTGTTGGGAGAGGAATTGTAACTGGAGATGGATTAAACTTCCTTGAGATAGCGTTCTTTGAGAAAAAAAATTTGTCTGAAAGATGGAATATAACATAATTTTGTTTAAATAACTTAGAAACAATGGTGACTTAATAGTGATTTAAAAAAAAAAATATTTCTGAAACAATTTTTTTTCCCATTAGTTTTAGTGGGCTTTGGAAAAGCATCGATACAAATTAGCACCTCAGAAATTCTGGGTTCTCCTACACATTTATTCCTCATACATCTGAATCTCAACTCTTAAGAATACTCTTACTAAGACAGATATAAGATATATTTATATATGATCATTGTGTACTTCTGTATTTTTGTTATTTTTTTGGATACTTGTGAATATCTTATTGAGAATTACAGAACTACAGGCCTATCTGTTCAGCCTCCCATTGTGTTCCTCTATTAGATGTACACATTTTTCAGTACAGTAAAATCTTTCTGACTTGATTTTGCTATTTTACAAATGTGATTATTTCCACTGGTCACTAATTTTGTGGAAACTATCACATGCAACGCTCATGCAACAGTGTTTGTTAGAGTCCCTTGAGTTTCAAAATACAAGTAGCATTTGAGGGGAAACAGCAATATACAAGTAGTAGTTTCATGGGGAAGCCCCCACAAAAAGACTAAAATGATCCCATCTGACCTTTGCAACCTGAAAATCTGTTACTTTTATGCTAATGTACGTGTATCAGAGTCATCATTAAAATCAAACTAAAGCTGTCAAAATGAATCATCCAAATTATGTTTTAGTATCCTTTCCTTGATTCCTTTGTGGTTTTTTTTCCAGTGATATCTTTCATGGGTTTGAAAAATGATTGTACAAAGGGTTTTGTATTTTTGTATTGGTATGAGTTGATAGGATTCTGCAGCATTTTCCTAATATACCTCTTTTTTTCCTAATACTCCTCTTTTTGTCGGTTACTTTGCTTATTTGTGTGCTGTCACAGTAAAGGTACTCTATTCCTTGTATTTTGAGACACAACAGAAGATGCCCCGTGTGCAGACAGCTGCTTGTACTTTTGTCAACTCTATTGCAAGCATTTCACACTGTTTTTTCCTGCTGTGTCTATTGCTGGCAATGAATTCAGTGCTGAGATAATCCAACTTCAATTGCCAAAGTGCTTAATTTTATCTGGTATCCTAATTTTTAGTGTGTTTATCACAGCCATGCCAAGAAATGGATGTGACAGCACTTGGATTTGTCCAAACGATAAAAAAGAGTCCATAAGCATTTTTTATTTGGCATATAGAAATAGAACTTTAAAAGAGAAGATGAATTGTGCTGAGCAAAAAAAAGATTCTTAATGTATGTTAGTTATTTTGTTAATGACTTTGTAGAGGTATATAGGAGTTGCTTTGGTACACGGGACTGAAGTATTCTTTGTCTGAATGAAAACAAATGCATAGGAAAACGTAGCAGGCGTGTATACTCTTCCATCCCCTTACACTTTGCAGCTCGGGGACTCTCAGAGCCAGAGGTGTTTTCTGCGTGTTTAGCACCTTTCAGAGGATTTTTTTTTTTCCTGTTGGTCTGTTCAGTCTCCCTTTGAACCCATGTAATCTTTGAGCATCCACAACGTTTCTAGGCCAGGAATTTCGATAGCTTAACTGCACATTGTATCAGGCACCATTTTCTTTCATTCGGTCTTGCTGCTTGCTTCCTTTGAAGTGTCCTAATGCTTGTGTTGGAAGAAGCAGTGAACAGTCAGATGTCTAGCACACTATTTTAGGAAGGACAAGCTTTCCTCATACTGTATCATAAGTTGCACCTTGGATACTTGGGATGGCAAGAGAGCTAAATATCCTTATCCTTTATATACATGTCCTCGCAATATCTCTGTAAGTTAGGGTGCTACTAAGTAGAAGCACAGGGAGGCTGTGTCTCAGTTTTTAAGATGCCTAGAGATACAGATAATCATGCAATAGGACTTCTGAAAGCACACAATTGTATAATTCTGTCATTTTCTAAATACTGTCTATCTTAATTGGCCTTAGAGTATCTTGCTGAAAGTGGAACAGATGTTCTGTACTGCAGCAGAGAGTGAATACCCACTTCTATGATGTCAGAGTAGCATCCACAATAGTGGATCACCCTTTGGTGTGATACAGAAACAGTTTTTTGTTGACTTCTATAGGAACAACACAGATCCAATTCCAGGTGGAAGCAGAGTCCTGTGTGTTTAGCCCTCAGGACTGCTTTCTCAGTGTACCTCCAGCATAACTGAAGCAACATCTGTACCCGGCAATAGATAAGGAGCACTCAGACACAGTACTGTAGTGCACCTCTCCATTCTCTTCCTCGTTTGAACCTTGGCTCACTATGCAGTCCCACATAAGATGTCCCACCAGCCACTGTGAGTATGAAATAACAAGAAGAGGAGCTGGAGGTGCCTCGGCGCTCTTGCCAGGGGAGGGAAGAACACACAGTGTGTGGTGCTGGGGAAAGTTCATTGGCATTACTGCAGGGCCATGGCATCACCTCATGTCTGGGGCAACAGGGCTGCCTGTTCCTTGCTAGTTGTTCAGTGCAATGCCATTAGGCAGGGGCAGGAACAGCTGGGGAACAGCAACTGGGCCACGGTGCTCCTGGGATAGTCATCCTTTTCAAACTTCAAACCCCCACAAATGCACAGTAGAGAGATGTCATTTTCCTTCTGTCCCTGATAGGTGAGGAGGCTGATGTTGCTATAGTTTGATGCACCCAATTATTATAGGATTCTGTAATAAAAGGGCTATTTCCTGGTATAAGCCTGTGGCGTCAAATAAAATAACACCAGGGTGAGTCAGATCTAAGCTGTTCTAATCAAACAAAAAGCTTCTGTGCTTAGGTTTAAATAAGTTTCAATCTGGTATATATTTTGCAGTCCCTGTGAGTTTGTTTTATAATGACAATTCTGTCAGTCCTTTGAAGAGTTTCCTTAAGAATCTGTCCAGTTCTTATAATGGTGATAAAATTTTATTGATTTAAATGACAACCAGAAAAATCTAACGCTGTGTATTACGGTGAGGCTAACAATGCCCTCTTTCTAATAGATAAAATGCTAATATATAATTCATATTCTTTCAATCTGAACCATATTCTACGTAGAGCTCATCTTTTCCACTAGATCTATAGGGACATCTCGTTTTTTAAAATACTTTTAAAATGTTCAGGTATCTGTACTATTTCATAGGTAATCTGATTATTAAACGTAATTATGTGCTTGTAGACCTCTTTTCCTAAGTTCATAAGGACTTAAATTCCTAATGTGGCACAGAAGATATAATGATTATACATTCAGGTCTCTTTATTCAAAATCATGTTTAAGTAGAAGCAACAGTAACTGCTGTAGTTAACATTTATGATAGTTTTTGTTGTTTTACAGCTGCTTGTAGCTGTCTATTCCCTTTCCAGTCTGAATAGTCCTCAGTTTTGTTTCTGAAGAAAGTATTTTAAATGTAAGTGGCCCATCTGCTTTCTATTTTGATCAGAAAAGCAATAAATAGGCTGCTTTAAAAAATCTTGCCCTTTTATATGAGTTGTAGCAGAAGCCATTATATTTTTGACATATAAAGCTGTTGTGAGGTCAAAATAGCACTTATTAAAGACATTGTCTTTGATCTTGCCTGAATATTGATTATTGTTGTATAAATGGTTTGAAAATTGTATTATACTAAAGAAGTTTCACATGTATGAGGCACAAAAAACTTGTTTGCGATTGCATAGGTAAATGGCTACTTGAGGTAGAATGAATCCAGGTTTAACATGTATGCAAGGACACTCTCGACATAGAAAGGAGGAGGTACGCTAAGAATTCTGAAGGAAGACATAATTAGGAAGTGATCTACCAGGGATAGTAGGTCACGTGCAGAGCCTAAATTTCCTAGATTCTTAATTTTGGTACCATAGTAAAATGCTAAATTATGTCTTCATCGTGGGTGTTTTGGTTAGGTGCTAGCTACAAATGGATTGAGTCAGACCATCCTATCCAGTAGAGCAGAAATGAAGAGAAAGATTTCATGGGCCAGTATGGAGAAAAGTGCTTACAAAGCACACAGAGTTCCAAAGTATTACAGGCTGGGAAAGGACACTGAAATTGTTCCAAATATGCAGAAAGGAGCTTTCTTCTTCTGTTCTATTCTTCTTTCTGCAGAAGCTGTCAAATGGAAAAACGAGGGTTGTGCTGGGTTAAAAGAGCAGTTCCAAAAGGGGAGGCTGGAAGACAGTGCAATGAGAGACTTAAAGAAGGAGTAGTATTTGGAGCTGTTAGAATTGTTAAATAGAGTAGGCTCATCTAGAAGTTTCAGTAAGATGAATGTATAGTTTTCTTTTTAAAACTGTCTACCATTATATTATCAGTATCATTTTTAAACGGTACTGAATTTTCAGAAGTCTGTTCTACATTACTGTGTCACTGCTGGTCACTGACTCCTTAAAAGAAAAACTGCAAATACATTTCCATTTCAGTCTGTTGTGAAAGGACAGGCGGTATAATACAAGTGTGATATACTGGAAGCCGAGGTCTGAAAGTAAAGGAATTTCAGTATTTATCTCCCAAAAGCTGACACTACAGTTTTGAGGATTGGTGAAGAGTATGAATTTTCTAATATTAGAGAAGACATCTCTAACGGAGAGATTAGAAGAAGAGTAT
Organism: Anarhynchus alexandrinus; assembly: GCA_008711295.1. Classification (NCBI taxonomy): domain Eukaryota; kingdom Metazoa; phylum Chordata; class Aves; order Charadriiformes; family Charadriidae; genus Anarhynchus; species Anarhynchus alexandrinus. The sequence goes on from VUYV01000458.1 coordinate 70,581, forward strand.
AGTAACCAGCCCTGCAGCTACAATCCGCAGCAATTTGAATTTGTAGAACAAGCACTTCCTCATGCACGCAAGGATACTCTTGACATAGAAATGAAAAGGTTCGTGAAGAATTCCGGAGAGAGGAATAATTAGGAAATAGTATGAGTTAATTCTTCTTAGCATATTTTTTTTTTTGTGAAGAGAACAGTCACAGTTTCTAATAAATGCTAAACCATTCAGAGAGACACTATTTAACTGGATTTGAACTACTTTAATTCTTTGTGTGTGTAGGTAGCATTAGAAATTTGATTGTGTCCTTGCTCTTGGGCAGTCTAAAGCCATAAAAATCAGGAGATATTTTTCTCTGACAACTATACCATGAACACTTTTCTTCTCTCCCTCCAAGGCATTTCAGCCTCAGTGACTGGTCTTTCAAACTCAGTTTCTGTAATTTGTCAGAGTATGCTGCTGAAAGAAAATGTCAACCACAGTCTCTGTTGAGGTTCATGACTGTCATGTAATATTAATTTTTCAACAGTATATAAGGATGGTTGAATTTTAGGGATGATCATTTTGATATAAAATCCTTCTGCCATAGCCAACAAACCTTAACGTGTGGAAGGTCTTTTTTTCTTTCATGGGAACAAGAAACAGCTAGGGCTTTCTCTGGTGAAATACCACATTAAATGCAGTAGAGGTGTGGGGCAGTATATTGTGTTCTAAAAGCAACTTTTGCTTTTCACGGAATCATAGAATCACTTAGGTTGGAAAAGACCTTTAAGGTCATCAAGTCCAGCTGTAAACGTAACACTGTCAAGTCCACCACTAAACCATGTCCCTAAGTGCCACATCTACATTATTTCAAAATTTGTATTTACAGTGCATTCCACACTAGTTTTTTAAACAGATTCATAAAGTCAAGCTTCAGACTTCACTCAGCTATGTAAAAAGTTTCCTAACAAGAATTAATTGTCAAGCCATATTGGAATATTTTATCTAATTTCAATTTACTTGCTTATGTGAAAGATTGTAGAAAACCTTGTCTTTGAAATTTTGTGGGGTTTTAATCTCACTTTAATATTTCACTTGTCCAGGGAACAATTCTGAGAATGATTCTGTAGCCTGGTGGTGAGGTCGCTTACTACCATCTTCCAGTCACTATGTGTTTAAACCGTTTTAACAAGGGTGTTTTAATGGTCTGGGCTGAGAGGAGTGCCTCGCTCACAACAGACTGATCGTAGTTCAGTGGTTATGGAACTTTTCTGGCAGTCTTGATTGACAACCCAACATCAGGATTTCTTTGAACTAATGTTTCTGACATCCCCAGACACTGTCCTAAGTTTTCAGAGATGTGTCTGGGCACTAGATATCAGGGAGGGCCATTATTTCTCTTCCCCTATTTCATGGTGATTGGCAGCTAAGTCTATGAAGCCAGTGCCAGGACATTGGGATGTCGTGTTTGGTGTAAAGTGAAATGAATCCCTTACACTTCAGATACATGTTTTTACCTTTGTATCCATCTGGACTATTTAACAAATGTTGTTCTGACATAAATTGTTCATTAAAGGAGAATTGTCCAGCTGTGAAGATATGTGCCACAACTTTTCTGAAACCGGTTTCTTTCTAGCTGACATATGCTGGGCACCTAGAAACTGAAGTATCCTAAATCACTAATAGTTCTTGAAAATAGTTTCTTTCATGCTTGACGCATCTTGGAATTCTTCACGGGGTTGAAGTATGTATTAGAAGGTCTGCAACTGTGCAGAAATATGTGACACATTACTTTGAGGTTAGATGGTTCAGCCCGAACCTTTGTTCATTCCTTGAACGAAATATGAATGAGAGCTTTCAGCGGGTTTGCTACAGTTCTGTTCATTTCAAGTGTTTTCTTTTTTAAGATTCAGCAGGTTTCCAGACAGGACTATGGAAAGTAACACAAAGTTGGCTCTTCAGGGCAAATCTTTCAACTGAAGCCTGTAACACAGTGCTTCTACTTCCAAATCTTCCAGTAAACACCTGATTGGACCTAAGTCATGGTTATGCTTCTCTGTGGAAGGCACCGGAAGGGTTCAGGCAACTTATGACATCCACTTCAGCCAATCAAAACTAGTTTTGAAGGTTATCTTACGCTGCCCGTGTAATATACCCCATGACGTGCTTGTGTACTCTATCAAGTCAGTGTGATTCTTAGTTGTACAGAGATACTTTTGCTGACACGCATGTTAACTGCTCATCATTTCACTCTCTTTGCGACTATGCCCCTTGGGTGTGGGATAGATGCAATTCAGACGAGGTTAATTGGAGATGCTTGAGCCATGTGCTTTTTTCTCATGTTCCTGTGCATAGCACTAACGTGTAATGTTACACTGGTGGTCTTTAAAGTCCTTTGAAAAGCTGAAATACATATTTATGGTGAAGCCTGATTTTTAATTTAAAACCAATTTACTAAACCTATAAGGCTTGTTTGAGCTTCTTGTATGCATATAAGGAGAAGGAAAAGACAGTTTGGTCTTGTACAGTCTTAGAAGAAGATATGAAAACCAACTTTGGTAGTGTTACAAATTCTAAAACTATGACTAAGGAGATAGAGAATGGTATTAGCTGTCCCATACCATTGCTCAGATGAGCTAAAATAAACTGTCGTATTACGTGACCTATAAGTGGTATTAGGCATTTTATTACCTTCTTGCTATCCACTTGAGCTCTAGACCTTTATTAAAGATTGTTTACAGAAGTTATTGAATGCCACTGGTTTTATTTTTAAAGCACTGACAGGATGGCATTAATGTCCCTAAACATAAAAGGAAAGACTGAGATAAATTTTAAAATCATGATCTAAGTGCAAGAGGAAGTAAGATAAATATAAAACAAACTTGTACATTCTTCCTTGCCAAGAGTCTTTTTATATGCCAAAACATCTGCCATTACATTAACAGCTTTTATCAGAGTAAATTAGAAAGGAAAAACATTAAAAGTATAATTCACTGCACAAAAATGCTTCTTTAGAGTCACATTAGGCACAGCCTCTGAGTACGATCTTTGCTTTCGTAACGTATTTACTGCTTAGAGGGATGTTAAGGTTATAAGGATGCTAAATGGGGATGGAACGTTTTTGATTATGGGCATCATTGATCTTGATGAAACACTGTAGGTATGACTTGCGTTTAGTGATGCAGCCCATGTTTTTGATTTCCTTGTGTTGATAGCTCCTTTGTCTTCAGGGCTTCTGCTTTGTCCCCTGCTCTGCTGTTAATATGAATGTGGTGACTTCCCATAAGCTACTTCACTCCCCTAAAACCTTTTTAATTATGGATTTTGAAAGGTATGTGTAAACGAGAAACAGCTTTAGTAAGCAGGAAAGTTCAGAAGTGGAGAAATCTGTTTAATTTTTTTAATTGCAATTGAGAATTCCTGCAGCTCAAAAGAAATACTTGCATCCATGGCCTATGTGTAGTTTTGGAACAAACAATCTCTATTTTGATCTGAAAAAATGAAATTAACGTGTATATCCTGGCTACCAGCTATTTGTGGCCTGAATGAATTTGAGATTACCCATTGAACAATATTTAGCGTTAGGTCGGTCAATTTTTAACACCATTTTTCATTGGTGAATAATAGTAAGTACTGATTTTGGTACACTTTTTGATGGGGGAGCTGGGTTTGAAAGTTCTTACCCATTTCAAAACAGTCCGGCTAAAAATTACATGGGATTAACAATTGGTCCATACTCTGTCTCACCTCAAATAAATTATTGACTATAACTAGAGTGATACAAGAAGAGTTTTTTAAATATAAATTTTCTTAAGATTATTGTTAATGGCAGATTTTGTCTCTTGCTAAACCAATAGAGGTTTTTTGTTACATAACAGGTTCTGATAATGTGCTTCCTTGAAATTTAGTTTAGTACTAGGTCATTGATTTTCTCAAAACCATGACAAATTAGGATATTTTTGTGTGACTTGGTGAAGACTCTTTTAGTCTGCCTGTTGTACAGCTGCTATTAAAATACTTGCTTAATCAAAAGATTGCTGTGCCCTTGGGTACAATATGTCATGAGTTGTGTTTCATTACTAATGTACACAGTTTCTGCTGCTGGAACATCTGCTGCTTATTTGGAAAGGTGTAGAAAAATTCACTATATAGTAATTGGATAATAAAGCTATTGAGCTTGAGATAATTGCTTGTGCTAAACTCTAAATTTTGCTGCAGGCCAAATCCTCATTCAGGTCCTTGACCCATCTTTTTGATGAATTAAAACAATTTCATTTTTACCAGTACTATATTGAGTGTTAGTAACTGTTGCTATTTGTTGATGAATTGCTGGTAGCTGATGGTTTGTGTTGGCCCTATTTGTTGTTATTGTTTGCTGCTAAAATGTAAATCTAACTTTATTTATGTTTGTTAAAAATATCCAGTACTCTTCCACGCTCTTAGTGAGTAAGGTAGTTCTGTTTGGTCTTCAGCAGTTTTTCTTCATGAATTTTACACAGATAGATACCAATTATCTAAAATAATATTTATTGTTCATTAAAAATTCAGTAAATTTTCAGAACAAGGAGTAGGTTTTATCAACAAGCTGTTTGCTTTCCCTCTGCATGTGAGTCAAACATTATTTTACTGGTCTAATGGCAACTGAAACACTTTTGGAATAAGAAATAAAATTATTTAGAATCAGTGATAAAATTAATAGTTATTAATGCTTTGGACTTCCTAGGTATTTTCAGGAATACCAAGAAACATTATGACTGATTGAGACCGAAGAATATCATAAACCCCTGTAGAGCAAATTCAGTTCAACAGATTGATTTTGGAGGAGGGTTTGTTAATTTTTCACTAAATGGTCTGCACTGACAATGAATATTGTAGTAATAGAAAGTTTGCAAGATCAGAGTTTGTTTTAAATAGACCTGTGTTGATTCCTGCAGAGCAATCCTGTGGGGAAGAATAAATGTTCATTAGAGAAAAGTAAGCTTTGTTAGAAAATGACTCCTTGTAGCCCACAGCAATATTACTCATGACTTCGTTCACTGGAATATTGAATTGTTATGAGCATTTTTGTCTCTGTTTCTTCCCTGGGGTATCTAACGGACTTTTCTGCTTTCATCAGGATTGTCCATCCCTATATGCTGCAACACTTTCGTTCACTGATGGTGACTCAATGACCCTGCCACAGATTCCCCTGCTTTATCTGCCAGGCTGATAATTATTTTAGTAACAAGCACTAGCTCAATAATGTTTAGTCACTTGGGCCTCCTCCCTCATTATTTTTCTTCCCTGGGGGCAACTGATCTGAAAACCATGTCTGTTCTCACCTGGGGTTTGAAGATATGAAAACTCTTTCAGATCACAGTTATCTTTCCTGCTGTCTTCCTTGAGTAACAGAATGGTGAGCTGAACTGAAGTTTGCAAGATCAGTTGGTATAAATGGCTTGCCTACTGGCAGTCTGCTTTGAATCCAGCTTGTTAGCCTGGTTGCATGAAGCAAACAGAAAAATTGAGCAGGAGTTTTAATTACATGTACACTTCAATATCAAGTTCTAAATATTGTTAATAGTTTCATCGCTTACCGTATTCTAAGGAATGTGCTGCTAGAACTGCTCACTTTTGTCTTTCTCAGCTCTCAGCAGGCAGCTTTCAAGCTGAGCCCAGGAGCTCTGCCGCGTAGAAGATATTCCCAGTCGGTGATTATTGCTGTCGTAGCCACTAGGGACCATAGCTCTGGACTATGTTAATCTGTGCTCCAAGAAACTTACGGAGAAGTGGTGAAGTTACCTTAGAGAAGCTCATTACTAACTAAAAGCTCAAAAGATAGGGAAAAGACCAGATTTCTCAAGATCTCCACTGTCACTCCGTGGGTAAACTGAATGGGCTGTTGTTCAACCATCATTCAGGGTCAAGCAGTCTGATCAGTTAAATATTGCAGAGGCCCATGGTACATAGCATAGCTGGTTTCAGTGGCTTATGAGAGGGACGTTTTCCAATATAATTTTATTAATTAGTATTGCTGTGTTTGAATGGAAGAACAGAATTTGAAAATGCAGCACTTCAACCCCCCATTCTCTGGTGTGTAGCGAATCTCTCCTGAAGCATTAGTGTCAGCAGCAGCAGTACTGATGCTGGATTTAGATAACCGTTGTAATGAAGCGTAGTAGATCCCACAAATAATTCATTGGACAGGAGGGAAGAAGCTGTTCTGTCTGTCTCTGAAATGGCAAATCCCCAGGGACAGTTTTGGTAGTACTAGGTCATTGCAGGGGGGCTGGACTAGATGACCTGTAAAGGTACCTTCCAACCTAAACTATTCTATGATTCTAAGAAGAAAGGGTCAGAAAATGAATGGGAGTGCTGTCGGTGTCAATCTGTAGTTTAATAAAGTCTGTAGGTCTGAGGCTGCCTATTTTTTCTACAGTCATTTTAATATTTTGATAGCATTTCTTAGGAGTCCCTTAGGGTGAGAAAAAATGGCGCTTGTGAAAAAATATCTGAAAGTCTACTTCAGTGCACACCATTTAAATCTATGCCTACTAAAGGGTGGCTCACTGCTGGAAACTGTTGATATAAGGTAAATGTGATGAGATTCTCCTAGCTAGATATGCAGTGAAGAAATCTGTTCTTGAGCTCCATTCTCCTTTTGCAGGTGGGGATCCTGATCAGTACAGTCAGCAGAGTCGCAGAGTCAAAGGTATAATTCACCTCTTTCAAAAAACAACGTCTAAAATAAATAAGATTAATAAGCTATGTAGATCATCCATTGGCTATGGAAGGGACCTATGGTGACAGTCATATATATTTTTTTAGATGTGTTAAGTTAGTGAAACCTGTGCAAAACTAATACTGAATGAAAATTGTGTTCTATATTGCTGTTTAGTAAGACAACCTTAAATCAGGGAGGAAGTAGGAAGTTAAGTAGGAAGCTACAGAGATCAAACTTGCCTATTTTGCCTCAGCCTTCTTTATTTTTTTTAATATCATTAGCATAAACTCTTTTACTTGACATAGCATTTTGAGGAAAAAAAACCCCACCACGTTTCTGTTGTCGGAGGAAATGAGTGGCAGAAATATTGCTTGTCAGACCCCAGTTGGCTTATGGCAGTTGAGTCATACTTGGTTTTAGCTGACCTGGGCTTCCTATAAATAAGGACATGAGACTTCATTCAGTGGCTTTGAAAAGAACAAAATTGTTTCCTTTATATAAGCATATTGACATGAAGTTTTTGTGGGTGCCTGTTCTTATGAAACACAGCTCCCTAGGTTTGGCAAAGATTTTGTAAGACATGCTAAAAGTTTCCCTGGAAATATTTTTTTTTCAGTTTTTTTTTGGTGCTTATTGTTATAGTACTGAAGATCATGAACTTGAGGCAATATCTCATCTCTTGGATATCTCTTCATAATATTGTATGGAAAATGCTTTGTTTATGAGCAAAATTTAGCTGGTCTGTATGCTTTTGCCATTGCAGAGAACCTTCATACTCCTGATTTTCTTCCGCTGCTGTTCTCAGTCTTGCTGTAATCTACCTCTACCCTATTGTGATAACGTCTTTCTCAGGTTGAGCTCTGTCACACAGAATTTACCTTTTTATGTGTAACTTTATCAGCATCTCTGATTCTTTTGAGAGGTCCCTAACTGTATGGCTGCACTGGTCTAATGTCTTTTCCTAGACAAATTATCTTTAGATTTTAAATCCCTTTAGGCCTTAAACTCATACAGCCTCAGAAATCTCTTGGGTTATTTTTGGCCTCAAAGTGGCCATTTTTAAAAAAAAGGATGCATTAGCCTTCTCCCCAAAGGTGTCTCTCTCGGTAGGTTGTGAAAAATGTTCCACTTTTATTATTTGGTCAGCCACTAGCCATCATATTTAAGCCACTAGCCATCATATTTGAGAAGTCGTGGTGGTCTGGTGAGGTTCCTGCCAACTGGAAAAGGGGAAACATAACCCCTATTTTCAAAAAGGGAAATAAGGAAGACCCAGGGAACTACAGGCCAGTCAGTCTCACCTCTGTGCCTGGCAAGATCATGGAGCAGATCCTCCTGGAAACTCTGCTAACGCACATAGAAAACAAGGAGGTGATTGGTGACAGCCAGCATGGCTTCACCAAGGGCAAGTCATGCCTGACAAATTTGGTGGCCTTCTATGAAGGGGTTACAGCGACAGTGGACAAGGGGAGAGCAACTGATGTCATCTACCTGGACTTGTGCAAAGTGTTTGACACCGTCGCACACGATATCCTGGTCTCTATATTAGAGAGACATGGATTTGACAAATGGACCTCTCAGTGGATGAAGATCTGGCTGGACGGTCACACTCAAAGAGTTGCGGTCAACGGCTCGATGTCCAAGTGGAGACCAGTGACAAGTGGCGTTCCTCAGGGGTCTGTACTGGGACCTGTACTGTTGAAGATCTTTGTCGGCGACATGGACAGTGGGGTTGAGTGCACCCTCAGCAAGTTTGCCAATGATACCAAGCTGTTTGGCAAGGTAGACACGCTGGAGGGGAGGGATGCCATCCAGAGGGACCTGAACAGGCTGGAGAGGTGGGCCCAAGCCAACCTCATGCAGTTCAACAAGGCCAAGTGCAAGGTCCTACATCTGGGTCGGGGCAATACCAAACACAAATAGAGGCTGGGCGGGGAATGGCTGGAGAGCAGCCCTGAGAAGAAGGACCTGGGTGTGCTGATCGACGAGAAGCTCAACATGAGCCAGCAATGTGCAGTCGCAGCCCAGAAGGCCAACCGTATCCTGGGCTGCATCAAAAGAAGTGTGGCCAGCAGGGCGAGGGAGGTGATTCTACCCCTCTACTCCACTCTTGTGAGACCCCACCTGGAGTACTGCATCCAGCTCTGGAGTCCCCAACATAAGAAGGACGTGGAGCGTGTCCAGAGGAGGGCCACGAGGATGATCCGAGGGCTGGAGCACCTCTCCTATGAGGAGAGGCTGAAAGAGTTGGGGCTGTTCAGCCTGGAGAAGAGAAGGCTCTGGGGAGATCTTATTGCGGCCTTCCAGTACCTAAAGGGGGCCTACAGGAGAGCTGGGGAAGGACTTTTTACTAGGGCATGTAGTGATAGGATGAGGGAGAATGGCTTTAAACTGGAAGAGGGCAAATTTAGTTTGAACATTAGGAAGAAATTTTTACTTTGAGGGTGGTGAGGCACTGGAACAGGTTGCACAGAGAAGTTGTGGATGCCCCATCCCTGGAGGTGTTCAAGGCCAGGCTGAATGTGGCCTTGGGCAACCTGGTCTAGTGGGAGGTGTCCCTGTGTAAGGCAGGGGGGTTGGAACTTGATGATCTTCAAGGTCCTTTCCAACCTAAACCATTCTATGATTCTATGAAAAAAATATTTTCTCCCTGTTTGAGTGGAATATACAATAATTCATGGTTTATTTTTCTAGCAGTGCAAGCCAGAAACCATGGTTTGCATTTTTTTAAAAAAAATATGCATTAGCCTTCTCCCCAAAGATTTCTCTCTCAGTAGGTGGTGAAAAATATTCCACTTTTATTATTTGGTCAGTCTTTCTACGACTCTACCTGTTTTGGCTGATGTGATTTTCCACAGCTTGAGCAGCTTCACTGAGTACCTGTCCTATGGATCACAACTTCGAGGTGACCATTTTTCCCAGCCTCCCTTTCTAGAAGTATTTTGGCCTTTATATCTGTCCTTCTCGCTTCCATATCACAGCACTGTCTGCTTTCTGGTACCATATGTTTAGTGTGGGCTATTTGGCCTTCTTTGTTTGATGAGCTCTAGTGACTAATTCTGGGTTTTCAGTGATCTTTTTCTGGTGTTCTGTCTCTAGTATCAGTCACCATTTAGTCTACAATTAGGAACTCGGGTATAAAAAAATTGCAAAATGGGTTTTTCCATCATAAGTCAGGCAAAGACTATTCTATTTCACTTTTTTTTTTATTTCTGCTTCAAAAACGTATAATTTTATCACTTTCCATTTTTATGTGATTTTAGTGCTTCTGCATTCAAAGTGCATTCTTACATTTTAGTTCACAGTTAGGTTCCGATGTCTGAGTTAAAAAAACCCACTATTTAAAACATCATTTCAAAACTAGCTTTTCAAAACCAAGACTATCTCTGGCTGGTTCCCACTGTTTGCCAATGTAGACTAAATTTTGTTTCAAGTTTCTTTACTTGTCCTTCACTTTTTTGGAGCTGAGGCAATGATGGAAATTATAACATATGTATGTATACTCTCAACTATGTGTATGTATGTATATATATTTAATGAAGAAAATATTCAGAGTTCATTTTGGATCTTGTATAGTTCATCGGAGCATTCTGATCAAAAACATCTGACAGAAATCGGCTGTTTTCAGCTGTCAAGTTCTGACTACCTCCACAGCCAGAGTAAGAAGGGGTCTCAGCACAACACAACTGGACCTAGGGAAGTCTTCGAGGACCCTTGTAACAGTATGTTACTCTACAGGCTGAGGAACAAAGGGAATGTCACGAGAAAATAATGCAGAATCCTCATAAGATAAATTTAAGTATCCGTTTGCGGTTCAGCAGATGAGCATCCTGCCTATGATCAAGTAATTTCCTATTTGAAGTATTAAAGCAGAGTACAAGTAGGAATTTGAAAGGTGAGCCTAGTAGGTCTGACAAAGGTGCATGTTTCTAGTTTAAAGCAGTAGATGAAGGGAACAGGCATCACTTGGTGATGAGGAACGGTTATTTGTCCTCCAGCATGAAATGGGAAACGATAGCCTATGAAGAGCCATAAAGTTAGAAAAAGAAGTTAGCATTTAATGTGATAAAAGAAAGGGACAAAAGAAAGGTAGAAAGTGGGTCTCTGATGATCAAAAAACCACACTAAGAACTGATCTTTATGATCGTAAGAGGTAGCTGGAGGAAACATTGCTGCACTAATCAAGGCTAGGGCTGACTACTTAATTTTTTAAACAAAGAGTTTAGTTGCCAAAAGACAGTGTTTCAGGTTGACTAAGTATGTTTATGAATTTGCGTGGAATTTGGCATATACATCTGGCTGAAAACCAGTGAGCATTCAGTTTTGTGATTATAAATAGTGTTACTGAAGCTGTAAGGGGGGAATATTTAATGAGAAGAGAAAGCTCCCCCCGCCCCCTAAATTTAGTCACTTGAATGGAAGAAAAAATAATGTTAGAATGTTTTGGATTTGAATCTGGTGAGGTATTTAATACAACCTGAAACACTTTTATGTCAACTCTTAATTTCATTCAAAAAATTGCCTATTGTACACTGACTCATAGCAAACTTTTTTTCTCCTGATTTTTCAGTTCAGTCTTTCACCGACTTAACAGTGATAGAGAGGTGACTTTGAAGAGCAGATTTTGCTGTAGGACTGGAAAGGATGTCTTATAGAGAACATCTTCAATATTTAGTTTGGGAGGGGTGTGACAGAACCAAATGTTCAAGCTGGTGGCTAATTTTCAGTCCTAAATTATAGAAGTAATCACAACGTTGGCCAGAAACTCATGAGAGCAAAAAAATTTAAATAATTCCTGTCTCTCTGAAAATATGTTCATTACCTTCCCGAATCTGGACCTTGAATTCTCATTATTTCCCTGCAACAGTGCTACAGTGCATTTGAGTTTCATCTGTCCCGTGTCCCAGCAAAGCAGTGCTAGCGCTGTATTTGGTTTTTTGCATAAATGCATACTTCTTATGCTTATTCTTCTGTCTACCACATAATGAACATGTTACTTTCTAAGTCTTTTATTGTGAGTTATCAAATACTATGGTTGTTGCTGGCAGAGTGGTGCTGAGTTGAAACAGGATCCATTAATTAAATTAACTTAAAAATAATAAAATAAAACTAATAACCTTATTTAACTTCTGTTTGAGGTCTCAAGCATAAATTTCCGGGTTGTTTGTTTATTAAGAATTAAGATCCAACAGTAGAAAAATGAATTATTGGATATTGGCCAGTTAAAGTGCACAAAATCATAAATCAGATATCTCCACCTAACTCCAGAGGCTGCACAGCCTTGTTCTGCACACACCTCTGTCTTTCAGGGTTTGAGTAGTTTTATGGCATGAAGTGCTGAGTTCTTGTGCATTGCGTATTGGCAGACAAGCCAGATTTTGTATCGCCTGAGCAGTTTTCAATTGAGTTCTAACCAGGAACGTGCTTAATTTACTCAGACTTTAGGTTGAACACAGCATAACTGAGGGGATGACATTAATGTTATCACAGGAACATAATGTCATCGTAGGAATGTCCTATGAGGAACAGCTAAGGACTATGGGTTTGTCTAGTTTGGAGAAAAGGAGGCTGAGGGGCAACCTCATTGCTCTCTACAGCTTCCTGAGGAGAGGAAGTGAAGAGGGAGGTGCTGATCTCCTCTCCCTGGGATCCAGTGACAGGACATGTGGGAATTGTTCGCAGCTGTGCTGGGGGAGGTTTAGACTGGACACTAGGAAGCATTTCGCTACCAAGAGGGTGGTCAAAACACTGGAACGGGCTTCCTAGGGAGGTGGTCAATGCCCCAGGCCTGTCCTGTCCTATTCTATCTATGTGTATGCTGGTTTTCATGTCTTTATATTTACTTTTTAAATTCAATAATAAATCCAGAAGCACAGCGTTATATAGCAGATTACCTCTACAAGCAAAGACCTTCAGGATTTAAATGAGTGGTTGTCAGGATTTTGGTTTCTTGGCTGAATGATGTGTTTGATGTCAAGTCATAAGTTGTTTTATTGACTTTCCGAGCAGGGAAATAAATCAGCAAGGTTTTTATAGCATTTGCAATGATTGAACTTGAGTGGCTTTCAGCAGAAGAAAATAGCAAGCAGATTGTAGAAGGATTTAGATAACCTGAAATGTTTTGATTGGACTGTTTGTAATACAGCACAACTGGGATCTCAAAAATCTGCTTTACAATGCAGAAACCATGTTGGATTTACTTTTGGACATAGTTGGATCAGAGACGAGCAACTCAGTAAATGTTTTCTGAGTATACAAATAACCTGTAACCGTACTATGTATATTGTGTAATTACACACATGTAAAAACATTTATTTCACTGTGGATTTTATTTAAGACTATATAAAGATACATATAATATAATGAGAACATGCGTGTCTGAGTCTGGAGCCCTGAGGAGGATGACTGCTCCAAAGTGCTCTGCTTCATGATGGTATTCAAAGCTTTTTGTGATGATGACGATGCATTGGTTTATTTTATAAAACACTTGAAGCTTCATATATTTGAAAAGATTAATCATGCCAGCAGTGTGAATAAATAAGTTTTCATGTTGTCAGCTCTTTGGAAATATGGTTGCTATAGTGCATTGATTTTATTTCAGTCCTCCTTGAGTATTGAATGTAATGTCTTTGGAAGTGTAATCTATGTATTGCTTTTGCATTACATCTTGTGCCATCTTTGGCATGCAATTTGTCAGTGACTTGATAGAAAAATGATTGAAAGTTGAGTCATAGACATGCACGTACATAATTATTTGCAATTCTGTTTCTTAACAAGTTTTTATTAATCTTTTTACTTAAAAAGGAACTGGAATAAAGGTCGCCTATTGTCATTCCATTCCAAGCTAACAGACAATGAACAATACAGGCAAAAGGCTATGCAAAGCAGTTTTCAAAGTATCTGACACAAATCCTCTGAGCCACTTAAAAATAGGCAGGTTTTTGTTGTGGCATGAGAGAAAGCTACCTAAAGTGAAAGAGTGATCCTCTCATAGCTCCGCGTTGAGGAATGATAAAACGTGATAGACAGTGGTGTTCTGTTTTTCTTCTGTTACTTCCAGAGGCCGCACTTTCAGTTGAGGCAGAACAACCTTAACTGGAGAAATTGAAAGCAACCTGCCTTATATGTTGTCATAGAGGGAGAGGAGATGGTCTGTCTGTCTCCTAGCAGTAATGTGAATTTATTCCTCTATTTCCTTTGCTTTTAATACAGGTGTCTAGTATGAAATGTTATATTCCAGGTCAAATAAGTAATCTGATCTGAAACACTTTTTCTTGCCAAAATGAAAGTGGGAAGGATTTGTGTTTTAGGTTGACATGAACTGAAGCTTATTTTCGCCAGGTAACTTAAAACCCCCACGTATTCTGGTCAACTCTTTATATACCAACAAACACAATTAAGGGTGGGTTTTTTCCTAATTTAAGTTAATTATTGGACTGTAATAGCATAGTGTTATCAAGTTGCTGAATAAATGTATAACAGTGCACTTGATTCTAGCTGGCCAGTGCTTCCTCTGTTGTTCTGGTACGTTCTCCTTTCTGGATCACCATATTCATTTGAAGGGTTAATGAATGAATCCTCGCCCTGGTCCTCCAACTTCTGATTTTATTTTTTTTTTAAATCTTGTTATTAGTGTTGTGCTTGATTTACTCCTTTTTTCATGCCACAGGTTTCTGTCATAAGATAGAAAGAAAACCAAAAAGGCTTTGATAGGATAACTCACTCTAGGCTATCCAGCCATGATATTCCTCAGTCTGAGTTCAGATGCATTGTTGTAAGATTATAATGAATGTTTCTGAGATGTTTACTCCAAATCAGTTCTTTCAAATAAAAGGGATACAGTGAATCTCACTCCCCCCCCCTCCCCTCCAAAACAAAGACTTATTTGTGTCTAAAGTAGAAATACTGATGTATTATGGATAACTTTTCTGTGTAGGACTTTTGAGGATACTCCTTTTAAAATTCCTACTAATAAATCACTTACTCTAAGTTCTTCTGAAAGGACAGGAGAAAGCTGACACTGCTGGAAATCCTGTGAGTCCATTTGCATCATTTCTTGTGTAAAAGGTGCTGTGTGGTGGTGTCTCAGAGGTACTGTTTTGTTTTCGGTGTAATAAAGTATAGCTGCACTGAAATGGTGATTAAAATCCTAAAAGCAAAGTTAAAAAGGAAAAATCCTTGCTTGTAATACAACAGATTATGATAATTTAAATACACGTCAATGAATTTGAAAGACACAAGTAGGTGTGTGAGTCTATGGCTTTCCCCTGACAACACTGTCAACGATCAACCAACTGGTACAGTAGCAAAAGGAAATAAATTCTAACAAGTACAATGAAGCAGGTGCAACTTGTCATCTAAATGCACTTTTTGAAGAAGACTTCTTTATATTTTAATGTTTTATTTATAATCAGAATCAATGTCTTTGTTGACAAGGTACTTTCTAACGACAATAAAAAAAAGAAAGGCATTAGGAAAGAATGGCATATTCCATACAGCCTAAGGTTTGCTTGTGGTGGGGTCTCTAATACCTTCCACAGGCTTCCACATCACTAATTGATTGTACAGTGCTTGTTATAGTCTGTCAGGTGCTCAGGCAATGTATGTGTCAAGATGTGTCAAGATTAAAAACCTTTTCCCCTCTGTTCTTTTAGATAAAAAAAAAATTAAACTTTTTTCTTATTCAGTGAGAGAGGTACTCTGTGCATATACAAAGTACATATCTATATCTAATGTGTGTGTGCATACTTATATATTTATATACATATATGTACAGATGAGAGCCATCCCTTATTTACAGGAGCTAGGAAAATCTTACCCATTTTTTTATCTGTTTTTTCCAAATATGAACCCCATGCAATGAATTTGCTGTTCTCGTAATGTTTTTCTCTTATGGAGATGGAGGTAGTTTTTATGTCTTTTCTGTAGACTGTCAGAAAAGCTGGTTTAAGAAATCAATCTCTCTTTCCTAAGTGCTGTTTTTCCACACCAATCAGCCAAGTGAACATTATTGTCAGAAAACTTTAAATTTCTTCCAGTGAAGTTGAGGAAAGAGGCAAAACCACTGCTATTTCCTTACCTGAATTGGAGCTGACATCTATACTTGCATACCAGGTGGAGGTTCTGATCTAGCCTTTATCCTCTTGAAAAATCAAAGACCATTTCTTTGCTTTAAAGTTTTAAAAAAATGAACTTCTTGGACTAACTGCTTTCCCTGTGGGACTTCCTCTGTGGGCCATCACAGAATACAGTGAAAAAACAGTGCTTAGACCACTGAAGACAGAGTAGGTTATCTCCCTCTGACCTAGTGAAATCTGAATAATTTTACAAGAGAAATGAAGGCAGAAGGAGGCTAAATCAATTCCAAAATGTTTCAAGCGTTAAATCATGAACTTGTATCTCAGATGATTTCCCATTTCTGACTGTCCTTTTTCTGTCTTGTCTGTCTTCTGAGATCATCGTTCCATAATGATGCAGGACACAAAGAGATGCCAAAGCTTAATAACTTTTCTTGATTTCTTGCTTTCTGGATGGCTGAGAAGTATAACTGATACTCAGGAACAAAAGTGTGGAAAAATGTCTTTCATCCATTAAGATTCCTTGTTCTACGCTGGGGGAAGGTTTCTGTGTAGGGGACTGTCCCCTTCTCCCCTCGCCCCTTTGGCAATGGAGAAGTTGCCAGCTGCTTTGAGCAGCTTAGTGTCGGACATTGTGCTAACTGCAATTTTGGATGAGGAGCTTTTTCCTTCATTGATAGATCAGGTTGTGCACTTGGATTTGTTCCTCACCTTTCCTCTGCAGCCCAGAGAGCTGGTGGAGAGATTACATTCCCCTGACAATTTTCTTCCCTCTTTTGGTGCTCCTCTCAAGGCCTCCTTCAGTTGGTTGTTCAATACGTAAGTCAGAACTGAAAGTGAACTGGCAGATGGCGTTTCCTGGAGCATATCAGAAAGAGTCTTGTACATTAAGTAGATAATTCTCCTATCCTTTGGCCATTAGCCAGGGAAGGCACTGTGCTCACAGGTGTGGAACAGCCACTTGCCTAAACTCTGTGTTGTTTATTAGCGTTGTGTTAGCAGGTGGAATAGAGAGAGATGGATGTTGATGGCAACCAGGCTGGATGGGGCTTTGAGCAACCTGGTCTAGTGGAAGGTGTCCCTGCCCATGGCAGGGGGCTTGGAGCTAGATGATCTTTAAGGTCCCTTCCAACCTAAACCCTTCTGTGATTCTTTGCCGTAGTGTTCATGGCACTGTCAAGTAGTATGGATTACAAAAGAAGGGTGAGCTGCACGGGATGAACTGCTGTCAGACAGCTTCTATTTCAGTCACATATGAAGGTGTGCTTTCGTATGTGGAAGTCACATGAAGATATGACACATGGTGTTGAGGAAGAGACAATGCATTTCATGCATTGGCAAAATGAAGACAATCCGTATGGAGCATGATAATGGTTATTCTTCTTTCACTGGAAGTTTTGTCTTGCTTTCTGTATTTCCTATCTCCCTATCCATCTTCCTGACTGAAAGAAAATTCTTTAAATGGAGACATTATTCAAGGTTATTCTAGTTTTCCTTGGGTAACTACTGTATTAAGGACCTCTTGTCCCACCCCATGTTGATTGACATTTGATGGGTATGTGCCTTCTGCTGGGGATTGGTATTTCCTCCCTTATTTGCACCTAGTGGTTTGAATGTATTTCACAATAAATTGTAATGTATTTCAAGATCATTTTTAAACCAGACCATAAAATTCCTCTTTTCTAAGTTTTCCTCAAGTTATTTTACGCATATATGTATATATATTATTATATTTAGGAAAAGAATATTATACAATTGCATGTAATCTATTGATGGATCATAGTGAAATTTTTAATTCAGACTATTACACAGGGTGATATTGAGACTCTGTAGGATACCAACCTGAATATGTGATTTTAATAGACATCATTCAGGAATGTGACTGCGAAGTATAATGCATGAGTTTGCCATCTGTTTGGATATTTACAGTATTTTTGTAGTAATTCAGGGGGTTAAACTAACAAAATGCAGATTTAAGAAGGAACAGATTGTGTCTTCTATTATTTTGGAAACTAAAATCTGTGCAAAATTCTTTTGTTGAGAGGCATTGACTCAAATTGTTGCCTCACTAGACCACTTTGTGTCAAAGCTGAGCGTCACTGCTGTCAAGTACCTTTTCTCTGGGCTTTCTCATTATTACAAACATTCAGCATCAATTCAGTCCCATTAATAGCCAAATTAAAATCTGTGGAAAAAAGTTTTAATTAGGTCAGCTGAAGGAACAGAGCTATAGGAGCCTAGACAAAGATGAACAATAGTCGTCTTTTAGAACTGAAGGATCGCAGCTGTAGCAAAACTTGTTTTTTCTCATTTGAGTTTCATCAGAAATGAAAAATTGAATTATCTGGGTAGTGCAGAACTACAGGAGCTCAATGAGGAACCTCCTCGTTTAAAGCTGAAGAGAACCTCAACCCTGTAACTTGCAGTTCCTCTGTGATGCATACTTCAGGCTTCATCTTTGTTTTAAAAGATCCAATGTCTCATCTATGTGAAAGCAGGCAACTCTTAAAAGTGATGGGTCGTAAAAGGATGATAGTTCACTGTAGTCTTTCTTGCACTGCCATTACTGTTTTCTTGCTTATTTTTTTTGCCATTGTAAACCAACAGTCAGAATTTCAGTGTTCCCATGTCTGCTGCTTTTGGAGATTTCCACTACCATAAATGCCAGTCACCGTATTTGTAGGTATGTTAGACAAATTAGTCACAAACCCTTCTCACCAATAGAATTTTTCAGTTGTTGTAATGATTCACCTGTTTTGCTTATTATGGTAACATTATTTTTTATGTCACTTATTAATGTCATTCACTGCAGCACAGTGGGATTAAAGTAGTGAGCACCTCGTCACGACACAAACCATCTCTCTCATTCACAGGGTATAGTAGTGTGCTTTGATAATTGGCTCAAGAGAGTGAGATATTTGGGGTCTGCAAGCTCCCAGAGGATGGCCAGAACAGGCCACAGCTCTTTTTACTGATGCCTTGTTTGAAGCACTTTGGGCTTTCAGGTTGAAGAACATTTCCACTAGCTGGTGTCACTACAGAGTATGACAGTAAGACAGAAATGAGGAGTTGAATAGTAACTGTAATACTTACATATCTCTTTTTCTCCTTGTAATATTGTTTCATCCATTCCTTCACAAAGTTCAGCCATTATAAAATAACTGCTGTTTCCAAATTGTTTTCCCACTGCGGTGCTCTGTCTTGTTAGATGTTTTCTGCTTACATGTGCTTGTTTTATAAGCGTGGATAGACAAAATGGAATCTGTCATAAATTATAGAAGTTACCAGTGAGAATAAATCAAATCTTGAAAAATAATTCAGTGTGCTCCTGGGAACAATTTGGATGTGATTCACTGCTGAAACCTGTGGAAAACAAAGTATCATGACTGCACTAGTGGGATTAAATCTTTCTTAGTATGAGTTGGGAACAGAAATATTCTATTTAACATGTTTCTGTGTCTTTTTACCTTTTATAGAGGGTTCCCCTCATGCCCCAGACAAATATTTTCCTCTTTAAAAATAAAAGGTCTGATTCATTGCAAATAGATGCTATATTTTAAAAACCAAATTATTCATCTGTTGATGTCTACTTTGTTTGCATTGTGTCCAGGGAACATGTTTAACTTGCTGTCTTCCCTCCAGTGCTTGGCTGTTATTCCCATTGGGACTAGAAAGTCCTATAGTCGTGAAGTCTTAATACAGTTTATAAGCCCCAAAACCAAAAGGTCAGATCTGGGGTGGTACATATCAATCCATCTCTTTTGGAATCGGTGGAATTAAGACAATTTGCAGCTATGCGGGATTTGACATAAAGGATATGACACACGTATCTATAATGAAAGTGCAGTACTGAGGTTGCGAAATGAAGCACTCGAAAGACTCGGAAATGACAGAAATAAATGGCTTTGACGCTACTGGAATGATGTTTGAATTCTTGCTTTAAGTATGCAATTCTTGCGCTTAGGTATGGTTCTGAATAGGAAACCTTTTATTGAATTGTGAGCTTGCTATTCCTATTTTTGAACTGGACATGAGGAAAACATCGTTAGCTGCAATTCAGAATGGAAAATATGCATGTTCTTAGTGCTAAGCAGGCAGTATTACTGGGGCAGGCATGCTCAAGAAACAAAGGAAACAAGCTAGAATATAGTGATATGGCACTGAGGGTACTTCTCATGGGTGAAAAACAGGATAGGAAAGAGGCGTAAGATATTTTTCCTCCACACTATTAATTAACGTTCATACTGGTACTTTGGGATTCATATTTTCACCATTATACCTACCTCAATCAAGGCGTGTAGTGAATTATCCATTGATATTAATTTATTTCAGCTTTGTTTTTAGTAAAGTTCCCGTGATTTTTCTATAAAAGTCTAAAGCAAAAAACTAAACAAATGTTTCTGTGTTAAAAATATTAATACTTCAGAACAATTGCTATGTTCTAGAAGTTTACTTTCCTGTTTTCCTGATACTACTGCAGAGAGGCTTTCACAGTTTGGGGTGCAGAAATAATTGTAGATGCCCGGTTTAGATACACAAGATGTCGAAAGAGTGGCTCTTTCTATGGGACACTCTGTGTTTCTCTGGATCATATTGCTACATACGTTTTAGGTGCTGTCATAGTAACTGCTATATGTAAATGTGTATATTTGCTATAATCTTTTAATGTACTGGTGGCCCATAATATGTGTGGTATAAAGGTAGATGTCAGTACTTTATTTAAAAATCGATATAATATAGATTTTATGTATGTATACATGTATAATATGTGGATATATGTATAATATAGATTTTATGTGTGTAACATACCATATTTTTTGGCATATGCATGTGTCTTTATGTTTACATACATGTACACATCCCGTGTTTTATGTACATATTTTGTAATGAAAAACTTTGTTCCTACAACGTGTATTCACAACAGTAAGGACTGTTGTGAATATATTTCCAAGTTAGCAAAACCACAACCACCTATGTGCACTGGTTACTATGACAACCTCTTAAAAATACCTATACTGTTTAAAAAAGAGGACAAAGCAGTCTCAAAAAAAAGAAATTGTAGTATATGATTGATTTTTTTAATAAAAAAGCATTGTTTTAAATAAGGAATTTTTTTGAATTATAATGACATGTCCAAATTCTATATAGTTGACTTGCAGGAAGCATGAGAGCCCTTGATAGGCATAACATGGAGTTTTACTTGCAAGAAGTCAGGCAGGCTCACGAGGAGAAGCTCAGTGAGGTATTTGGGGAAGCTGAATGTGCGCTGCAGCAGTCCGGTGCTGTGGGATACAGTGCGGTCTGTGGAAGAAGGGAGGCGAAAAATACAACTGGTCCTGTGCCAAGCATCTTCCTGCTCTTTAATCCAGCTTAGTTTTCTGCCCAGCTTTTGGAGACAGTAGAGAATTGGCAGTAAATAAATGTGAAAACTACCACCGAGCCGTGAAAGGTAGCAAGGTATTTGGTCTGAAAGCCATGACTGATCCATGTTTAAGCAATGCCCGAGCCCTGCTCTGAAAGTCAGTGTATTTTTGCACTGAGTTGACAGTCAGGCACCTTTGGAAGGCTTTTTGTAACTTTTCAGAGATGTGAAACACTAGGGCGGTTTCCAAAAGACATAGCGGTGGGTGGAGTTGACTGAATGACTCAAAGATTTAGGATAACTCTCATTAATCGCACTGATTTGCTGTCTGTCAAAATTGATGTTGCATAATAATATGATCACAAATCTTGGGAAAATAATTTGCCCTGTGACTGCTGAGATCACTGTTAGGATTTTTTTAAAAGTCATATTCCACCTGTAAACATGATTCAAAAGACATTAAAAAGATATTTTAGGGAGAAATCAATAAATTGGCATTTGCAAGTGCAGCCATTGGAGCACATTAGGAAGTGATAAAAAGTAGGTTCTCACAGAGGGTAAAGACTGTAGTTGTATTCATGATGAGAAAAGATCTGAGCAGCCATGTTAGCGTGTTGCAGAAGGTGGGCCATAGCTTTACCTCCGTTTTTCAGGTGAGTGCAATAACGTACCTTCTGATAGCTGAGCTGGGTGAGCCATAAAAGCTGTAGCGAGGAGCTGGAGTTCTGCTTATGGCTAGTGAGTGACTTCCAAGATGAAGCAATTTTGTAGGAACAACTGGGTGCTTTGTTCGCCAAAATTATTTTCCAAACTGGCTGACATTCAGGAGTAATACTTTTTCACTGTAATTTAGAGATCATTTATTTTCTTCCATTTACAATTTGAAATGCATAAAATAAGATTTCTGTCTTTATAATTCAGACCCAACTAAAGGACCTTTTCTTATCATCAAATTACCACACAATTACTGTAACTCTGCACTGATTAGGAAATGGAATACGTGTCATTTGCTTTTTAAGGTGTGTAACTTAAAAAAACTGAAACCCTCAGGTGTATGATGGAAGGGGAGGAATGAGTTGAGAGAGTGAAGTAAATGCATTGTTTATTTTTAGAAACAGTCTGAAAGAGTTCCTAATTTGTTATCAGGGTGTGATAAAACTCTGAAAAATGTTTAACATTTCTTTAAGGTGGTGTGCTTCACAGCTGCTTTAGGGAGAATATCACATGCTGGTTTTTAGCTCTCCCTCTTCATTTAAGAGGGCGTGGTCTAATCTCATTAAAATTTACAGCCCAGGTTTAGAAAATAAGGGGAATATGTAGGAGGAAAATAGAACAAGAAGAAACGTAGAGATGAGAAATCCTTGGCAATTCTTGTTCAGAGAGGGCTTTAGCGGTGAGAGAATAATTATCTGGCAAGACTGACACAGTTTTGTTTAGCTCTGAAAAGTTACAACCAACCTGGTATAATAAAGTCAAAGTAAGGCTTTCTTGTAATCATTTCAGCTTTAATACACTCAGAGTTGAAAATTATGTTGCGTGCAATCCTCTTGAGAGGAAAATTAGTAATACAAATACATTTTTCTTGTAAACAAGGCAGATCAGGACTCACAATCAGCACAGATAGGACAATATTCCAAGAGGAAAAAAAAAGCCTCACAGAGATAGGGAAAATCTACAGATTAGACTGCATCAAACAAAAGATGTTTAAAACCACTTAGTGACATGGACTGTTGTTTTACTCATGAATGCTGACAGTTTCAGAGCTTACAGCGGTGTAGTATTATGATGGTCGTGTTGACAATTACATTGTAAAGGCAAACCGAAGTATTTCCACTGAAATTATTACAGTGATTTTTACTGTTATTTTGTGGTGGGTGAAAAATAATATTTATTGCAACTAGAATGACAGATTTAATCATATACAAAAATCAATAGTTAATATACGCAGCAGTTTACGTCTTTCAAATGGTGGGAAATAATTTCTTACAAAAACAGGGTTGATATATAGTGTTCTTAGAAATATTTTAAAAAATTATATTGATATTGAAGCCTTTTACAGCCTCAAATCATACAGTCCATTTGAGTAATGGAAGGCAAAGAAGGTCCCCTTATGCGACCATAAAAAGAAATGCATGATGTCGTTCCTTAAAAAAAACACAGTTAGATACAAAGCAGCTGATAATTTAAAACCTTAAAAAGCCCATACTCAGAAGTGAAATAGAGTATCTGTCACTTGAGAAAAAAAGAGGGGGATTTTTTTTTGTCAAATGAACTGCATGCTAATGCAAAAAGAAAGTAAAATTATATGATGCCGTATTTTCTCAGAAGAACATCACTCTTTTTTTCCTGTTTAAACTGCCTGCCTTTTTTAGTGCCTCTGGTGTAATTTACTTGAATTTTCCCCTTTCTGTTTCCTATTGTGCTAGACGCACTTTCCTCATCTCTTTTATTGTTACGGTTTGTGCAGAGTAACAAAAAAATTTGGTACTTTCAAAAGTGGAAGACGCTTTGTTTTCTTATTGTAAAGAAGTGAATCAGTCTTATCAAATGTGCCATATCAGTGGATCAAAATACCTTTTTTTTTTTAATTTTTCTTCCAATGACAGTTTATTATAATTTAAGCATTACCTAAACCAGAATGTTTCAGCTGCAGAGCTAAGTGTTCCATGAACTTCTCTGTTCTGCTGTCCACCAACTACCTTGAAGGAATGAGGAGGGCACGGCAAAATAGCCCATTAGTATCATACTATTTATAGCGCAATAGCTGGGAATCTATGTATAAACACTCTTTCGCAAATAATTGAGTCATCCTTACAGCTGCAAGTAAGTACAAGTTTGCCAAAAAACCACTCAAATTCAAGAATGGCTTTTTGAGAATTTAGCCCGCTCTTTTAAATAGTTTGCGCAAAGGCTGATAATTCAAACTGTAAAGGAGGCAACTGACATTTATATACTAATATATGTTCTTAAAATAGTCATAGGTTAGAGACATTACTATCTTCATCCAACATAAATGACGCTTGAGGATTTAATTGTAACCACAATGGTAAAA
Organism: Anarhynchus alexandrinus; assembly: GCA_008711295.1. Classification (NCBI taxonomy): domain Eukaryota; kingdom Metazoa; phylum Chordata; class Aves; order Charadriiformes; family Charadriidae; genus Anarhynchus; species Anarhynchus alexandrinus. Next base: position 94,745 of record VUYV01000458.1, read on the forward strand.
ATTAGGGATGGTTAAATCTGACTTGTGCAATGAACCACATGGAGCAATTTATAGTTGTTTGCAGTGCTTTTGATATAATTAGATTTATTTGCCATTGCCTTTGCCAAAACTCAGTGCTGTCACTTACAGAAAGCTGGAATCCTACATCCTACAATGTTTAATGAATTTTTCCAAATATGTGAGTTCTAATAAGCAGTGCACTCTCTCTCTATAGACTTTGCTTTCCCTAATAACCTTATATGGAAAAGTCCATATCTACCCTGGACACATGTGCAGAAAGCACCAGAGGAGAAGAAAGTTAATCTTAGTGTAATACCACAGGATGTACTTACATTTTCAGAATTACTCAGACTTGTTTTACACTGAATGTTTTACATTTTTAATTGAAAATTGTAATAATATATATAGTACTATTGGCGTTTTAATAATTTTTGTCTGTATCATAATTCTCGACCATCAGATCTTTCACAGTCTACCTGGTGGCCTAGAGTGAGTGATTAATATACTAAACTCAGTCCACCAAATGAAACTATTTGTCAGATGGATTCGCGTTATTAGGTGTGACATACTGCTTTGAAAGGGAGGCTCAGGGGCTTGTCTTCTATTTCTTTAAGTGGATTATTTTCCATGGTGAAAGTTGATAGATCTCAGCTTGCTTCCTTTTTTTTTTTTGTTAAATTTAAACACACAACACATACACAGAGACAGATCTAAATTAATATTAAAACCAAATAGTGTTGCAGTGAGAGAGAGATACTAATTGGCCTAAAAGCTACAAAGTTCCCATTGAAAGCAAAACTTACTATAATCACCAGACGTTTGGAATTTTATTATTTGCACGTGATAGTGTCCACAGTGGTCTAGCACTGCATGGTGTGGAAAAATATTCACCTTGTTACAAAGGCATTACACATCAAAAGAGGGTACAGAAGATAAAGACTCTAAATCTGGTGTCCTACAGGCCCTCTGGTCCAAGGCTTTTATTGTCTGCTGAGACACTGCAGTAATGAGCCATCAAATGGGATCATGAGAAACAGAGTTTGGAGAGAAACGGGACACAGGCTCCTTTGGAATAAGCGTCCTGGGAGAAATTAGAGTCCTGTGCCAAATATGTTGTGTTCTAGGGTTGTTTAAGTAAAGATAACACTGATGCATTTCAGGCACAAGTTAAATATGAAATTATGACATAGTTCATAAATTCGTTAAAGATGCATTGAACTTTTGTCCTTTTACGTTCCTTTACACTAACTTGAGCCTAGTACTTCACATGGTTCAGCTTGAAGTGTCATCTCAGAATTACACTGTAGGACTTCTACTCTGTCCTCCCCCATCTCTCTCCTCAACACCTTCTTGAGTTCTGAAAGAATTCGACCACCAAGGGGATGTCTAAATTGAACAGCCTATTGGAGATAGGCAGGCTTGTTTATAAGAAGATTTTTAAAAAAGAACAGTTGAACATTCAAACAGTTGTAAGCCATCAAAATGAACATGTATCTGGTTTACTATGTTATCTGTTCACAGTTTTGTTCTTCCCACTCCCATGCTATCATACTGATACCTCTCCTTGTCTTGTTGATGCTGCGTCTCAAATTATAGCATATGTTATTCAGGACAGAGACTGTTTTTATTTACAGTCTCACTCCCAAGAGACCCACAGCCTTGATTAAAGACATTGGATGGTTCAGCAATATAGATAATAATTGCAGTTAAAGTGAAGGTCCTAATAAAGCTTCTTAGAGAGAAGGGTCTACTGCACAGCCAAGTCTTTTGTACTTTTATTTTCTGCCATATTATGGATTCAGTCCTGCAAGGATATGAACTTTCTGCAGCCTATTGGACTCCCGATTGCACCTTGCAGAACTCTTCACCACAACAGAAGAGAGAGGAGTCTTGTTTCTATTTTCCTTTTCAGAAAAACTGGCAAGGTCTGAAAATCATATTGACCATACGTGACTTGCCATGTTGAAATAGGAGTGATTTTTGCTTAAGAGGTGTTAGAATCTTCGTAGCACTGATTGGGGGGGGTGGGGGTGGAACAATGCCTACCTTTTTAAAAAAAATACTCAAAGAGAATAATTTTTAGATGGCATGTATGCAGAGAGAATCACAGCGTACTGCACAGTGGTAGATTACAGTGCATCTTGTTGATGCTTCAGTACTTAACCTCTAGGAATCATTTTGAATAAGAACTGGAAATGAAAAGATAAAAATCTGAATGTATTTTCATCAGATACTAGAAAGGTCATTTGTGATGTCCTAACTAAACCAGCAAATGCTTTTCCTGGTATTAGTGGCAGCAGAAGGAAAAACACATTCCTGCTTAATAGTTTGACAGATTTCATCACAAGAAGTGACATAAGCTGAACTAGAAGAGGGAGAGACACTTATTGTTATTTAAGCGATAACAGTGAAGGCGATGTAGTGTAGCTAAAAGAAGGAAAGTATTTTAATTTACAATAAATTTGCAACACTGACTTTGTGTCATGTTTTTGCCAACTTGGCGGAGAATATGAGAATCATTTTTTGAAAGAAAAAATCCTCAGTACTGTTGTTACTTAAATGTTCTTTAGGATAGAATAATTTTAAAATCTAGTAATGGTGTTTTGACACTCAGTTGCAGGATTTTTGCCTTTTCTAAATAGGATTTGCATAATCATAGCAACATGAAAACATAGAAAATATGAAATTACACCTTTTACAAATAAGCAGATCTGGTGGAGGAGATAAAAATACAAGATGGCTTAATGTTTCCATTAGCTTATCAAGTGCTAGAATGCTGCGGTAATGTTACTGACAAAATTCGTAGTTTCTGTTTAACATTCAAGTCCTAGAGAGTAAGTGTTCTCCAAAATACATACCCTTTTCCATTTACATTAAAAACATAAATGTAATTTTACATACTGCGAACTCAAGTTCAGATTGAATCTGGCTTGAGGGTGCAATGAGATGAAGTAGATAGACTGCCGTTAACATTGTGGACCAGATGAGGTTATGAAACATCGCAGGTGACCACAGATAATATAATAGGAAGGACCGCTACGTAGTGATTGCCAGAACAGGAGGTAATTGTATAATGCTTCCTCTGACATGTTCCTCTTGCTTTAAAAGGAGGGAAATTGACTTCAACCATTTGAAGAAGAATTTTCTGTATCCTTTTTAGTTTTATTTGCATTTGGTTTAAATGTTATCTGTATTCTTGTATTACGTGTTATCGTATATTCTGTCTTGTAAATCGGGGACTTGGCCACCTGCAGTGATTGAAAGGAAAACTCTTTCATGCACTTAGATACAGAAATAAAGGTATCACTCACCACTGGCTAAGTTGTCACGTACTGTGTAGCTGGAGCATGCAATACAAAGAGCTTTACTTTTGTTTGTAAGCACCACAGAATGTATTTTTTAATGAGTATCAGAAAAGGCCATGTAAAAGTAACTGACTAGTCTATTTTTTTATTTTTATTTTTTTTTGCTAGATGCTGGTGCTGCCTTATTTTCTCTCCTTTTGTTTAGTTACAACAGCAAGTAGTAAGATTTTGCCCAGAAAGATTTCTGGCACTGTGACATTTTCTCACTTCTTCCGCCTTGAAAGTGTTAATAAGTGTCATCTTTCCAAAGAGATTTTGCCTTGATTAAGGGTTTTTGACTGTACCAGAGTGGCTCGTTAATATCTGAAACTATTTTAACTGTGATATTACTCAGCCTCTGACCCTGTGTGCCAAACGGAGTCTAACCAAACGTACAAATCCTCCTTTTTCTAAGTGGTAAAGCTCAAAACCATTGCTGAGAGATTATGCCTTATGTAATATGACATGTGCAGGATATCTAGTGAAAACTGTTTTGAGAGATTGGAAACAAATTTTCTTCTGTTTCTGCTGAATGTCAGACTGTCTTTGCTAAATCATATTTTCACTAGAAAGCTATATGAAGCTTCAGACGTAAAGTCACCAACAGCATGTTTCTTTACGCTTGGAAGTTAGCGTGGGTTGTTGCGTTGCTGAAATTTGCTACAATTGGAACCCTGTATCCATTATGCTACTAACATAGGTGTCTTCTGCCGTTTCTGAGATGCCCTTGGTTAGCTGAGATACCATTGCAGAGCTACCAGATATGGCACAGGACCTACAGGAAACCTGTGTCCCTGTGATGGAGCCAACTAGATGGGATCCCGGGGCAAAAAAATGACTGTAGATGCCGTTGTGTTCATTTAAAATCATTCCTTGTGACCGCAGGGAGAAACTTGAAAGTGTGGCACGCCAGTATTCCACAACCCCGAAAATAAAAAATCATGCAGGTTACTCCGAAAGAGTTTACAGTTGATATTTTCAATTTGGAAACTTTTTCGGAAAGTTTGTAATAGAATTATTTGGGTAGAACTTATAGTTAAATGTAGTAGATAACTAAGGCTTGGATATAATCTTTTTTATTTGTGTCCCATCTCACATTTTTTCTCCATATATTTGTAAAAAGGTTTCCCTCACTTTTTTGTTGTTTGGAGTTTTTTATTTTTTTCTTTTTTGGTGTTCTTTTTTTTTTTTTTNCATTTGTAGTCTGGGCAGCTTCTATCTGCATAAGCAGAAGATCTTTTTGTCTGAAATTATTTTATTTTCAAGTAGAAGACATTTATACCAGGACATCGGTGGTACGAGCAAAAACATACTTATTATGCCCAAGTGTGTAAGGGCTGTGTTGTATCTTGTAGAAGCTCTGCAAACATGGTGTTTCAAGCATAAATAACTGGCATGATAAATAGTTCCCATTTTGGGAACCAATTTGGTAGAGAAACTTAAGACATGGCAAATTATAACTGCAGCTGGTGTATAGTGAAGCTGCTAAATAGATTCCCTGTTAAGAAAAAAAAAAACCAAAAAACAAAAAACAGATTTTTTTTTTTTTGCATTTTTAACCTAAATAAGTACTTGATTATTTCTGCAAGTTAAAAATGTAAGTACTTAAATGACATCACTGGCAGTTTAATTTGACTTTCAGACTCATCGCTCTTCCATAATGAACAGTGTTATTCTGGAAAAACCCCAAGACAAACAGAACCATTTGAGAGCTGGATTTGTGAGAGCAAATTCTGTTCCATAGAAAAAAAATCAGAATGTAAGGTTTTTGCTCAAAAGTAGAGTTAAATTAGAGTCCCAAATACGTTCTGTAGAAAATAAATGAGCATTCCGACTCCCCTGTAGTCATGAGCTTTAGTGATGCTTCAGCTGGAGGAGAGATACTCACCTGTGAAGTCAACCCAAATAAATTTTGAACGTTCTAGCATTTCTTTTCATGGTTCTACTCTGCACGTAGGTCAGAAACTTCTACCTTGAGTTTCAGTGGATGATAGGGTATGGGATGGTTATTAAATGCTATTAATGACCTCCTTTCAAATCTGCTAAAGCTTCTTTCAAAGGAGGACATCTGTAAAGTGTTGATTTTGAATAATCAACCTATCTACATACCGATCTATCATAATCTGCTGCTTGGCCCATCTCTCTCTTCTCCCAAGACAGCAAGTATTTAGGTTGAGCTGTAATTTCTAGCTCTACATTCATAATCAGAAAACTTTGATTTTAACCTCAGCCCTTTTCTGCTCAACTTAGACAAGGCTGAGGGCTCTTATTGGTATTTCACCTGGACTTAGTGATCGCCATGAGTGTAAGCAGACATATTTTTTGCTGCTAGGATGGGAGTGTCTGTGTGTTGTCACCTTAACCTCAAAAGCTCTTACACACTTGTCAGTGTTCATGGCTCTGGGGAATGATAGGTTGTGCTTGCCTTGTTCTTGGTTCTGAAAGCAGAATATCTCATAAAACCAGGAATAAGCTTTTCATTATTTCTATCTTAAAAGTAGTCTTATTTATATCACTCATCCAGTTTGGAAGTTCTCCATGTGAAATAACATGGTTATCATGTTTGGAAACAGTTACTGCAGTACTCTAGGTTGCCATGGTGTTTCCCTGTATACAGTGCTGCAAATGCTTATGGCTTGATATGAAAATGCTCACTTTCACACATTTTCAACTGTTAATGTTGCGTTTGTCACTGTATATACTAGGAACTAGTTGTAAAACTCCCAGGAGGTCTGGAGTTGTTAATCCAGATGTTTTATCAGCTTGTTCTCTGTGGACATCAGCACTGGTAATAATATTCAGTTTCCCATCTATTTCTTCCATCATTATCTCAAAAAACTTGTCGAATAGCTTAAACGTATGTTTAGGATAATGCTGAAATAAACATACTACACAAATATTTGGTGTTATTTATGCTTCAATAAATTTTTTACACTCAAGATAATGAGAGATTTTTGTCAAATTCATATAGCCACCCAACACCAAAATAACATCGCTTTTAACTTCCAGTAGATATTGATGTTCATGACAATAACTGGCAGCAACTGACTGAACAGCATTAGAGATATTCTTTCTAGTGGATAGAAATAACAAGTAAATTGGTACTGCAGAGGCTTACGTATTCTACTAAACAAATATAGCAAGTCAACGTAATTTGACAGTTGCTTTGGGCCATCTAGGTAGCTGATTTGCAGAGAGTAAAGGAAGTGAAAGAAAAGATGTAATACTCTTTCTGTTAGAGCCTACACACATTTTGGACCTGAAGGATACCTCAGCTGTTTTCAAAGTATGTTTCTCTATGAACCGAGATTTTAGAATGGCTTTTCTTATTCATTAGACACATTCCATTTGAATGTTAAGGACTTTCTTTTGGTAACAGACAGTGATTTAACTAATTTTTTTTGTTATTGCTGTTAAGAGAGTTATCTTTATGAGGGTATAAGATATGTTCTGTTCTTTCAGGTGCTTTAGTGGTTATTGTGCAGGCTTCACGGTTGTTATCCTTTGAGCCTGAGTGATCTTGTCCATAGATTCTTCTAATATTTTAGCATGGAAGCCATCTTATCGTAATGGTTTGTTGGCTTTTTTCCCCCCTGTTTATTTTCCCATTTTTCTTATTCTAGAGTTTTTGCATTTTTGAGGGATAAGAAAGTTTGGAAGGCACCATGGCTAACAACTTTAAAATTCTGAGCAACGGTTTCAATCAGAGACTTAGGCATATGTTTGTGAAATTTGCATAGTGGAGGAAAATTACATATTCACAAAGCAGTCACTGAAAAATACTCCGGAGTGATTATGCAGGTCCTTGCTCTTTGATTGGCTAATGATAGGTTTCAGGCAATCACAGTAAAGGGAATGGCACATTATGCGGTTATTTCAAAATTAACTTGTGCAAATCAGACATCTATAGTCAATCAGAATGCAAGGAAGTAGATAAATTTTGAGGAAAGAAATAGTAGAATTATTACAGTAAAGTAACAACCCTTGTGATCAGAAGTGACTGATGTGTATTTTTTTAAACTTAAAAAAAAAATGATCTTCCAATAATGAGAAAGTATGGAGAATATCAGTGTAAATGTTAGGTCAAATTATACATTAGAGTTTTGGGGATTTAGAAAAAGATATGCCATCTTTGCCAGATCTGCTTACATGGCTACTTTAACAGAAGAACAGGTTTTAGTTTTGCTGTTAATTCAGAGTAGAAGACATACACTCAAAGGCTTTGAGATTACATTTTGTGGTGGGGTGTTCTCACGATGAACAAACTATTTCCCTTTGTCTCGCTGTTCCTTTGCTTGGACACCATTTGAATTTATTTTTACTGACATTGTAACTGGGATGAAAAGTCCAAGTAGCGACTTGAGCAGCTAGGCAATATACATATATTTTAAAGGTTAATTTGATATTGATACTTTCATTCATTGCTCTTGTGTGGATAAGATCAAGGAAATTTTGTGCCTTAAAAGCTGCTCTAAAATAGTTCCAGGTTGCTAAAAACTGTGAGGACTTCATTATCCAGTCTATTGCTAGAAGATAGGCTGTTTTTCTCAGGAATCATTTACAGATGACAAAAGTTCAATTAGAAGTGCATTCCAAGAAATGTGTGGCAAACTTATGTAATTTGAATGTTAATACCCACAGAGTCATTGACTAGAAACTGGTTTTGTTCATACTGTGTTTGTCATATGGAAAGTGATTTAAAATTGCAGAAGGATGTCATTTGTTATTTCCTTGAAATCTTGCTGGAGAGCCCTGGTTTATCCCCACACCTTTCTCATTTTCTTGTTCAGACTCCTCCTTAATTTTGTTAAATAAATACTGAAAATGAAAATACTGATTGTTGTGTGCATACAAAAGTATTTATTTAATTAATCCCTTATAAGGTTCATCTTGGAAAACAGTCTTCCAGCTCTAAGTGCCGATAAATTTATTTGCATTTTTAAAGCCTGCTTTTTAAGTCCCATCAACTTCCTATTTAGTGGTGCTGACTGTGAAGGGCTTTTTGTGTTGCTTTGGATAAATGGGCTGAAAGAGAACAGCAGCTTTGCTGATTTGATACTTTCCACCTATTTGAATCAATTGAACATCTGGCCCTCTTTGGCTTCCCATGTGATGATTTGGTTTAACTTTGGTTTTGAGATATAGGTCTACTGGAAAGTTCAGCCCAAATCTGAATATATAAATAATGGGCGAATAATGGAGACCTACAGATAGGTAGATCAGAGACAGTATATCTCACCATGTTAATGCCTTATTCCAAGTATGTTTTGCACTGTGCTACCAGACCTAATATCCTTCTAGAGTCTTGTGTGGGACGTTTAGACTGTAGAAATTTGATTCCAATTTTAAATGTAATGCTAAAGTTGTGCTCCTCCTTAGTGTTGCAGAGAGTCCATGCAGTAATTATAAGACTAGTTTGAGAGTTCAAAGATCTGAAAAGTAAATCTGTGCATGTGGTATCATCTTCTGGCTAGAATAATGAATTTCCCGTATATAGATTTAAGTGAAATAAATTCTGCATGTTTATGCTAAAAGGATCTTCATAGATGTGCAAATAAAAATTACAGGTAACGGCTAATTACTTGTAAGCCATTACTTTCCACCATACTACAGACATCTTACAAAATAAGGATACTAGATACATTGAGAATTCAGCACTGAATTCGTTGGTACAGTATTTGGCACTCCGACAGAATCAACACACATCAAGTACAGAAGGCCAAAGACTCCGTTCAGTACTGCTTTTCATTATCTCATCATTTTGCTGTGAGTCTCACGAAGTGTACTAACTTTGCTAAGCTCCAGGTGCTGAATTCTGGGAATGTAGCCTTTGAATGACAGCTAAAATAATACTAAAAAAGTTAATTTTAGGTCTCCAGTGTGCAAAGAAAAGATTTAAAAGATGAGTACAATTTGCCAAGAAAGCACATGGAAAGCAATGCAACTGTTTTCTACTATTTCTTGCTGTCTTTTCTCCACCCCTGCTCATTATGGGTCCTTTTCCCAAACAGCAGAACAGTTCGAGTTTAGTGCTAATGTTCACAGGAGGTTCTAAATCTTCCTGTTGCAAAGAGTTGGGGGAAGTGGCATGAGTGGTAGGCACATGGAGCTCTGGGTTTGGAAGAACAAGTCTTTACTGGAGTGTCACTGTGCTACTTTTGGGAAGCTACCAACCAGAATGAATTAGCTACAGGGAGACTGCACAGAAAAGCTGTATGAATTAGTTTATCCTTTCATCAAGCTGTCTTTAGGATTGCATTAGGGTTTTTGGTTGTGGTTTGTTTTTTTTTTTTTTTGGAAGTTCCTGTAAAAGCATACTCTTTTTTTCTGGGAAAGATCCAGAGGAGAGAACCCAAAACAATCTTGCAACTTTTTCTATCAAGCCCTGTTCCATCAAGTAGAACATTCTTAGAAGGACTCCACAGCTCCTACAAGTATGTCCCATACTGTTGTTTGTTTGGAAGATTAAGGTCTAAAACTATCTTAATTTCCAAATCCAAGCTGCATCCAGGTTAAGTCCAGTTCAGTGGCATAAATTGGTGACAGTTTGTATTTTTAAATATTCTTTCTCTGTGTCTTAGATTCATGTTGCATTCACTTAAAACCGTGTGGAGTACCATGTGTTGTAGATTTAATGACATTTAGGGTATCAAGCTAGCTTGACTGACTTCTTTTCTATATTCCTTTCAACGTTTTTATTAGCAGATGTCTCCAGTGAATACACATTCTGTAGACAGATTGTTCACCATGAGGAGAAACGTAGAAAGTAACACGAAGCGCAAATTGTGTTATTGTAGCTCCACGGAAATATGGTTGCACATGACTTACTTTGAAGGGCTTAAGTGACTGGGATAGCTTAGAGTAAATTGCTATTTTAACAGTGCAAAGGTGCTGGAATCTGCTCCATAGCACGTTACGCTGCAGTACAGCATAGTTCAACTTCCTTTCCAATGAGCTCTGCCGCTCATGCTCTGTTATGAAGACATTAAACGACAACTGAAATTTAATTACTGTCTGACTGATACTCAAATGGTTGTGATTTATGATGGAAAATTTTCCTATTTGTTGTCATCATAAAATATTCTTGCACTGACCAATACATGGGTAAGTAGTACTGATATTACTTGCTACAGAATTCCAGCGAGCCGGACTGGTAGTCCTCTTTTTCACCTTGGCTAGCAACTAGATAATGCCGTTGCCCTTGTGTATTGGAGAAACTGTCACTCTACTCCACTCTCATGAGACCCCACCTGGAGTACTGCATCCAGCTCTGGAGTCCCCAACATAAGAAGGACATGGACCTGCTGGAGCGTGTCCAGAGGAGGGCCACGAGGATGATCCGAGGGCTGGAGCACCTCTCCTACGAGGAAAGGCTGAAAGAGTTGGGGGTGTTCGCCTGGAGAAGAGAAGGCTCCAGGGAGATCTTATTGCGGCCTTCCAGTACCTAAAGGGGGCCTACAGGAGAGCTGGGGAAGGACTTTTTACTAGGGCATGTAGTGATAGGATGAGGGGGAATGGCTTTAAACTGGAAGAGGGCAGGTTTAGATTAAACATTAGGAAGAAATTTTTTACTTTGAGGGTTGTAAGACACTGGAACAGGTTGCCCAGAGAGGTTGTTGAGGCCCCATCCCTGGAGGTGTTCAAGGCCAGGCTGGACATGGCCTTGGGCAACCTGGTCTAGTGGGAGGTGTCCCTGCCTATGGCAGGGGGGTTGGAACTTGATGATCTTCAAGGTCCCTTCCAACCTAAACCATTCTATGATTCTATGATTCCTCTCCATTTCGAAGTTTTGTCATATGTAACATAATTGACTAAAGATTAAAAATTCAGGAATGACATCGAAATTTTACAGTAAGACAATTCTTATTGTAAAGAATCCTATAGAGAGATCAGTGCTAAATTAGAAAAATATCCTTGCATGACCCAATTTTTGCTCCTACTCCTTTAAATATTCATAAAACCATGGTAAGAAAGTGTGGCAGGTAGAGGCACAGGCCTGTTCTGTAGAAATGGCAAAGAACAAAGAGAAATGGAAATTGTGAATAGTGCCATGAATATTTGCACAGACAAATTCAATTAGTATCAACAGAAAGGAATGCCAATGTTATGGGAATAGCTGAGGGTCATGCACAGCAGGAGAAGGGAGCACGAGTAGGAAGGGTGAGTGCCTAGAGTAACACTAGGAGATTTTTTTTTGGTGTATTTTATGGTAAGTTGGTGGGGGGGAAAGGACTATCCTTGTGAATATCGTCTTTGGTTCAGACCACATCACGTTAGCCAAATTTCTGTATTCTCTGCTTATCTTGCCAGTACAAAATTGTTTGCACTAGAAAGGTTACAAATCTTCATTGGTAATAGATGGGTTCAGAAGTTGGAACACGATCAAAATATGAGTACCTTTGAAAAGAAAAAAGAAAGTCAGTGAGTAGAATGGGATTCATTATTAACAAGTTGAGACTTGTTAATAATACATAGGCTGTATATTCATTCTTTTTCATAGTTTTTTGAGTACACAGAGCTTTTATTTCAATAATAGTAAGTCCTGTTATTCATGAAGGAAGTCCTCATGCATTTCAGCTAATGTTTAAGCTTATAAAAAAAGTTGTCATTGTGTAGCTGAAGAGAACATAAAATGCTCAATATTTCTAAGCAGTAAAATGCCAACGAAAACTGCCAATTCCACGTATCAGTTTTTTTTTGACCAGCTTTCTACAGTGAATGCAAGGTTATGGGAAAAATTAAAATACAGATTTACCACCATTCCTCTTGCTTATCCTATAAAGCAGCCATTACAATCAAATGTTGTCTAGTTATTGTCAGGTTCTCCCCCTACTGTTTGTGATAGCTTTAGAAGAAAACCCTCTGCATTTTATCATTTAAAGCTCCTTTATATGTAAGTTTGCCCACAACAAAGGCAAGAGAGTAATTTCAATCAAATGTGCAATATTAGGTGCCGATTGCAGCTCACAATAAAGCTTGAGGAAAAAACCCACAGTTTACCACATGGTTTTCTAGATGCTAAACGTGCGTTTTGCTGTGAAAGGGAAGAGCAGAGAGCTCTCCTGTTCTTAAGCGACACTAAACCCAGGGGCTCCAGTACGCCGCAGCCGAACGCCTCGTAGAATGCAACGTGAAAAGCTGCAGATTAACTGTATCTATATGCACTGGTTTTGATGTAACATCAGCTTGCTTGAATTAACGTCCTGTGACAAGCCCTCCCTTGCAAACCTTTAGAAGCAAACTGTTTTCTTTGTCTACAGTTTTAAGCTTGGCTGCAGCCTCTGATAGATTCTGCATTGTTTCTCACATACTGGTTTTTGGACAAAGTCGAATCATCATCTATGAAGGACTAACTACCCAAAGGGTATAAACCCAATTGCTAGTGGTTTATTCAGCTTTGACACTTCTCAGTGTGATCCTTACTGCCTTTTGTAAAACAAGCAGGCAAGGGAAAGGCTCCAGAGACTTTCTTCTATTCATTTCTGTAATAGTTTCCTTGCCACGGGAGGCTTAAGAAGATTTGTACTGCCTGCTTTCTTTTCATTAGCAGTGAGTGCAATGCTGTTGGGTAAGTTAATGTGTGAGACTATAAAAAGAAAAGCACAAGAAATTGGAAAAAAAAAAAAAAAGTGTAGTTTCTCATTAATCCATTTTTAATGTTATTTTTCTTGATTTATTCTGTATGGGGTGCAGAGAAAAAATAAAGTAACGTGTAACAGTTGAGATATTTTCAGTTGTTCTCAGCCAGACAGAGAATTAGAATCTAGCTGTAGTCTGTTTCTTGAATGCAATACTATGCTTCACTGGTTTTTGGCAGCAGCATGTTAAAATTCTTGTTATTAGACCGACAAAGAAACCTGATTGAATTTTCAACACAATCATACTTCCTGTCATGAAATGTAATAATATTTAATGATTTCTTGTATTTCTGTATGCAACAAAATGCGTCAATCTTGGAGCCTTACTTTGACCACTATGTTGCACTACCTGCCTATACTTAAATTGCCGGTAAATGATTTACTTCGTATTTCATTCCGAATGTTAACTTTAATGAAAACTGAGCATGTTTGTTGAGAAAACCCCAAAGTTTGGCAAATGGATTTATACTTTCCTTAGTATAATAGCTATTTGCATCAGATTTAAATTTGACTCTGTATAGAAACACTTCCATAGTCAGTTTTGTGTGTTGTGACAGTTAATGTGTAAATCTGTGCTATGTATACACACCATTTCCTTTTAAAAAAATTAGTACCATACCATCATTATTATTATCATTTTCCCAAAATCTCTGGGTTCATAAAATTTGCTATGAACAATGCAGAATAGGGAACGAATATAAATTAGCCTTAGAGAATAATCCTTTTAGAGGGCAAGTAATACAGTTTAAAATTTCTATCTGATGGACTGATGGATAATAACTCATGCAGAACATATATGTGTTGAGAAGAATGAAGCTGATGATAAATGTTAATAGTCATTAAAGGATTACTGGATGCTACGTCTCTGAACTTTTAAATAGTGCTGCTTATCAGTAATCTTCTTTAATATTTTTGTTATCTGGTGTATTATGCATGTTTGTTGTCTTTTCCTTTTTCCCCCAACACACCCTTAAACTTCTCTTCTGGGGTATAACGAATAAAATAATGACTGAGGAAAAATGCTGGTAACTCAGCTGAAACAATTCTGTAAGAATTATCTCATTTGTTTGTTTTTTTGTTTGTTTTTTGAAAGAGGGTAAGCACAACAACTCTTCTCTGCCTGGTAGACCGGTAGTTCAAGATTTATAAAGCAATTCTTAGTGAAACATATACAGAAAGAGTGGGTTTTTAAAATGCCAAGTGTTATTGTTTTTTACCCAGACAGTTACTAGTATACTCTTTGACATTTTGAAATATTCAAGCAGAGATAACTGTTGATAGATGTAACTCAGCACTATTTCATATTTATAGAAATCACATTACCTCCAGCCACACTTGTCAGCAGCTCTGCTCTTTTGATTCCCAGTTGCCCAAGAACTGTAGCTTGAAGCATTCTCAGTATGTGATATCATTAATCAAGAAACCAATTATACTCTGTTTTATTTTTATTTGCATGCACATGACTACAAATTACCAGTCACAGTTATTCAGCCCTTAGAAAACTATAGTCACTGCTTGATGGTTTACTTGTATTCTATTTGTGGCATTTTAATAAGACAGAGACATGATTCACTGGAAGCTTGCATAGATCACAGCCTAAAAATGGCCCTTACTCATAAGAAGGTGTATAGGCAAGTAAAGCTTATTTCTTAGAGAAGCATTTGGCTCTCAGATGGAATTTATTATAATTTTGTAAGATGACGGGTTTTTTTTGTTTTGGTTTGGTTTGTTATTTTTTTTGTCCAGAAGGTATGCCTTTTCCCATGGGTGAACTTACTGGTGTTGTAGTTTGTTAGCTACAATAGCTCAGTAATGGTTTGGAAAAGAGAGCTTCTTGCCAAATCTGCAAGTCTGCTCGGTCATGGTGCAGGGGCAGTTACAGTTTGCTGACCAAATTCTATCAGGTAACTCCAAGATCTTGTTCCCTGGCATAATAATCAGAGCATCTCTGGATAGCATGTGTGAGCAAACTTACATACAAGCAACACACGAACACGTTTTTAGAAATTTGATATGATTAATCTGATCCCCTCTTTATGAAATGTGCATTAGGGCTGTCACACCTATTGACTTTCTTTTTCTTTTTCCACTTCCTTGTATTGTATGCATTGATCTATCTTCATTAAAAGGTTTATCCCACGGTAAGCATCTTGCATCACTGAAGTCAATATCACCATTTAGCACCAGAATAGAGTCAATTTATCACTGTATTATCTTTATGCAATACTCAACTGCAGTGTGGAAGGCAGAGGAAGAAGGGAGAATTGCTACAGTGATCCAAGCTTGAAGTTTTGGAGCCATACCCTGTAGAAGTGGGCAGTGACGTAGAGGTGCTTATATTCGAAAAGAATTTGGCATAATTCTCATTCACTCCACCTTCCTCTACCTTTCAAATGTTTTGGAAAGCATTTAACTTAAAAACTGCAATGTAGTACCTTGAGAATGCCATTTGTGAACTAATAAATATGATAAGCTCTTTCTGCTGTGGCTAGCAGTTATGCAGTCTTTTCTTTTTTCCTTTTAAAGGTCCTTGCTGCATACAGTTTTTTATAAGACATTTTATAATTATAGAAAAAAATAAATCTTTTCCATAGCCTTTCAGCAGAATATAACCTCTAATAATTTTTTGTAGAGACTATTTTTAACAGTCTCCAAGGACTCTGATCAGCGTTCTTTATTCACTCAAACTCCCATTGAGTTCAATAGGCATTTTCATGATTAAAAGAACCAGTAAGGAATGTTGAATAGTTAGCTTATTCAAATGCAAGCAAATCTTTTAGGTTATATTTTCATAGGGGAATTAACAATCTAGTTATTACACACAGAAGTAATCTAAGCTCTCATGCAGTATCTGGGTGCCAAGAAGATGGCATCTACTGTTTTAAAGCTATTTGTTGTTTTGACAGTGTGGCTCCAGGCTACATTGCACTGGATAAACCCTTAACTTTACATAACAAATAATGAAATATTGCTGCTTCACTGCCTCTCTTCAAATGATTAAAAGAGATTAACTTTGCTTAACATCACTCTGAATTAATTCCTGATGCTATACCTGCTATTGAATCCTACTGTTGATTTTTGAAATATGTGTGTGGGATTTTTCTGCTCCCTATAACACGGTCCTCATTATAGCATAACAAATTAAGAGCTAGTCGTCTTGTCATGTGATATAACACCTTCTAAGGGAAAGAATGATCAAGAAATTGGCAGGTAGCTTGGGAAAGAGTTCCTAATGTTCCTTGTGTTAATCAGGTGACTTCCAAGGAGACAGGGAGTCTGGAGAGGACAGTTAGAGGGCCACAGAAAGGGAATGAGGAAACCTGCATGTACCACAGTATGTCTTGAGAGAAGGCTGAAGAGTTTTGATCAAGGACAGAGAAGTATGGGAGACTGAAGGAGACTTTGTGAGCTGGGAAGCTTGCTTGAATCCTGGTAGACATAGAAGTTGGGTTGTGGAGTCCATTAATAAAAAGGAAAAGCATGTAAGTTTATAG
Source organism: Anarhynchus alexandrinus (assembly GCA_008711295.1). Lineage (NCBI taxonomy): Eukaryota > Metazoa > Chordata > Aves > Charadriiformes > Charadriidae > Anarhynchus > Anarhynchus alexandrinus. The sequence continues at coordinate 111,221 of VUYV01000458.1, forward strand.
CCCAAAGGAGGAGATGATGTATGAGAAAGGCTTTCCGGAGATATGAAATGGGTCTCCCAGAGGTAAGAGCAGGCTCAAAAGGAGCTGGAGTAGAGCTAGGAATCAAAATGTATTGAAGAAGAAAGAGTTTGGGTCCACTTTATAAAATCCCAAAGATGATGTTTTGTACTGTGATTTGAAAATTCCTTAGTGAGCCATATAGCATCAGCTGAAGGCACAGAACCGCATCTGCATGACCATCTATGCCATTAGGGAATATTACAGGGTAGAAGGATGCAGATGGATTCCAGTTCTTTCTGCTCTCCAGGCTATACAGAAGTAAGCCATCTATAGTGTGAAAGTGATGTGCCTATGTTAGTGAGTGCTGTCACCAACTAACTTTTTTGTGACATGCCATGACAAATTCGCTAGATAGGTTCTGGACTGGAGCTCTTTGGATACCAGCAAGATTGGAGAAGCAGCAGCGGGGTAGACCTTCCCTGTTTTATCCAGGACATCCATAGAACACACCCTTGTGCAGTGCGGGGTTTCTTTGAAACAACTGCAGACAAAACTGTCTAGATTGCTGAAGTATGCAAGAGAAGCACAGTCTGTTAGTGCTTTCAAAGGCAGTTGGATAAGCTTTTTTGTATGTGTTTAGATAAATTCTGTTTATCTAGAGAAGACACTATCAGATAAAAGTGGGATTTTCAATTTCATATCAGCTCTTATCTATTGTAGGATGAAATCTTATTTGTCTTGTATTCAAGTAAGTGGTTCACAATTAAAGCAGGGACTTTAAATTTTCAACTACAACATGAGCATGCTCAGATTTCAGACTTACTCCTGTCAAGAACTGTCTGCTCATCTGTTGGATACTCTTGAAAGAGCTGCCTTTCTTGACTTGCATAGATTGATTAGGGAATTTTCTTGCAAGGAAAAGATGAGAAATGGTGATCAGATGATTGCCCTTTTAATAAGGAGACTGTGGGCTGCTGAAAGGTAGGTTGATAGGATGCTGAGGAGGAATGCTCATTAAGGGTACAATTTTTTTGCATTGTTCAAAAACATCAAATTTGCTAGGTTAAGAAAACTTGAAAACCCAGAGTTTTTAATGAATTTGATAGGATTTGTTTTTCATTGCCTTTGGAGGTGTCAAATATATGAATGGGATTTGTTGTATAAAGAGAAGTTTCATCAAGGAAGAATTTTTCTGCACCATATGAGAGAGACGTAGCAGAAACCTCTATAATTAAAGGCATTACATCTGTGATGCTTGTTGAGTTGTACAGTATTGTATTGAAGGTAAAAGTGTTCCTTCAGATGTATTAATTTACTTTGGGGCATTTTCCCCTGTTGTGATTAGACAAGAATGCTGCAAAAAGTGAAATTACTCCAGCATATTATTGGGATGCTGACTTCATCTTTGAGAATAAGAAAGTTCTTCGTACAACTCCTTTTTATGTAACTTCAGTGATACCCAATAATGGTATCATCAGCTCTTAATCTGCGCTGAAGCTTCTGTTTAGGATCTCCTCCTGCCCTGCTCCTAGCAGTAGTTTAAGACAAAGAATGTTTATTGCTTTTATGGACATGCCTATGCTTTCCAGGATTTATTTTGAAGTCCAGCTGGAGACTATTTTTTATGTATATTCTGTTTATCTCTTTTTGTTTCTCTATCCTTCTTTCTGATTCCTCAAACATTTATTCTCCAGCCAATTGCCTCTTCCTCTAGAGCTGCATGTAAGAGCTGCATATATGTGCTGTTGCACATTCTCCTCCTGTACTGCCATGTGCTGTGGATAGCACAAATAACTTACAGACATAGTTTATAGACTTAACATTTGGGATCAGGCTCTTCTCATATTTGTTCTACAATGTGACAGAAACGGTGTAAATAAAAATGGGAGTGAAAAGGATTCATATGTGGTTCAAAAAAAGGAAATGCTAACCAACACCAAAATCAGAGCTGGAATTCATCTCTCTCATGAACCTGAGTCCTTTACATGAGGTGAAAAGATATATGCGTGCATATCTCTCTCTCTCTCTCATGTAAAGAATATATATAGCTCATATGTTTTAGATGCATACTAAACAAGAACAATCGCTGGCTAAGAGTAACTGTTCTCACGTGCATAAAGTTCCGTAGAGAACTTTTCTTTGTAGAAAACCAATACAGTTAGGTCTGACAGGTCTTGATAGTTGGTTTCATGGGAACAGTTGAGAACTTTAATTCAAAGCAATATTATGTCGAGCTGCATTATAGCTCTAGCTGCATTCCCAGATCAACAGACACTTCTCTCACAGGGTTACTTGAAAGATTTTAGCAAGGTGTTTATCTGTGATAAGTCTTTATTGCTCCTGATATGGGAGGTCCTTGGTGACCATCCAGAGAATCTGTATCTAAGTCATTTGTCCTATTCAAGCGTCTTTCACAACTGCTCTGTTGAACTCAGCAGATTTATATTGTTCAGGCTTGATAAGTGGTGCATTGATCAGTTTTCTTTATATGAAGAGAGAATGCAGTAGAATAGTATAATCTATGCTACTTTTTACTTATGCTGACTGAGAGTAATGCAACATAATGCACCTGGTTTTTTTTGTGAAGTTTCCACAGGCTCGCTCCCTGAAGGGGTACGTTTTATGGTCCATTTGGCATGCTCTGTATATCTGCTCATGCTAGAACTGATATCCTTTTTATCAAAGTCCATCTTTCATGTCGTTGTGTAGAATTTTATTTTATGGTTTTTATAAAGCAGAGAACTGGAATGGTATCCATTAACACAAAAGTCACTTCAGTCTCCCTGTCATCAGACTGACTTGGTTCAGCACCTCTTGGATGAAACAGCTGTATAAATCTTTAACCTCTGTAGAAGTACCCTTTAAATCAATAAGAATAAATGAAAAAGGATTAATGTGCTGGAATCACTTGAGAATGCTTCTGTTCATGAGGTTGGCAAGTGTCTATGACCAGTCAGGCAGTTAACAAACATCTGTGGCAATTCGTGTCTTTAATGTACATTTATTTGGTTTTAACTAGTCTCTCTTCATTGACTTTTCAACACAAAAAGAGTAAATGTTTCACCTGCTCCAGGAGGTAGCACAGATTTTTTGTGTTTTGGTGGGCTGGCCTTTTTAAAAGCCAGGTGGCTGTACCTGATCTGAAAAAGCATATAAAGTATGGGCAGATGATCAAAATTAGTAGCATTCCTATAGCTTACTTAGTTACTGCTGAGCTTTAGTAGATGGTGGTGTGCATGTTCTCACCCAAACTGTACACTAAAATTTAGCATCTTAAATAACATTCATAAATTTGAACATGGGGAAAGGGGATTTTTTTGTACCTGCCATTTTAAACAGCTATCTTCCTATACAGCAAAATAGGTATGTAATAGTTGGACCTGGATTCCAGTCAGCACCAAGGGATTGAATCCTTTTACAGTTTACTTCTGGGCTTTAAACAGTGACCTGTACTGGGATAGAATCACTTAGTTTCTAGCAAAGTATTTTACTGCCCAAGGTCCTTGGGGATCTTGAGGATAGGGCTGATATGTTGAAGGGAAGGCTGTTGCCTTCTCCCAGTTCTGAGGTAGATAAAGCTCAAAAATATCTTGCAGCTGTAACAAAGAAGAATAGAAGAATTTCTTTGCATGTTCTGTTATTTCATCTAAGTTCTGCTTAGAAGAATAAAACAGTCCTCTGTAAAAATTATATGAGAACTTTCTTGTCTGGGAGAAGAGGAGGATGACCTTTTTATATGAGCAAGTTGTAGCTTGCTGGGAGTGGGAATAGCTGCTGGAGAATCTGCTCTGAAGAAAACTAAGACAGCTGCTAGCTTGCCATCAGGACAGGTTTCTGGCACTGTTGCCACTCCTGAATGAATCTGGTTTTATTAGCTGTTAGATATATTAATTAGCATTCATTTATTCTTTAATCAAGCCATTTTCTTCTTGATAGATCAGAAGTACTTTTACTACATAGACATCTTGTTGTTATAGTCTCCTAGCAACAGCAACTTTTCATAAGCTGACATTTGCTGTCTCAAGAGTTCTGTGTCCAAATTACTTTGAATAGCCTTAATTTTCCACAGAGTTTCTAAAATTTAATCAATCTCATCTTTTGTTAGTTTGATCTTCTAACAAAGGCATCTGATTAAGTTATTTCCTGAGCCTTGGTTACAGTATCATCCCAAATGTGAGTATTTCAGATCATGGCACAAAAAAAAAGTCCTAACCCACTCTGCCTACATCCTGAATGGGATATGTTACTAAGATATATTTTTTCCTCAAGCATACTTAGAATCAGTGATCTTGGAAGAGAACTTCTGCAGTTATTCTTTTAACTGACATGGAGCCTCTGCAGTTACTGTTAGTCAAAGCCATTGATCGTTGTTAACAAAATTCGTACCAGATGGTCTCACTGCCTGACATTGGGAAGTGGCAATGGAAGGAAGGTTGAAATGTCTGTTTGCAAACTTCTGAATATTTTCTGTGGTCATGAGGGTGCTCTGCTTCACATCTAAATAGACAAATTCAGAGGGAAAATTTGGGAGCAGAAAAGAAAAGTCACAAAGTCTTTGTTTATGCAAAACCAATGCATATCAGTGGAGAATGGCGATAGTTACTCATTCATATCATAAATGGGGAGACCTCTGGATACATTGCATCAAGCGGTCCACTGAATACTCTGCAGACTTCTTGCCAGCTTCATTGCTCTGAGACTGGCTCCTACATATCTGCCTGGGAATACAGGCAGACCTGAAAGTGTTGGCATCATCATTAATGTGTATGCAGCAAGTACACACACCGTATATACAACAGAGTTGTCCTACAGAGTTGTCCTGTGTGCTGTGGTCATGTCCAAGACTGATTGTCATGCAGGAGCCAGATTGCAGCATCGGTTTTTCAAGGCTACTTCATGTTTGGAAAGTCTGGAAAAATGTGTATTTTCAGAACATCCTAGGGTCGGTATTTCAGGAAGAAAAGAGCTTGAGGGTAGGAAAATTGAGATGCGTGCTAGCCCTTGGACAGAACATCCTCATGTTGATCTGAGAGTTCACCTCAATTCATTGTGATCAGTGCCGACATTGAATGGCTGAACTGGTACTTACGTTGCTTGTTTCCGTCTGACCTCTAATGGTCTTTGTGCAGTTGTAACCTTCAATTATTTCTACAAGGTTTCTGTTGTGCTTCTGGAACTGCCTCTGTGTTACCAAGGGGTATGTACTCCCAAAGTGCAAATCCATTAGTTCCTGTTTATCACTTTGTACGCATATATAAACAAGAATTTAATGTTGTACTGGATACAGAGGAGTTGTACATCTGCAAATAGGTCCATAGGTTTTCATACCTTTTGATTACCATGGTGTAGACGGGAGTGATTTTTTCCACGTCCCTTGTTAAATTTCTAGCTCCCCAATAAACAACAAATGATTCGATTGCTGGCTCGTGACAATTTTATCAGGAGGCAGTTGCTGGCAGTAAATTATGTGTTTCTTCCTCATGGATTTGTACAAACCATACAGGTATTTTCACAAAAGTGTGTGGACCTAATGCGTGGATTAAGATGACAGTATTGTTTGGTTTGTTTTTTTCCCTAGACGTTCTACCTGCATGATCTGTGGGTTTTCCTCATTTTTTATCCAAGTGCCATACGGTCTACTGTTTTCCTGGGATTCAGACACTAATTTGGGACTGCCTAGTCCTGGTTATAAACCATGCAGCTCAGTTTATTGTATTTTAAGACATACTGCAATCAGAGTAACAGTCTGTTTCTTAGTTATACATATTGCATAAACACCACTTTTTATAGATGAAAATGCATGATGTTCTGTATGTAATATGGTTGTGGTAATACTTTGTGGCTTTTTGATTCAAAATGTTTTTAAGTAAATTGGGAGCCAGCGATGTGTGCAGATGGGAACTCGGGAGCGAGCTGTTTCTGGGAGACTTGACAGTTAGTAGCTTGGGGAGACTCCTCAACAGCCTTGCACTGGGTCACTATGGAAGTGTGAAAAGGAAGAAGTAATTCTATAAGAAGCTGGATGGATTTCCGGTACTAATGCAGTAGATGGTTTTGATGCTTTTTTTGTGGAACAATTTCATTTTAAAAAATTGGAATTTACTGATTGCAAGAGATTTCTATTTTGGCGTCCCTTGACTGCCACTCATTGTCCTGAAACTACCTGAAAAATACCTTCTCTGCTGGACTTTCTTAGGGGAAAAAAAAGGTGGAAAACTGGAACAGGTGTTTAGGAAACATGAAGTTTTAATTTTTCTTTTTGACTTAATGCGCTTTAAATCACATAAGATATCTTTTATTTTTGCCTTTGTAAGGGCTGATACTTTTTGCTAGTATCTGTTTGGGATAGGATTAGAATTGCATAGGGATTAAGCGCAGTTATTGACGTGTGAAAGCCTTCACATTTTATATGTGCTTCTTAAGTCCTGCATTTTATAACCTTCTTGGAAAAAAAGAAGTAGCAATGGGCTATTGCAGACCATGTTTCTCCATGGGAGAAAGGGTCAAGAAGGAAAGGAAATGAGTGAAGTTTGCACTCCTGTAGAGAACAGAGGCTCCAGGTTCTTGGCATGCTATTCTGTAGTTCAGAAATTCTGTGATGCTGTAATCAGAGAGCCCTGCTTAATAAATAAGTGTTTAATAAGGAGATAGCTACTACAGACAAAAGGAGATGAAGTATAACAGCAGATTGATCCATGAACCAACTCCCTCAGGCTTGCTCCTTACTCACAGCCTTTCATTCCTCATGGTTGCCTGCAGCACCTCATCTCTCAAAAGCTTCTTTATCTGAACAAATGACTACTTTACTTCTAATTCCTTTTGAGATAATAGCCTTAGGTTCCATCTCCATACTTACCTAGGTCCTCTCAGGACAAACTGGATCCCTGATAACTGTTTCAAATATGGACAGGAGACTTACAGATCATGCCTGTAGTACTTAAGCGGGCATTCCATGCTTCTGAGGCAAAATTCCTTGCCTGTCCTGACTATGGCGCCTTTATATTTTTAAGTGATGCGGCCATGACCACAATATCCTCAAGAGATTCCCACTCATCGTCAGACTTCTGCTTGACGTGTGCCTCTTCATATGCCTTGGCATAGCAGGATGCTCAGTACCCATAGACATGGTTGCCCTGCAAGGTTGCTAGAGCCTTGCCTTGGAAAGGGCAACATTTGCTGCCACAGATAGATGCAGAGTCTTCCCCGTTCCAAAAGTGATGAACACAGAGAGTCACACCACTGCATGAACTAATATGTTATAGCACTCGTAGTCTTGTTGTGGATGTTCAGTTTTCAGAGGCCCTGTAGTACAGTCTCTTGAACTATTCCTCTGGCTTTACTGGCCAAAACCACACCTGTTTAGCTGACATTAACATTTTCCAGTCACTGTGCCTTACCTTTACCTGCACTAAACGTCTACATGAGCCCAACAGCATTTTGCCTCTTGACGGGTGTTGTAAGAAAAAAAAAGTATTATCTTTGCCTCTCCCTCTAGCTTCTTTTTTGAGAAGGCATGGGTTTAGCCCACAGCCAGTTGTCATTAATGTCCAAGTTGCCAAGCAGAAGGCGGCCAAAGTATTCTTATGATGGCTTGAAACTTTCCTGGTTTTTTGGATGCAGACACTGCTGTTAAAGCTCATTGGGTCAGGTCTCAGGAATGATCTAACAGACTGGTGGGGACTGTATCTCTGAATCTCTTCAGACCCAGTTCTCTCTGCCTCAGGGACAGAGCTTTTCAGGTTAGGAGAAGAAGAATTTTTTCCCCTGAAAAGTCCTGGTGTTTTTTTCTGAAGATACTTAATGCTATGTATGCTCTCCAACAGTGTGAAAACTTATTTAAATCTCTGTTTAAGGGAGAACAAACAAGCAAACACATCCTTAGCATAAACTGTTTAGGTAGCCTTTGTCCCTTTCTACTTTCAGGTAAAACAGATTTCCATTCATTTTCAAAATTGGAGGTTTTTCCAAATACCCAGACACCGTTTGTGTGACTATTTTGTGCCAGCATGAGTCTGCATTAAAAACATCAAACGAAGATGAAAAATAATACAAACATCACTTCATACTGAGAGATCTGCCATCATTTATGGTGCTTTATGCTGTCAATGACTTCAGTGCCCTTTCACCTAATAGATTAGATCTGGGAATGACAGCGTCTACTTAAGTTTAAAAAAAATCAGAAAAAAAGCCCTCACAAGCTTGTAACACAAACAAGTCTTTAGTATTATGTCAAATAGATCTGTAGGTGAACTCAGTTGCAGTGGAACAATGGAACAAGTAAATATCTGTAGTATCTTTTGAATATCAAACAGCACCAAAATGGAGATTGTGAAGAACAGATGACAAAACAGGAGACTGTCATTGAAGATGTTCTGCATTGTAGATACTTTCTGTATCTTGATTTTTCTGAGTCATCATTAATATACATACATTAACATATATACATACAATAGTTCTTCAGTGTAAAGTCATACGAAACATACCAATACTATTAGACTAGTGTTATCAGAGCAGGTGAAAAATTTTTGAGGTTCCACAAAACATTTTTAGTTACATTACGTGCAAGATACATGAATCTTCTTGGCTTCTGCTGTGCACGGGGGTCAACCTATGGCTTCCTTCAGTAGTTCTCCAGACGGTCCTAACATTTAGAATTTATTAAATCTTCATCTCTGGGGTTGGTAGGTTTCTTTTTTTATATTAATTACAGAGAATCCAGCAATATTAATTTGACCATTTTTCATATGGAAAAGTGATCTTTATAGTATAAAGCTTTAAGGTCCATGCCTATAGAAGTATGAGAAAAGACACAAATGGTACTTATATAAATTCAGGAAAAAACTGTTACCGAAGTATTAAGACTTGTATTTAAATACTTGTTGTTCCACTTTGCCATGGAAAATAAATTAGATGTTGGTTTCTGATCCAGACGTATGTTTTCTTTCTGTCTTTTTGAAGGTACAGTTATCCTAAGACTAGGCATTCACACAGAGCTCTCATATTATCATCTAGGTGAGAAATAATAACGTAGTCTGAGGAGAACTCTCCTTATGCCATTGCAAAGATTAGTAATAAATTTATTGAGAGATAATCTTTCTCTTGGAAGCAAACACCTGACAAACTTAACTGGTGAAATCACCCATCAGTGCCTGAAATATATGGTTATCTCTTTGCGCCTGACTTCTGTTTCTGCCATGATATCTTATTTCCTTTTGAAGCCACAGAAAGAAAGAAGAAAACCAAATTTGACTTATTTTGAGAAGCCTAATCTTTTTGATTATGAATATAGCTTGAAAATATGTTTTTCTCTCTCTTTTTTTTTTTTCCCCCAGGTATAGTGATAATACATCTTAGCAGTTTAGGTGTTGTTTTGGCCACAAGTATCTTCTCGTTGCTCCGTTCCAAACATAACACTTTGCTTTATATACCCGATCTGTTATTTACATCAGAAACTAGCTGTGAGATGGTGCTGTCGATCTGAACCTGCCTTTGGAAGTCATGGGATTCAGTCAAATATCTATGATTAGCAACTGACTTTCTTTTTAAGTACTCTCTCTAATTACTGTTTACAATTGATATAGATTACAGATAACAATGAACTCTTAGATCATTATTTAATTATTGTTGATCTTTGTAATGATGATGGACCACACAATAAAGTGATTTAAGGCAATGCAGTTTAATACTACCAATAATAACTAGAATCATCGTTTCAGATAATTTAAAGCAGGCTTGACAATTGCAAATAGTATTTGTGAGGTTGTTTTTATTATTAAAGTTGATTATAATTATTTTACATGATGTGTTTAGAAGCACTGCATTAAGCTAGAGCTTTAAGAACTCTAGCTTAAAGATAAAAATCACAATTTCACCTCTTCCAATATTTAAAAATTAAGGCTCTAATCCAACAAAGCTATAAATGGAGCAGTAACTATTACTTTTGTGAGTAATCCCACTCATTTCAACAGGATGTTTCTTATAAATAAGCATATGCATTTATAATAAGCCCGTATATAAGGCACGTATCCCGCTATGGCATATGGAGTAAAGTAATACTTTGATAACTCTCCTAATGTTAATCATAAGACATTATTTGGAATTCTTGAAAGCATCAACAGAATTGTGTCTGTACACTAAACATTTCAAAAAAATAGTATAACTGGTTTCTGAGTGATGTAGGAGCTCACACGCCATAAATCTTAATTTTGATAGATTGTTTTACTTAGGCTGTTAGAAGATTTTTTTTTACTTTGGTTGCGGGGGTAGGTAATCGGTTCAGTGAGGCAGAGTGTGGTATTGGTACTCTTCCTGGTGTGCTTGAAAGGCATATTTTTATTCCTGAAGAAGTAAATTCTCACCCAAACACCAGAGAGTGTGACTGGTTTTGATTGATCCAGGCTTGGCACAGTCAGAGATGCGGTAAAATATCTTATGAAATAGACCTTCTTCATCAGAGAGTTGTTGACTGCTTTCTGTGGTGCAAACTATAAAACTGTGGAAAGCAGTGACATACTTTATTAATTTAGGACATGACATTATCAGATGCTGTTGATGAAAAGGAGCAGCCCTGATATCCTCCTTTTCACAAGACTGTAATTGATTCTCAACGTGTCAAAACGTGGGTAAGGATGCTCTGAATAAATAAAACATCACTATCTTCTAAATAAAATATTGAAAAATTGAAATCCCCTTTTTGTAATTGCAATAAGGACACCCAGACCTGGAACAGCTGTAATTTTTTTTTCTTTGAATGCGAATCACTGATTCTTGTGTCACTTTTTGAGTTGATCTGCTTATGTGGCCCTTTGTATTAAGATCATACTTTTCAGCTTGCACAGATTATCCTATTACTGTATTCAAGAAAAAAAGGTAATAAACTGTAAAGCTTAAAAATTACAAGGAGCAGTCATAATTGAAGTTATGGAAGCTTAGGAAAATTCTCCCAAGAAACAGGAGGGTGGGGGTGTTTCTTGTATTTTTTTTTTTTTTTTCCTTTGAAATCTGTAATTTCTTGTCCTGACTAGAAGAGCTCTGTTCCATCAAATCTTCAGTTGCTCTGGAACATGACAGGAAGTCTGGACGTTACCCTGTATCTTTTTATGAATGCATGTCGAGTCAATCACTGTGTCACTTCCTCTACTATGAAAGTATCATAGTAATTAATAAGGAAGATCGTATCGGTAGAACTGAGATGTTACTGTGTTTGTAGAGTTTTTGTACCTCTGAATTTCACATCTTTAAAAAAATTAATTCACGAAAAATTCCATGTCCAGTTTATGAAACTGATCAACATTTGTAGAAGAATAAAGTGTTTGTAATTTAGAGGAGGTCTTGATTGAAAAAAATAGATTTTCAAAATCAACCTTCTTTACTGTTTTGTAAAAATAGGGGTTTATTGGTGTCTTAGCACTCCTAGTACTTATATGTGTAGAAACATTCATGAGAGTATCACCAAAAAAGGCCAGTTTACATACTAGAAAATAGCCTGTCTATATTTTCATGGAAAAAAACAAACCTTGTGCTTCCATATTTATATTTCATATTTGAAATATGTGGTTAATATTTCTATTATTATTAATGGTAGGTATATACTTTGCCAATGAAATAAGTGTTCCTTTTACTCTTGTGATAACATCAAAAACTTAAATAGCTTTTCAAATTTGAAAGCATATGATTTGCTTTAATTTGCTGCCCTGAATTTTGTATTCTGCTGGTTAAGCAACAGACCTACAATTATCTGACAGAGGCTGCCTTCTTGACATTTTCCAGCTTATTTTTTATCTTCAAGTAGAGCTGTGTGTTTTGCATAAGCTTTAGATAATCATGTAAACTAGTTGCATCACTGAAGTATTTTTATTTCAAATTCAAATACATTGGGGGTTGCAAACAAGAGCTTAAAATAGTTTTTGCAAATCTTCTCATCTAATGCCTATCTTCATCTGATTTAAATTGTTCTTGAATCTCTTTCCCTCACCTTCCCTATCGAGGCAAAATCTATTTAAATTTAAATATACAAAAATATGTGAGCCACTTAGAATATATCTGCAGGAATTTAAGTATTGACACAGTGTCTGATATTTAATCCATACTTCCTTTCCTTCCCTTTATCATATGTACTGCATCCTCACTCCCATGTTACGTTCAGCGTTAGGTGGGATTATTGTGAACAGCTCTGCTAGGGCAAAGCATTGGGACCTTTCCAAACAGTTAGTTGTTTGTACAAGTGTTGAAAGCTTTGGTGTCCTTGGTGGTTAGAGTTTCTGGTACGGTTTTCTCTGAAAATGCCAAGTGCATTCTAAAATGACTTACAGTCCTTCCGAAGGGTGAATGTTAACCACTAGTGAATAACCCTTTTTTCCTAAGATCCTGGTGAATAGCAAAACTGCTCTGCTCTCCGTTTTCTTATAGGACCAAAATACAGATTTGCTGGACTGTCAGGTACAATAAATGCTAGCTGTAGATCATACGTTATTCAGCTCAGGCCGAAGCATTTGATGTATAATGTAGTGCCATAGGTTGTGCATGCACACAACATTTTACAGGCGAGTATTTGTCTCTCTCCTTCAGCTGTCAGCCCAGATACATCATCATATATCATTATCACTTCTAGCAATGACACTGGAACATCTTGAGCAGCAGTACATTTACTGTGCACATATAAATATAATATATGGTAGTTACCTCCCTGTGGAGTATACCTAAGGCATAGCCACCTCATTTAAGGATTAAAATAGTTTACTTCCTTCTTATATCATAAATAAGCCAAATTTGTATTGGTGCTTCACTTGTTCAACTCATGTATTCTCCTTGTTGTGAGAGGAGAGTACAAAGGTGTCCTCATACTGCACTGACAGCTAAAGGTGTCATTTGCACATAAGTATTCTTTAGAAAAGGGTGTGCTGAATTAGCAATAGGGGAAACCTGTACCCAGGGAATTTAAATTCTCAGATTAGATCAATTTCATATCTCACAAGCTGAGGAAAAAAAAGTTTCTACATTGCATACTTAATTTTCTGAAAGAGTACCAGGCACTGAAAGACAGGTTTTGGAAGGTATTTGGATGCCCAAAGATCCAAGTAGCTTAACCTTTGGGTTACAGAGGACATCTAGCTGCTTTGACAGGCACAGAAGAAGGAGTTGACTTTCAGTTTGTGTTAGGCATCTGACTTAGCTCCTTTTGTTAATCATGCAAGGTGTTTCTATGCATTTTGGAGCACCAATTAAAAATAAAATGCGTTTTAAGAATTTTGCTTTCAATCTCCTGATGTGAAACCCCTGTCTGACCTGCTAACGTGTCTGAAAATGTGGTCCCCGATACAGTCACTGAACTGTCAGGAAAATTGTTCCATTTGCTGCAGACTCTCAGCATACTCCAGCGTACTCCAAGGGTAACGTTCTCTGCACTTGAACTGTCTTTGTGCAGGTGGAGGTTTGAAGGAATTCTATGGTTTTGAAATGATCGGTGCTAAGTGTTGGTACTCTCGCATCTCTTCATTGTTCCCAGTTACTGCCAGTTACAGGGAATTGTTTGCTTTGGTTTAGAGAGAATACGGATGCTTGTCCAATGGATACCGAAACGAAAACCATCAAATAAACCATCAAATTAATTTCCCATGAACTACTGAGCAGTAGTTAAATAGCAAAGACTTCGTAATAGTAATAGTCTGTCCAACAGACTACTGCAATAGTAATTGTCATTGGTTATAAAATTATATGTAAAATTTTAATTGTACGAAATGCATGTATGTTGATTGTAACTATCCAAATATTGATGAACAGGGGCTGTAATCTTAATTCCTAGTTTTTTTCAAGTGGAACCACCCTGTTCTGTGACTGAATAAAACTTGAGCAGACAACCTGTAAACATTTTAGAAACCAGAAATTTTATAATTTCTAGTAAAAGATATGCTTATTTTTCTATAATATCCTTTATTGTCCCTATAGAAGTTCCTAAGGACTAGAAGATCAGCTGAACAGGAGAGAATGAAGGGAGAAGTGCACCTTATTGGTGTGAAAATGTATTTCCTTAGGTCTTTTCTGTGTCTATGTGTTTGTTCAGTCAAAGAACAAAGATTAGAACCAGTAAATTAGCTTTGCAAGTGCAGTTGGAAATAGAAGAAGAAAGAAGGTAAAGAAGAAATATTTGACTTCTAAGATAGAATAGAAATTAGATGTATTTTATATGCTTATATGTAAGTATAGTAACTCTTAAAATATAATTTAATAAATATCTAATTTCTTAGGGATTTTGTAAAAGTCTTCATTGACCCTCTCAACTCAGAAGGATGAAATCTTTTCCCTGCTATGAGCAAAGTAAGGTTCAATTTTCACACCTGTATTAAATAATGCAAAGTAATTGTGCAGGCTCAGGAAAAAAAAATCAATTCTTTCAATTGTTCTTCCTAAAATTATTTTTCTGATGTTGTAGCGCTCAGACTGAGAGATATATATCATGTTCTTCATCTGTTGGTGTTTCTGGGGGACAGTATGCCACATCTTTCCAAGCAAAAGGAAAAAAAAAACCACCATTGTAGAACTTAATGAAGTGAAAACACCAGAACACATCTTATGCACAGTAAATTTAAGATTTAGATATTTTGTTTGTTTTGACCATTCGAAATTCATCAAATTGCCTTAAAGAGTGAGTAAAGCTTGAAAATTAAGGGAAAAACAGTTTATTTGATGGAGTATTGAAACAGAATCAATAAAAATGAAGATCAAAGAAAATGCTGAGGCAATGTTTTAACAATAACATTTATCTGGTAGGTTCTCTCCCCATAGATCTATTTCAGACCCAAGGAAGATGGGAAAGGAAAATAAATATAAGTTTTGGAAAAGAGAGCTGAACAACTCCATCTTTTCATTGAAGTAATTTGAAACCCGAGCTCTGCAAACACAAAGATAAGACAGGATTGTTTACCAGGTGGCAACTCAAGGAGGCATCAGGAACTGTTGCACTTGCAAAGCGAAAGCGGTTAATCAGCTGTTTGGTGGAGATCTCTGCCCTTAGTTAGCTATTGAGTTACAAGTTTGGTGGATTGAAATAATTTTATTATGAATAAATGACTTCAATTATAAATCCGAATCTGAATCAGCTAACCCTTTTGTGGAAGATGCTATCCTCGGGAGAAGGGTGTCTGTTTTCTGTACTATGTAACAGATTGAAAGGTCAGAGATTAAAGCTCAGCTGAATGACATCCTTGTGTCCATTTTGGAAAATATAATTCCGCTTTTGCATTTGATATCCCTGGCTCTCTCCTAATTCAAGTTTTTAGGCACCATAGAAGGGGGACTAAAACTAAGATTAAACATTTTAAGTGGTTGAAATAATACTCATGGTGGTCGGCTTTGAAAGTCATTTTGGTGGCTTTACTTCTTTTGGTCTTTGCCTGAATAAATGCGGCAAAGTAAACTGGTAGATAACAATCTCATACAAGCAGTATCCAGCTGATCTCAGAACGGTAAGTAATGCTGCCAAGCAGCTGTACTGCAAATTGCAAGGAAATGAGTCAAGAATAGGATGGGAAGCTTTATTTACTTTTTTGTGTGAGTTTTTGCTTATGGAGCGTATACCTGACCTTGCTGTTATTTTGCCATAGCCACCTTCTATTTCACTGAATCCTAATGTTTAGAGATGGAAAGTGTACTCGTTTTAAGCTGTGAGAATTTCAGGACAGATGGGTGAACAGAGAACATCCCTGACTTGCATTCTTTGAATACCATCTGGTTAGCAAATGCTAGCAGGACAGAAGGAACATATGTTGCTTAGCTGGCCCTGTGTCTTGCCAGCAAACACATTAGACTGGCGTGGTCCAGGGATACATACATCCAGTGTTGCAGGAACAGTGAAGATCTTCACAGGTGTGAGAAATTCTCACCAATGGTGAAGGCAGCTATAGAAAGATTTAACAGTCCTGCCGAAATCCCAGGCAGCTGTTGATCGCTGAGGCTGCGTGTGGGACATGCAGAATGTGACTTCTGAGTTCATCTTGCCAACACTGAGTGCATCCAGGCTCTTGTTTAACTAACTTCTGGTGAATTATTACCCGGATTTGAAGTAGGAAGAAGGCTTTGTCTGGATAGGTAGAAGAAAAAAAAAAAAGGGTTAGACTGTGTAAGGCAAACTTTGTTTTGGGCTACTGCTGCCGTCTGCATCAGGGAGCCTGATTCCCTGACAAACTGGAACTGAAAACAAACAGAAAAACACGTCTCTGAGGGAAGAAGCTGGTGCTCCTGCTACCTGGGTGATTCCCTGCTTTTTCCTTGTCCTCTTAACATTTTTCCAAGGGTCAAATCAGCGCAGATGAATTGCAGCCACCGTGCAGCTGGGTGCCAGCGGTTGCCCAACCCCGTGCCACAACACAGACGTGGCTCGCTGACCTACACTAATGGCCCAAAGGTGGTGGAATTGCCCTCTCTCTACCCACTCACCGGTAAATTCATGCCCAAAGGTGAACAAGACTTAGCAAGGGTGTATAGAGTTGGGTTAGTGAGAGACTGATATCAGCCTTCACTGGGCACATTCGATTACGAAGGAAAGATGTGTGAGGTCAGCTCCAGACAGCTATTTCATAAGAAGCGTGATTCGATTAAGGGTGGGCTGTGGCATAGCGTAGATGGGGCAAGAGATGGTCTGGACAGTTTTGCCATTAATTTAAGTGGGAGCACAATCTTCTGCCGGCCTCTAAGCTTTATCATTTATAGTTTGTGATTTCATTATTAAAGCGAGCTGTTTGCTGAAGCTCAGAGGGAGAATTTCTATCGATTATTATATAGCTAGTACTTTATCTTGGCTTCTTGTTTAAATATAAGCTTGTTTATTAGCTGTCAAGCAGCTGTGCACTCAAGTATATAAATAGCATTAGGAAAAAATGCATTTAACTTTTAAAAATCTAAATTCACTTCCTATGTGAAAATAAATTTGCTTTGAAGATTGTTAGTATTCAGCAGATTAAGCTGTTTCATTTTTGTCAGGTTTTCACTTTACTACCTTTTTAACAGCAAGATAAAATACCCATTGAAAGTACAATCATAATGAAATGGTGCAATATAAATAGATGACTTTCATCATAATGCACTGTTTTTAGAAATGTTCATAATTTAAACAATTATGTTCCTTGACTTCTCGCCAATTAAGTTTAGTCATCTAGGGACTGTGAATTTTAATGAGAAAGCTGAATGGTCTTTTGCAGATATGATCTGTTGGCAGGGACACAATCAAACAAGGAAAGATTTAATCTTTTCTTTTCCTCTTATTTCTTTAAGTATCATAAAAAAGATAAGAGAAAAAATTTAAGTGGCAGAAGAAACAAAGCCGCTGTACAGAAAATGCTTTATAGCCTCACGTAGATTGAATATATTTAAAAAAAATCTTTGCTTACTACCCCTTGAAATCAGTGTGATAGGCTTAAAAGATACACGAGATATTAAACATACCCATGAGAAAATTAAAATTAGAAGCAAAATGTAGCCAATAGCTGTTACACTCTGATTATTCAGACACTTCTAACGAACCTTTTCACAAAAATTTTGGATCCAAAATCATAAAGAAAAAAAAAATGAATAGGAGTGACAGAGATACTTCAGATGGTAAACCGCGGTCCATGCATGTACCTTTCAATGGACAAACCAGAACCCCCCTGGGGATTAGAATTAGATTAGCTAAATGCCTAACAGCTGTCTCACAGGCATGAGACTAGATAAAGCAACCAAGCTGTAAATCTGTGCAAACTGCATGAAAGGCTACATAATGCAAATTGATTAGTTTAGGACTTGCATTAATGTGGTTGTGAATAAAAATAACCCACCAACAAATCCTCTCCTAATTTTAACAGCTACGGAAGAGAAAAACTTAACAGATGGATTATTATGAGGTGTGAGTCTACAATGAATTTACATTGGGATCAAAGAGAAAACCTGAATTACTAATCCCCATGAAGTAAGAGTTCTAATCTCTGTGCAGAAAGGCAAATATTTGAGGTTTTAACTTGGACTGATAGGCAGCTTTCATGGAATATCAATGCCCTTTGCATTTTGTAAAAATGAAAAATATGAACACCTATTGATTTACATTCAAAGATGGAATATGTGATGTGGTACACACCTCAGTAGGTAGATCATAGATTATGGAAATATAACCTATAGTAACTATTAGGAGGAATTAGTTTTTTGCAGTTTCAGGATTATAACATTTGACATTAAGAATGATTGGAGCATTGACTTAATTGTTTGATTTTCTTAAATCTACAGAACCTATTGTTAAATCTGCTTCATAATATCTCTTGTCTACTTAAATTTGTACATCTTTTATTCAGTAGAATTTTATACAGAAAAATAAATACCATTTAATGAGCACTTAATTTATAAGACATTTGTGAGCTGTAAAATTTTATGTTGTAACTAGTCAGGAGATAATAACCGTGAGACGATAAAAACACAGTAAGATCAGTGACCTATATTCTTTCTTTAAATGCTATCCCTTCATATCATCTTACTCTTTATGTATGGACTGCTACATTAATATTAATGACAATTTGTTCTGTGCCATATAGTGAAAGAAAATGAAGTCTCATCAGATTGTCAGGCTCTTGGCTGCAGTGAGACTAAAGGCAACCTTCTTGTACGAAGCGCTGCGTTCTCAGAGCTTTGGACACAGAGTGGTGTGCCACTGCGATGTTTTTGAATGCAGATAGATAGAAAATTGTTCTGCCTATTTTTAGAGTCAGCCAGAAGTCACATAGCCATAGTTTGCATAAAAGTAAAGCCTAAGGTAACAGGCGAGATGTACTGAATCAGGTGCTAATGCGGTCACATACTTTCTGGCTAGGTAGAGCACAAGCAGAATAAATTCATGTACACAGTTTCTCTATCTACACTGTTCCCTAAGTGCCCACAGCCACGGAGCACATCGGTACCTACCCCACCTACATGCAATGAGAATTCAGCATCTAAGAGGTTCTCTGCTATTACCCCTGCGAGGAGTGATATAATATATGTTTTATGTGGTTTTAAGAAATGTATGTTGTGACTGAGCTGCTGAAAAACACCGTTCTTTAAATCACTTGTTAACCCTGGAGTTGGGTTATTCACCCAAGTCAAGAAACTTTACCTTGAAATTCTTATTATGTTCATAGGGACTTGAACCTCGAAGAGCATCATAATCCTTAAATACAGGACACTATTGTAATAGACCGCCTGTAATCCCACTTCTAAAGCCAATCCACTATATATATGATACTTAAATGCTCATTTGACTCAAATAAGATTTCCCTCAGTGATAACAGTAATCATGAGCCTACAGAGAGTCCTGGTCTCTCTGATCCAGCAGGCACTGTATTAATACAATATTTCCGTTGTTTTAATATGAAGAAAGAAGTACAATGTTGTATTTCAACTGTCAAAATTTTACTCGCACAACTAAAAATTAAGACGGTTGCGATACTTTGGATTTCTGTCAGTGCTTCTGCAACACGGGAAGAAGTTGTCAATTTTGGGTTGTAACTCGTGAGTGAAAAAAACCTTACCACTTCAGTAATACTTATTGAGGATGACAGTTAACATTACTGTACATCAAACCTTATTCTAACCTGTTGGATTGAGTATTTCTGTACTCTGCTCCTGTTGAGGAGAAAATGTAGTCTTCCACTTCTTAGAAGAGTGCTTAAGGCCTCACTATGCTCGGTAATGGCTGGTATCTGAGCTCTTGTTCACTGTATTTTGGGGGGTAACTGAAGCAGTTGAAGAATTCAGTGCAAATTCATGAAGGTGCTTCATACAGGTAAAACTGAATTTTGGCATGGAGTTCATCCAGTTTGGCATTCATTGCAAAAAAAAAAAAACAACAAAATCTCAAAAACAAAATAATACGGGATTTGTGCAAACAAAATACTGTATTTTGTTCTGAAGCATAGATTGTGCATTTATTGCATTATTTCAGCACATACAACAAATAATGTTAGAAGCCATAAAGTGCTGTAGCCTTTTAAAATTTTGCATTACTCGACTCACTGGCTTTCTGTAGCAGTGAATTACACAGGAGATATATCTCATAGACTATGTTTTCCCCATCTTTTCCAAGAATCAGTGATTTTTTTGTCTTGTCACAGGAACTCACTGTCTGCTATAGCTGTATATCATCACTGCTTTCTTCCTGGTTAAGCTTTCTGATCAAGCTCCAGGAAAGTAATAGAAAATTACAGCCCATAAAGCACTCAGCATTCAGGCCATGTTACAAAGAAATTGAAAGTGAACTAACAGGAAGTTATTTCCTAAATACAAGTTCCCTTTACAGCAGTCCTTCTTTCAAGGGCATGTTAACGGCGTCGAAGCAGAGGACTGAGATTTGAAGTGATAGGTGATACCTCACCCCTAGCAAAGGAAGTGAAGAAAACAAGAAAAAGTCTGATGTTATCACCAAATATTTCACAAGTGAATTAAAGCATTTATGCTCTTCTTAAGTCCTTTATTGTGCTGAAGTTTAGTGTGACTTGGTATTGGGAAATCAATCAACTTATCATGTGGGAAGGCTGGAGCAAAATACAGATATGCATATGAATTGCCTTTTAAAATTCTTGTTTACTTAACCCACTGCTATGGGAAAAGGAATACTTTAATGATGACCATAGAGCTGCAGTGGCAAAGTGTGGTGAATGACAGATGAAAAAGTAAGAGTACGTCCTCTGCTGAAGATGAAGGGAAGACATGCACAGATAAATCAAGCATGATGAGACACCACCTGGAGCACTGCATCCGCTCTGGAGCCCCCAACATAGGAAAGACGTGGACCTGATAGAGCGGGTCCAGGGGAGCCCCATGAAGATTATCAAAGGGCTGGAGCACCTCTCCTATGAGGAGAGGCTGAAAGAGTTGGGGCTGTTCAGCCTGGAGAAGAGAAGGCTCCAGGGAGACCTTATAGCAGCCTTCCAGTACCTAAAGGGGGCCTACCGGAGAGCTGGGGAAGGACTTTTTACAAGTGATAGGATGAGGGGGAATGGCTTCAAACTGGAAGAGGGTAGATTTAGATTAGATAGAAAGGAATAGGAAGAAATTTTTCACTCTGAGGGTAGTGAGGCACTGGAACAGGCTGCCCAGAGAGGTTATTGAGGCCCCATCCCTGGAGGTGTTTAAGGCTGGATTGGATGGGGCTTTGACCAACCTGGTCTAGTAGGAGGACCTCCTCTACCTGGAGGATCCAGGAAACTATAGACCTGTCAGTCTAACCTCGATACCAGGGAAGGTCATGGAGCGGGTCATCTTGAGTGCCATCAAAACCCACATAATGGGCAACCAGGGGATCAGGCCTAGTCAGCATGGGTTTATGGAAGGCAGGTCCTGCCAGACAAACCTGATCTCCTTCTATGACAAGGTAACCAGATTATTGGATGAGGGAAAGGCTGTTGATATTGTGAACCTGGACTTTTGAAAAGCATTCGATACTGTCCCCCATACAATTCTCATGAAAAAACTGGCTTCACATGGCCTAGATGGGCATACGATCCGCTGGATCAAGCACTGGCTGACTGGAAGGTCCCAAAGAGTGGTGCTCAATGGATTTAAATCCAGCTGACGGCCGGTCACAAGTGGTGTGCCTCAGGGCTCAGTGTTAGGACCATTTCTGTTTAATGTCTTTATTGATGATCTCGATAAGGACATAAGGTGTATCATCAGCAAGTTCGCAGTTGACACCAAGTTAAGCAGGAGTGTTGATTCCCAGGAGGATAGGGAAGCTCTACAGAGAGACTTAGATAGATTGAATCATTGGGCCAACATCAATGGTATGAGTTTCAACAAGGGCAAGTGCCAGGTCCTGCACTTGGGCCACAATAACCCCATGCAGCGCTACAGGCTTGGGAAAGTGTGGCTGGAAAGCTGCCTGGCAGAAAGAGACCTGGGGGTTCTAATTGACAAGCAGCTGAATATGAGCCGGCAGTGTGCCCAGGTGGCCAAGAAAGCCAACGGCATCCTGGTTTGTATTAGAAATAGCGTGGCCAGCAGAAGTAGGGAGGTGATTGTGCCCCTGTACTCAGCACTAGTGAGGCCACACCTCGAGTATTGTGTCCAGATTTGGGCACCTCAATACAAGAGAGATATCGAGGTGCTGGAGTGAGTGCAGAGGAGGGCAATGAAGCTGGTGAAGGGCCTAGAAAACAAATCATATGAAGAGCGGTTGAAGGAGCTGGGACTGTTTAGTTTGAGGAAGAGGAGGCTGAGGGGAGACCTCATCACTCTCTACAACTATTTGAAAGGACACTGTAGAGAGGTTGGTGCTGGTCTCTTCTCACAGGTAATTAATGACAGACCAAGAGGGAATGGCTTCAAGCTCCAACAGGGTAGATTTAGACTGAACATGAGGAAAGAATTTTTCACAGAAAGAGTGGTCGGGCATTGGAATAGGCTGCCCAGGGAGGCGGTTGAGTCACCATCCCTGGATGTGTTTAAGAGCCGTTTAGATGTGGTGTTGGGGGATATGGTGTAGGGGAGAACTTTGTAGAGTAGGGTAGATGGTTGGACTCGATGATCCCAAGGGTCTCTTCCAACCTAGACAATTCTATGATTCTATGAAGATAAGGTTGGAGCCAATCCTCCCTTTCTCTTATTCTTATACAGTCTGCGAGTGTCTTATACCTTCTTGTTATTTTCACAGCATGTGGGATATTTTACATGTCATACACAAATTCTTTGTTCTCTTCTTACTGTCTTAAAACCATTTCTAGCCAGCTGTCAAGGTTTCATTCCTTCAGTGATACATAGTGGACCATTTGTGATTTGTAGTCTGTGGGCCTCCAGTATCATCCTGTGCCTTTGTTCTACAGGCTTCTGCCACTGTCTTGTTCTTGCTCTCTTGAGAGCTCCTGCTACACTTTAATCTCCTGTGCCTTGTCCGTGATATGCCGGAGGAACATAGCTGTATATCTTCTGTTAGTTCCTGGTATCAGATTTTTTCTCCTGAGGCTTGCAGAAGCTTCCAGCTGCTTGTCGTTCTAAGGAAAGGTGCAAAACAACCTATCCTCCTGGTAGCTTATCTCAGTCAAACTCCTTTCTACTTGATTGTATATCACACAGCAGGTAACTTGGAGAGTTCTGTTAAAAACATTTTGAAATCAGACTTTATATGGGACAGGATTATTCAGCGATTATTTTTGCCGCTGTTGGTGTCTGGGGTCAGCTCTGCCTCTGTGGCAAAGTTTGAGAGGATGGTCCAATAAATGCCAGCTCTCGTATCTCTCTCCTTTCTCAGTCTCAGTCTGATTCTTGTTAAAGTCAGTGATACTCTAGCGTTGACTTCAAAGGGTGATGAGTTGGTTACTGGACGTACCCTGCTGGGCAAAGGCCAAGAAGAAATCCTAGTGAAAGAGAGGAGCATAAAAGGGGATCCTGCTGGTTTCTTGATACGTTCATTCAATACATGTGGATAGCTTAAAACAGCTGTTTCTGTGCCTCAGATGCCTGTTAGCAAACTGCTAACACTCCCAAGTCACACATACCAATTTAAGATCAATGAGACAGTGCTTATGGTGCCTCTGAGATCCCTCCCCTCCATGCATGGTTCTGTGTTCTCTGTTGGGATGACCATGAATTCATCTCTGTGAGTCATCTTCTATATCTGAATGTTAAAGTAGAAAAACTTTTTGGGAGTGATGCTGAAGGTATGAACGTAGGATCTTGTGAAAGTCACTGACAGGAAATGTGGGTTGTGAATAAATGAGAGGTTCTGTTGTATGTCAAAACATGCATCATATGCTGATAGATCAGAGAAATTAGTGTACTAGTTTGTATTGAAATATGATAGCATTTACATTGTTTCCCTGTGCATACATATTTATAAAATTGGGGTAACTGCACAGATAAAATGCACATTCTTTTTTAATGAGCAACGAATGCCAGTTTATGTCCTCTTCCCCCTTAGAAAATAGCTTAACTGTTTCAAACAATCCAATAAAACAAGTCACAATTGAGGTGACATTATTCTCCAAGAAATGCTGGAATGCTTGAATTCACGATTCCTGAGATTTCGGCCGGATTAGCTCTACATGTATCTTGCTTTACTTGCCTATATTTAGTTTATTCTCTCCTAATTATTCTAAAGATATTGCACTATGCCAATATGCCCTTGATTTTTTTTTTCAAACAGGTGGTTTGATGGGTAGAGGAGAAATTGCCTTTTATTTATTTAGAATTTTGGGGTTTTTTTTTGTTCTTTGCAGAAGAGAAGTTAACAATATGTTACTGATTTTCTTACAGAAAAAAAAAAAAAACAATACAAAACTGTGATTAAATGTAATTGCTTCTTCCACTGGGTCATTTCAGTTCTTTTTATCTGCAATGCTGATACCTGAATCAGCATTTTGCTTCATAGTAGGCGTAGTATAGACTATAAAATTAAGAAAAGTTGTGTGTTCAAGCTTCCCATTTCCTTGTGTAAAAAGTAAAACTTCCACATGAGGTCCTTTTGAAGGAGAGAACTCCCTGTGACAGGCTAGCATTACTTTTTATGACTTGATGATTTTACTTATAATGCAGTCTTACCATGAGTTTTAGTGACTATCTGTTCCAGTCCTCTGTTTTTGTAATGAGAATCAGAATATAGTAGTTCTGAGCGGAGGTTATCTTCAAGCAAAAAGTAGTTCCGCAAAAGCAAACTGAACAATGTATTTAAAATTAAGTACACATATAAGTGATTTGCTAGTTTGTGGCTTAACTGCTTTGTGGTTCCAAGCAGTCAGATGTTCACCAAGATGGCTTATCTCAGTCACTCTCTTTGCTAGGTGTGCACTTTTGTGTAGTATAAAGAGAACAGAAAGTAGCGTAGACTAAAAGAGAAAGCAAAATGTAGCCATGTTGCAGTGAAGCTTGTAAAGAGAAGTATTCCATAGTGAGCAAATCGAGAAGTAGAAGTAGTCATAACAAAGTTAGCAGCTTACTTGTAAGCTGCATTTGTCTCTGGAATTAGACAAAGCCAACACTCACGTAAATTAATCACAGCATCTTGACTTGATATGGCTTGAAGAATGAAAGCGTATCTTGCATTCTGGGATGGACAGGAACAGAGCAAATCTGGGCCAGAATTGGAAGATATGTCTTCTGCTTCCCTAAAGAATTAATTCCATCAATTTGTAATGCACTCTTCTGAGGTGCCAATCATGCCCTGTAGTATTTGGCACTATGTAGATTTTTTTTTTTTCAGTGTAACTGGTGAAATATAGGGTGCATAAATTTCCCAAATAATGTATTTTCTTCTTACAAAGATCTAGCTTGACTTAAAAAACGGAGGTCGTTGGAGGCCAAGGTTAATTTTGAAACTTGAAGTGTTGAAATGTTTCATTTGGAACCTGTTGATTTATGTGGCGTTTAATAAAGGGATTAAAGATGCTGTCTAGATCTGATAGAAAGAAAATCCCATCCCAAAAGGGATTTGAACTCCTAGACTTCAATGTGTGTGGCTGTTATTTTGCTTATTAGGCTATACAATTAAGCTCATAAACAAGTGTGAAGATTTTTGAATGTTAATTTTACCACTGGAGGGAGCCCATATTCCATAAATGCTTAGAAAAAAAAAGATTATAATTTTAAATGGAAAAAAAAAGTGCACTTTTACGATACAATACATTTTTCCTAGTGCTGGCTTTGCATGTATGCAGAATTTCTGATGTACTTACTATACTGTTCAATTTTATTCCTTCCACATAATGCGGAAATTAAAGGTCAGAAGTCAGAAAACCAGAGTTGCCTGCTTGGGATATGGCTTTTTCAAAAAGAGATACTTTGCAAAAAAGAAAAAAAGAATTACCTTAGTTTTAACACTGGAGTTAATAGGTGCACCACCAGACTGTTAGGTGAGTGTAGCTCCAGAGTTTGCAGAGTCTTTGACTTACTCGTTTTTTAAGTCTTTGACTGTCATTAAGTTTCATTTTTCATAACAATAACAACCTTCTAATCTAGGTAGACTTGCTAGTATGATTTTTCATCTTTTGAGACCTGTGACTTTTTAAATATGATCTCGAGTTAATCTGTTCTAAAGCACGGTTCAAATGTCTAGAAAAGTTACCAGTGTAATGCTGTTTGTCATCATCTTATAATAACCAGTCGACAGGCAAGAAGCTATTAAAGCTTTCTTCTCCCTTGTGGGTTATTTGATTTGTCATTCTCCATTTTTGCAGCCTGTGTACTCAAACCAATTTGTGATAACACGACCAGAAAGCTAAATTCAGTAAAGAGTTCATGCTGACATTGTTATTCCACACAAGAGGCCCAGTAGGGAGAGATAATGCTGTAATTCAGATAACATGATGAAATGAGATCTTGTATCACAAAGACTTTGGTGGATGAAGAAACATAAACATCTCCTCCTTTTATATAAATTAGAAGAAGATGTGGGGTCATACTGAAGTTGCATCTGTTATTTTTATTTGACTTTTTTACAGACAATTCAGCTGATCTGAGGCTTAGAGAGACGATTGAATTACAATACGTTCACTCAACACATATTTTAAGAATTTAGATTTACTTTGGCAGGTAGTTTTTATTTTGAATATTTGAAGTAGGTCAGAAGAAGAACATGCAATGAGATATATTTATCACTGCGGATACTTTAAAAGTAAATTGCATAAGCCTGAAACAGTTTTAAGTTTCCATAATTAAATTGTATTGATTTGCTGAATATTTTAAAGAATTATTTTTTGAGAACATGGGGCAGCCTAGAATATCCTTGCTTTTGGCAGTGAGACCATAGACACTAACAGTAGTTTATAGTGGAAACGCTCATTTCTTACCTGTTTTCTCAGCATTTTAGTTCAAATATTTTGTACTTTCAATTAATTATGTGCCATTTCTCATCTTGATATTTGATGTGGAATATTCCTACTCAGTTTGTTCTTATTTTTACGTAAATGCAAAGTAGCCTTGCTAGAATTAACATTTGTGGTTTTGCATGTGCATTGCATATTGGTAACTGAATTTAGCTTGCATCTTGTATTTTTCTGAACGTGCTTCAAGAAAACCTGAATTTATATGAAAGATAATGTAGCAAATCAAATAAAATGAAAATGAAGGTAGAATTTAGTGTATTGAAGAGATTAAAGAGGAATTATTATCTGGGAAATCCATATCAGAGAGATATGTGTTTTAGAAATTATCATTCTGCACTGTCAAATCCAAGGATTTTTTTCTAGAAAAGTTTATTCTGACAAGTCATAGGCAAATAATTTAATTCATTTTTGCTAGTTTGTTCTGAAAAACACGTACTGAGGTGAATACCTGCAAATTTTAATGAGGAAAATTGGCAAAATAGCAGATAAAGAAAAAGAAACTGTACCTTAATTAAATACAAATGAAGTTAGTATAAATATTGCCATGGAGTCGGGGTAAACA
Source organism: Anarhynchus alexandrinus (assembly GCA_008711295.1). Classification (NCBI taxonomy): domain Eukaryota; kingdom Metazoa; phylum Chordata; class Aves; order Charadriiformes; family Charadriidae; genus Anarhynchus; species Anarhynchus alexandrinus. Next base: position 138,587 of record VUYV01000458.1, read on the forward strand.
ATGGTTTCAAAGGGTTTCTTTTTTGTTTGCACAGTTAGAAGCTTTGCTGCCTAGAATGTGTTATTAAACATGAAGGAATTCCATTTTCAAACAGCTTTCCGACCTCTTCTTACTATCAGGTACATTTATCCTCAGAACAGCTCTTCAGTGAAATTTAAAGTGAAGTAAATAGAGTATCTGGCTTCTGTAGAGTTCTTTTGATGTAGACATTTCAAATAGTTCCACCAAAGAGTTTCTTTTCATTAGGACCAGGTAGAGAAACTGAGTTGTAAAGTTGAAGAAAGCCCAAATCAAAAGTAGTATTCTCAGAATCCTGGTCCAGCTTAATTTGTTAGCCTGCATATCTTGGTCACCATCTCTGCATCCATTCCACGCTGTGGAAAATCGCAGGTTAAACCTGCTTAATGCTGCCGGTGCTTTATATCTCTAAAAACTCGCTTCTTTTATTCAAGGAAATCTGTGTTACTTCTCAGTCTCAGTAGTGGTTTTGGTCTTCCTTCCTTAGTGGGTGTATAGAAAATCAGTATTGGCAATGTTTTCAATACTGTTTATATCTTTGCTTCACAAGTGTTTTATCAAAAGATCAATTCCAAATCAAAAAGATCTGAAAAAAGCAGATGGTGCTCTGGAAACGGTCATTTTTCAGGCAGGGGCAAGAGAGACAGGAGAGGCCTCTGTGACCTTGACCCCTAACAAAGTGTTCCAGGGGTTTTCCTGATTGAGCTAATGACCATCTCTCTCTCCAGGAATTTGATATAAAAATCTTGCTCTGTTTTCTAGAATAACTTCTGGGGTAAAGCAAAGCAAAGAATTGCCCATGACATTTTGAAAGAAAGCTCATTCTAAAAGTCTGTATCTAATGCATGGGGTATTTAAAAAATAAATAAATAAAACACATTCCTTGCTCAACTCTTCAAGTGGTGCAAAATTGAGCTTTCATTTTCTGAGCAGAGGGAAGAGAAAAGCTGGGGGGGTGGGGGAAGAAGAAGAAATAAAATCAAATTGAATTGAAGAAACTTTCCCTTGCAGAAGAACAGGAAAGCTATATGGGGGACTGTATATCCCAAATTCCATTATATCACAGTAGAAACCTGATAATTAAGTAAGTTACTTGAACAGAAAGACTGTCCAAATTTCTGTCTTATGCCAAAAGAACAAATTCACTTCCATTTTTGTCTTTCCAGTTGATACATCCTTGAGAAATTGTGATTTCTTACATATTGCAAAAGACCAAAGAGTTTTCTTAAAGAGCTTTTTATCTACCGACTATTGGTGCTTTCTTCTAGGCCCAGACATTTTTTGCTGGTCCCAGACAGTCTTTGAAGATAAAGGTCTAAACCAGAAAGATATCCTTCCCCCTGTACTCCAGATAGTTCTGCATTTCATGTTTGTTTCTGTTGTCTCTAGTTTGCAAATATACTTTCAGCATTCAAAAAACAACGTGCAGGACACTTATGATTAGAAACATGGGAAACTTATTTGTAGCCCTAAATGTTAAGTAGATTAGATTAAAAAAAAAATCATAAAGGCACCCAGATTTTCGTATTAAAACTTGTGCATGCATCATTGCGATCCTTTCATTTGCTCTTGGGCACAGATTAAGCAAGGCTGAGGTTGCCTGCACAAGGGATTAGGGAAGAATGCATTTTTGAAAATTCACCCACTGTTTGTGTTGCAGTGACTTTATGAACCATAGGCATCTGCAAGGTCTAATGGTCTCCATTGCTGAGACGTAAGATGCTGCTTTTTTTTTAATCGTAAGATGTTGTGTTTGACCCGAGATTAACAGTGCACTTGAAGGCTTTTGGTTCATTGTGAATTGCAACACTTTCTATGTGACATAAAATTCAGACTTGAGCCCAGTATGTTTTTGAGACTTTTTTAATCCCTTAGAAGGGCTAGTTACAGAAAAAAGTATAAATTGTCCTAATTTGAACATAATGTGTATTTTAAAAAATTTGCTTAGGCCCTGTACTAAGTGATGTGCTGTGGCAAGCAGATCTCAAAGGCGAATTTGCAAAAGAGAAGAATGCAGTGGTTTGTTTGGGAGGACAGCTAAATGGCCTGAGATTATTGAGGAGACTATGTAAGCAGCAGGAAATTTTCTTGAAATCACGATGAAAATTCTTTGGTTTTGTTGCTGGCTGTATTGGTGAGTCATAAACAGGCAAGTCATAACCTCTTTGTGTCTGTTTTTTGTAAAATTATTATAAATATCTATCTAATCCACAGACTGAGCTAAATTAGTATTTGGAAATTTATAGAAGTCTTTTAACCGAACTGTTTCTAAAAATATAAAACATTAAAATAAATTATGTCAAAATGTAGCTATTTAAAATAGTATTGAGAATGTGTCGATTTGTTTTTTAAATTGCAAGAGGGGGGAAAAGTAAACAAATTAAAGGTTATGTAACAAAAGAACAAAATGGGATCCGAAATTATGCAACCATCTGCAGGACATATTTTAATGACTATCACTGAACTATTTTTATAGATTTTGAATCCTTTAGAAAGCCAACTGTTATTTACAAGCTGGCCTTATTAAGTGGCAAGGAATGGCTGTGGCTTTGGTATCTGGATGATTAAACAAAACAAGACAAAGTCGATGTTGATTAGAGATTTAGGCAGTTATATGAGCTGTTCTTTGTGACAACGAAGTAAGTATTGGATAAAGGAAATGAATACAGCTTTCTATTTTAAAGGCGGCAAGCAAATTAAAGAGTGGAATTAAGGTGTTAGATATCTGACTTCATGGAAATAAGCCTAATTCAAAATAACAATAAGATAATAGAAACTTTTAAGCACGTGGGTCTTTAAAAGGCCTGTGGTTTAAATTACAGCTATAAGGCTTGCTTATTAGCTGATTAACAGAGCCTTTCCCTTCCTTCACAAATTATCTGTTTATTCACTTCTTTGACTGAGTAAGGCAGATTCTTTTTAATAAAATAAAAAAATTCTGTTTCCTGAGGTCTTCATAAAAAGCACCAAAGACCACTAAAGAAACACCAAAGCAAAAGGTGTTTGAGTTATCGCTGAATAGCCCCCTCTCTTAGTGGCTGGAGGCACCATCTCATCCTTACGGCCACACAGGGGAGTTCTGCAGCGTGCTGTAATCTGTGCCCAACAGGAGTGATACAGAAGGATGGGGGCAGAAGTCAATCCTGGCCTTTTGTCCACAGACGCACTCAAAATATAATTTTCACCTTAACAGCACTTAGCTAGGTTCTAGGGATATTTCATTAAAGAGTAGAAATATGTTTTGTGGCTAGAAAGCGGTGATATTGCTAATTTAGAGTGCATGAGTTAATTATGTGGCTACATTTTAAGCATTTATCATATCATACAAGGATACCAAGGATTTGGTTTCATGTTTTTAGAATGTCTACTCAGTTTGGAAACTTCATTTATATTGCAGAACTTGCTGATCTGGGTCCTGCTGGACCGAGTCCATTACACAGAGTGTAGCAAATAGTATAAGAAATAATTCTGCTATGGACAGAAATGGTCCCACCTTCTTTTTGCTTATTTATTCCCACTAGCTATTATAAACTAACATCAGGTTTTGTGTAGTGCTGCGGTGAGCTGGATCAGGGAACTAATTTGGTAGCGAATGAACAGATTTTTTTAAAGTTTCCAGTTTTATAAATTCACTAATCCATCTTGGCGATAGATGTGATGAATACAAGCAGCAGAGCAAGGGAGGCATTGGGGGTTAGTACTGAGCGGGGAGGTTAGGAAATGGGGAAGTGAGATTGCCTCGTTTTACAAAAATGTGGGGTTTTGTTGGATTAAAGTCACTGCTTCGCCTAGAACCAGAGCAGAGAGGGTAAGTACAGAAAGTTAAAGAAAGCACACAGAATTGCTATGTGAAAAAATTGTTTCTTTTTTTTTCCCCTAGCATTTATTTAAAAGAACTAAATCAGCTGATGGTAAAGTGGGTTTACTTTCACTGCAATAATGGTCCATTTCTAGCAAAATTGAAAAAAGTTTCACCAAAACTGAAAAAAACACATTAAAACACACTTATTTGAGCTTTTTTCACTGTGAACAGTTCAAACTGTATTGCTTTTAAGAATCATGTGATTTATTCTGCCGGAAGGAACAACATCATTTTCTGTAGTTTCTCGGTATTTTTGGATTGTCCACAGTTAAACTTTGATGGCTTTCCTCAGAGTAAGGGTTCTTTCGTGAAATTTCCCATTACTCCTTCAAACCTTCACTATTAAAAATAGATAATAGAAAACTGGAGTGTTTGCAGCCAGCAGTGTAGCAACTGTGAGGTCCTTTGGCACCCACTGTAGGCAGGAGCTCATAGCTCCTATGCTCCTGTGTGGGGTGATGTTGGTACTGGGGGTAGTTAAACCAACAGCAGCAACACTAAGAATCTTGGAGAAAAGTCCTACTGTGTCATAGCCAGTGACTCTTGAGATGTCAGTAGAACGCATTTGCTGACACACTTCGTCTACCTAAGTAGCGACACAATGAAGAAATATTACAAATGGGAGAAGGAAGACCGAAACCACAAAATATGTCATCTTTTAAAATGCAAAAAAAAATGTGTCTGCATTAAGAAGCATCAGAGGATTTAAAAGTAATTTAATATCTTTTCCCATAGCCCAGTCTTTGCAATGTCATGTCGTTAAGCAATAAATAATGGAATTTTTGCAGGAAAGACATCTTATACTTTCAAATCAGTGACATAAATCTAACCATATGGATTAGGAAGTCATCCTTATCTACTTACAGTCTAATCTGCTGATGATACATAGTGTGTTCTGTTGTCATTTCTTTAATATGGTAGGAGATGAAGAACCCATCAGTCATTTCCAGATTACCTTCAATAAGGTTTTCAGAATGCTCTTTTAATGAGGATAATTTTTAATAGAAAATTGTGTACAACTGCCTGACATGAATGATAAAAGTCCACTGAAGAAAAAAACCAAAGGCGACTATTGTAACAAGAGCCTACTTGCTATCTGTTGCTCCATTCTTACTCCTTACGTCTAGTCCGTAATCTTACTTCACGTAGCAGAAAAATGCATGTCCAGAATTTCTGCAGTTCAATGGAAGCGTGCACATCTGAATAATAAAGAGCTATTGATAATGGATTCGGATATCAAATATAGCCAAATGTTCATATTAATGTGTTTGAAAATTATGACAGCTTAAATACTATTGAATATTATACAGCTTAATATTATTATTAAATTACGACAGCTTAAAATTATGACATCTTTAAACTCGATGATCTTCAAGGTCCTTTCCAACCTAAACCATTCTATGAAATGTCTTACAAGTGTGACTTTCTGGCAATAAAAGCTGATAATTTGTGCATCACTTCTGGTCTTGTACAATTTCCTTTTTTATATTTTAAAGAGGTTAATGCATCAGATGTTGTGTGATGCCCCTTGCCCCTCCTGCTCCAGTTGTTTTTATACTGGTGTGTACATCTTAAACTTTTTCATTGCACCGCTGCCATACAGTGCTTTTTTTAATACAGTGAGTCAATAGTACAATATATTTTGGGAATAACTTCTTTATTACAGCTCTGAATACTAGGAAAACAGACTGGAGAGATGGTCTGGGGAGGAAGACGTGGTGTTCCTTTCAATAGTTCTTCTCATTCATGTCCTTTGTAGGTAAAGTGTGTTGAGATTGTGAACTCCTGTTTTGCCTGATGAGTTGCATGAAGTAACAGGCTCTTGTCAGGATTAAAGACTGATCCTGTCAAGGAGTAATGTAGTACGTTTGGTACTTTTTAGCAGGTGGTGTGATTGTCACAAAGTTAGCTATATTAAAAAAAAACATTAAAAAATGGATAAGGTTTACTTATATAAAAATGGCCTTTCTTAATTTAAAGCAGAGCTGCATGACAGTAATGGCGACTGAAGTATTTTTCAACTTAGAAGGTAAAATCTGGAAGCTTTTTATATAACTGATAAATCCTATATAATGGCTATTTAACATTAACTCATTTATGTAATAGTGTTGTGACTTAGTAGTCTAGATTCCTGAGCATTAAATAAGAATAAAAAGCAGCCCCCTCCTTTTCAACTTTGTACTATGTTAATACACAGCTTTCAATGCAAAACAGCTGTATTAACTGTGAAGACAGCGGCAGCTGCAAAGGTAGCAGAAAACTAGCAATATAATCACAAAGACAGCAATAAATTGATCCCTTGTGTTTTCTCATGAGTATACATTCTGTCACTTAGATAACTCTACATTCAGTCAGGAATAATTTATGAAAATAAACTATTCAGTGTCAAGAGGACTATATTCATCGAAGTGATAGGGCTTGGCAGACAGCAAAATGTTTTTTTTAATATATCTGTGATGCTTTTTTTTTAAACCGGTAAGGAGCAAATTATCTCATCAGATGACTGTCTTGTTAGTGTCACTTTTGATGAGCCAAATGTGAAGGTTTTGTCATGTTTTAAAACTCTGGTATATTTGTATGTAAAAGGGAAAGAAAGGGGAAAAAGAAGGGAAGTATCTCAAAGACAGAATGAAAACCTGGCACCCCAATTTTCAGAGTATATTGATGGCATATCTAAACACAATTGGGAATGATAGTAGAAATGACAGCACAGAGGCTAACTAGTTTCTTAACTTTTTTTTTAATTTAAAGGGAGGAAGACAAAAGCTGGGGTTTTTTTGACATTTTAAAATTGAGTTTTATGTTGTGTTTTGAAGAATATGATGGTTACCTTGTTATATACAATATAACATAGTTTACATAGTTTAAAATGTAATATTGCGTTTGCTTTTTTTCTAAAAAAAATTAAATATATAAATGTAGTAGCTGATCTGAAATATCCTGACCTACACACTTCTGAAGAGTTCCCCTCTTATTTTTTGTGTTGCTTTGGAAAGAAAGGAAGAGGCTACACATGCTTACATCAATACAATCTGCATCCAAGGCATATCACTTTAACTTCTCTCGTTTGTGTCTTTTCATCTACTGTGTGTTTACATTCGTAAAAATAAATACGTGTTGGCAGAATATAAAAAGTTTGCTAAGAGTTAGTTTCATTATTCATAATGAGTACATCTATGAGTAGTGTTATCCGGCTATAAAACCTGTACGGTCTTACTGGAAACTACTTTCTAGAGTATGTGTGTCTGATGCAATGAAAGAACCTCAGGAATTTAGCTAACCTCAAGCATGTGTCAGAAGTCTGTTTTCCAGGCTGGCCTGCAGGACTGAGACTCCAGATTTGGAATGGACATGGGAATCATCTAGCTTAACCCCTTGTGCTCAGGCTGAAGGAAGTAGAATGAGACCACGTGTCTCAGGAGCTCACCGCACTGTTCTTAAGAACCTATGGTTGACTAGATTCCTGTAGTTTGCCAGGTTTCAGTGTTTAATTACCATAATCATCAGAAAGATTTTCCTGGTATTAACCCTAGGTCTTTTTGCCCCAGACTAAAATGATGATTCTTCTCCTGCCTCTGTAGACTGACATGAGGAAACGGCACTGACATGGGGAAGGAGCTGATGACATTTCTCTTAAGACTTTACGACTAGGAGACAAACGGCCATGTCTCTCCAAAATCATTTGTTTGTTTGCAAACTATAAAAAAATGTAATTTCTTGAACTTCTCCCAGGAGATCTAGTTGTGGATCCCATTTTTGGATGAAGAAGCCCATCAGCAGCAGCAAAATTGACAGATTTTATTCCAGTCGTCATGAATTGCATCACTGTTAATAAATCCAAATATAAGGTTTGCCTTTTTTGGAGCAGCATTGCGTTACTGATTTGCATTCAGATACTGTTCAGTGCGAAAATGCAATGACTACTGAGTTTTTCGCACTTGGTACTTGTGCATTTGTCTTCTCCAGCTGTATTGCACTCCTCAGCCAAAGTTTTGCTGAATGCTTTGTTGATTTCTGGACATGTTTTCAGCTTGCCAAAATCATTTGGTATTTTGACCTTATTCTCCAGATAGCTATCCTACAGGAGAGGCTGCAGTTTCTCCTGATTTGAAGCTGTCAACATTGTGAATGTATCTATTTCCTTATTCCCTTGGTGAAGTTTCCCAGTGGAAGCTCTCTCGAGGCACCTTTTGTATGTGACTGTCAGACACTGGTAATTAGCCTTTGGGTGCAATTTCATTTTTTTAGCTTTTGCCCTTATCTCATGTGAGTGGCCTGTAAACTTAATTTCCTTAGCTTGAGTATGCTTATGGTGGAGGATACTGAAGCCTGGCTGAAGTTTCTGATCAAATGCCACATATTCAGCTGTTAGCTATTAGAGGCAGAGAAGGTTGTTAGCCCAAAGTAATGCTGATAAAAGCCATTCAGTACCACTGTCTCTGCCTCCCTTATACCTATCATATGTAATCTTTAGCACATCTCGCTGATGCAGTTGTCAGGCATTCTGCTGTCATGGCAGTGCTAAGAGGTATTTTCATTGAATTAACATCTTGCAGATCAAAGCTTTAATATTAGCAGAGGTTTTCCATAATAGGCTGCAATCACTTTATACCATTAGTAGGACATCTTGAGCTCTCTCGGGATTTGACTTGCAGCTTTGGGTTATGAATCACATCTCACTTTCAGATGGAGTTTTTTCTTTGGTGGTCGGAGTGACGGCTAGCACGCTCATGACCTGCAGTTTGCTTTTGGCATTTGGCATTTAGTGTGTAAGAACTCTTTTAAGGATTCATTATAAACCTGGAGAACTAATTTTAATAGAGATCTAAATGCAGCTTTTATTGGTTTTGTTGTCTGAGGAGGGAGCAAGGACATTTTATTAACTCTTTAAGGAAAGTTGTTGACATGAACCATTGCAGTAGTTTCATCATGTTGGTGCACTGAAAACATTTACTAAATTGTTGAAGTGGAACTAATGTTCCTTTTGATGGCACAGTAAAAGGACCAGACTTATAATATACATAGTTGCATATACTGGGGGTCAAAAGGCAGAAAAAAATAATGCTGACATTTGCCAAATTGCATTCATTGGGAAGTTTTTTTAGTTAAAGTGGTATAAAGACAAAAAGTTGGAAGACCCTCTTGGAAGACGCGTCAGAAGGTTGTTGGTAATCGCAGGTGGATGAGATTAGGATATACTTACTTTATTCTCTAAAGGTTTCTTTGACCAAGGAAGAGCAATAAAAGATGTGTTCACTCAACACTGAAAAATAGATATTTATTGGTCTTGCTCAGGTATTGTATATTAAGTTCTACAATTTTTACTGTATTGAGGTACCCACAACATATACAGGGCAAATATTGGATCTGGATTTTTTGTTTGTTTTGCTTTTTCTTTGCTTCTCCTTTTGGCCTGTAAATATTTTTTCCCCAATATTTACTGGTTGAGGGAAAAGCTACACTGCAGTACTTTTTCATGGAAATTGCAGGAAAATGGTTTGGGCATCTCTCTCTCCCTGAATCCCTGCCAGCTGGAGGCAGGCAGCTGCCAGTTCCCCACCCCTCCAGCTGCCTCTAGAGCTGTGCTGGATTTAGCAGAGGTGTGGTACCATGGTTGAGAGAGACAACCAACGAGAACAGCTTTGCAAACGCCTTCTGCGGTTTTGGAAAGCTGCACAAGAACAGTCCTTTCCACCTGGAAATGTTCTGACTAAAAGAGAGCGTTCAGCAATTACATGTTCTATGTTATATTTATTCTTATGTTATGAATCTCATTGCAAAGCTGTGCGGGGTATTCGGTATGCAGGAAGGAGTGTAATATTAATTAACAGTAGAGATGGTTCTGCTAGAAAGAAACTTGGAGCTTTCTACACGAGCATTTTCTGTACATAAACAACCATAAAAGGCAATCAGATCTACAGTTGGAAGGATTGTTGGCCTTGAGTGATTGTGTGTTCTTTAGCAAAGAACACGTATTTGGTTCTTGACAAGCTCTATTAATAAGGATTGTATGCTTGGAGCTTGATTGGGACAAGAAATGAGGATATGGGATCAGCACAAAGGTTCTTCTGTGAAAGTGGTTCAGAAAATGGGAAGGTGGAAACTAAGGGTAGTTATTCAGATGTGGTTTTTGGTGGGGGTGGCTCTCATTTTGAAACTGGGGATTAGCTGAAGAGCCACAGAGTTTGCTAAATGCATCAATAGAAGCGTTAGGTGAAGGATAGCAAGGAAGTCAAGGCTGGCATGGATTTTGCTGTTTAAGTTTGGATAATACTTTTTTTTTCCTGTAGGCTCTTCTTTGTAGTTTTATTATTGTTTTAATATCACTGTCCTTCAGATATATCTTTCCTCCTTCCCCTGCCTTCCTGGCTGTGATCATCAGCTGCACTCCATTCCTGCATTGCTTAGATTGCCATACTGCTATTGAATAGATCTGTTCTGTGATTTTTCCAGATCTCCCTTTACCACCAGAAAGCTCGTGTCTGGAAAAATCCAGTCTACTGAAGCTACCTGTGCTTCCCCCACGTGTCTCTTCCTTCATCACCATCTTCCATTCACAGTCCTTCATTCACCTCAACTATCCAACATCTCCTGATGCAAACATTAAATGTGGAAATAAGCAAAGTCTGTAATGGATAGAAAAACTCTAATTTGGAAGAAAAAAATGGCAGCAGGAGATAGGTGAGTAGAAGAAGCTGTGATTACAGGGAACCTTCTCACAGCTCTGCTCCTTATCTGGTTCATTTGGAGAAGCACTGCTGAGATCTGGGTAAGCAGAAAAGCATCTGAGGTCAAAAACCGCTGGCGTAAGAGGTTTGAAGCTAAGAAGGCAGCATCAATGATGGAAATAATTGGGTAGTTTCTTCAGCTTCACTTTAGAAAATGAAGCCCTTCTCTGTGTGTAAAATTTGCAAGAGCCCTCTGCCTGAAAATATTTGTCTGGCTGTCTGGAATTTGTAGACTGTGGTTCACTGGCTATTGAGACTGAGATAAAGACTGATCTTTTAATGAAAATGTTTTAAAAGGTGTATTTGATTTTAATGCATTTCCTAAGCATGAAAGGAAACACCTCCATAAGCAAATATTATAGAAGATTAATCTGTGTTCTGAATGTACCATGTTAAATATTAAAACAAAATTCAGTCTTCAAAGTTTGAAAAAGAAATATAAGCCTCAACGTGACCTTAAATATAACACTGCCATCAGTGCCTTTATGATAAATTGCCAAAAGCAATAATCTATATCTGTAATCAGATATGGCCACAGTATCTGTGGAGTTAGATTCCTGCTTATGCAGAGGACTCCATTCAATTAATCAAAAAGTGGATTTAAAAGCAGAATGCAATCTGTTAAGATGCAAGAACTGGCAAGTTTTGTGTTTCTTCAGTAGTATAAAATCTGAGCTGCTTTAGTTGTTGATAGAATTAAACTTTTCCCTAGATGTCTGTGATATTACTGACTTTTTCAAGAGGCACCGAAAACTGGCAAGTGGATAAAAGAAGAAAATGTTTTTAAATACTTTGCTTTAAAGTACAAAAGGGTGTGTGTGTGTGTTAAATGGATGCCTGCATATTGTTAGCTACTGGAATTGGCAAGCACTCATCTCTGTGACTTTCGTGTTTTTGACCAGGTTTTAAGCTTATGAATTAGTTATGGAAGGGAAGAGTGGGAATCTGCAGAGGAAACTTTAGAGCTGCCTCTGTCTCAGTCTGGAGAGAAACCTGGGAGACATGGTTGTGCCCAGCAATGTTTTTGTGTGTCTAAGGAAGAAGCGAGACAAGTAGCTTGCTAAATTATTTAAATACGTAGTCATTGGGATGGTAAGGAGAGCAGATTTGCTCTATAAATCTGGTAGAGAGTGGGACGGTTGTAAAGGTGAGTCAGGCAGGGCTGGTGAGATTTCTGGAGGTCACCCTGGCAGATCTGCTATGTGGGAACAGACAAACATGAAGAAGGGTCAGCTCAAGATATAAAAATGTACATTTTTTTAATCATATCTTTCAATTTCTGTTGAAGTTGGTGGAGAGACTGATTTTCTCCCGATGTCCTTGACTGAGAACAACTTTGGATCAGCTCCCTTAAAACGCATTATGTCTCTGCTACACCAGATCTCTGATCTGTTTCTCTTTTAATTACTTTTTAAGAAGAAGTCATGCTTTTATTGCTGCTTTGATTTGTAACAAGATCCTAATAACGATTTGATTTTGGAAGGTTTTGAAAAAGTTTGTCTCAGTTTGTCGTTTGTCGTCACATGACAGAATTTAGATTTAGTTTTTCTTAGTTGTGTGTTGTACAGAAAAAAATGTATTTTGAAATCTTTTCAAAAAATGAGTCTTCTTTTGTGTTCAGCCTAGTACTTAATACTATTAATTAATTTGTGAAGTACAGACTGGCACAAATCCTTGTTTTCCTTTAGTTTTAACACTACCCGTGATGGCTAATAAAATAAACAAACCTGTATGGCTGTTGAGCATTTTAAGTGCTTCATTAAAAAAGTAGTTATCTTCCTGTTTTGAAACGGCACCATGTTTATTTTAACGATATTGATTAATTAGGTTTCTGTTTAATGATGCATATGCGAAGTGCAGGATATCTAGCGGTGTATGGGACAAATCTCTCATCGAAGTGAGGCTTCATCCCTGCCTGAACAGCTTGAACATGTATTTAAATCCCTGCAACTTCAGAGCCTTATGGACGAAACACAGGTGGAAGATGGGAAAATGTTGATGTTTTGCATCCAGGGAAATGAGAGATGACTGTTTTTTAGAAGCAGGAATCATTATTTAAAAAACCACCACTACCAAAACCCAAAGCCAGCAGAAATGAGTTAGGGTAGGTGTGTGAGATTGCTTTGAGCTTCTGGTAGCTAATTCTGTCTAATTCAAGAATAAATTACTTCACATTTTCTAAACAAATTTGGCGAACTGTCTGAATTGGCTATCATGAACTGTAAATGATCTGCTTCTTGAGAAGGTGTGCCTACCTGTTTTGTATGTGTTAAAGCAATTTAGGATTTCATGGCGTGTGAAAGCATTTGTAGGAGGACCTTGCAGATAAGGAACCATGATGTTCAAAAGCTATTTTGTGGTTGATATGTTTTAAATTGTTGGAACTTATTTTAGAACAGGGGTGATGAAGGCTGTCTGAAGCTATCTGTGTGCATTACTATTTTTTGCGCTGACCCCAGTCCCTGTAGAAATAGATTTACCTACGAACAGTGGTAAGTCTTTAAGTTAAATGGGATAATCTTGTTCTGTTCCCTTAATCTTTTCCTTATGAGTTTGTATAAATCTGCTTCCTTCATTTTTATGCATCACACAAGGGGTACTAAAAATAGCTATTTAATTTTTTTTCAGCGCATACTGAAACAGATAAAAAGATAAAGTATATTTTGGTTTTATGTAACTCCTGCTGGGCTGATATTACTCCTTTTTAATGTCATTTTGTGTCAACATACCCAGCGAAAGCTGTAGGACCTTAAATACCACCCACACAAATAGTCTCTGATTCCTGCAAGGAGTCATTTTGCTTAAGTATCTATCCAACAGATGGATCACATTTTCCTTCTACGGCAGAAACAGTTAAAGTAGGATGGAGCCACAGGAACACCATATTACAATGTAGTTTCAGTTCATTTTACTTGCTATCTTCTTGTAACTTGCATAGCATCTTGAGACATTAACGATTTTCTCTTTTTAGTAGCCATAAAAAGTTTCATACTGTGTTGTGTTTTCCTTTGCTTTAAAACTCTTGCCTGGCTTGGAAACTTAATATGAAGGCCTTTGGTCTGACCAGCCATTCTTAAGTTCAGATAAGAACGGGAAAGGGTTCTGTTGCTGGGCTGAATCATTCTTTTGGCAAAGAGTTCATGGAAAAACAGTCATGCAGGCTTCAACTTCTAAAGTGCAAGATGCTATGATAATAACGCGCGGAAAAATGGAGGGGAGTTACTGTTCTGTAACTTTGCAAGGTACATGCCTGAATAGATACTATGCCATTTGTATGGAACTTTGTTGAGTAAAATCGTGTTGGCTTTTTTTCCCCTGTCAGGATAACCATACATGCAGGCTGCCTGGACCAGTGTCATTCACTTCTCTTTTTAGCCAGCAGAACTGCAGAGACCTGATGTTGGGGATGGCTAGTACGGTCTTAAAGACTAGATTATGAAATAGGTTTTTAGTGGGAGATGGGAACGAAGCTGGGAAGCATTGCACAGTAAATGAAAAGGAAGTTTCGCTTTTTAACCTGTCTTGTGGCTCTGTAATTCCTCTGTTTCCTTGCTAAAATTCATTTTCTACTAATTTAACTTGAAAGATCTTGGCAAGCTTCAGATTTTCTTTTTGACAAACAAATTCCCTTCAACTTTTTGGTCGCAATCGCTGCCGTTGATGGATTGACAGTGTACATTCCTGCAGCTGCTTTGGGTATTTTTAATACATTTCAAGATTAGCAGCACGGAGGCAGCACATTTTATTTTCTAATCCTCCACCATGTATTATCTCTGTACTGTTGAAACTGGTATTAGTTAAACATAAATTAGTCTACAGCCTACCACTGTGGGTCTTGTAAGCTAACATTTAATATACACGCTAGTTAAATAGAGAGGAGTTTTCCCAAGACAGAAAGGCTCTTTATGACTAAATAATTGCCAGGGCCTGATATTTACGTCATACTGTGGCTTCTTGAGAGATAGGCCCAACTTCAGTTCTCATTCCAGTGAGATCCAGTGATGTTACTGGTAACGTCTTCTGGTGAAAATGAGAGGAGATGCAAACTCTTGATCCTTGATATGTAAAGGAGGGCAGATGAAGTCCTGGAGCATGCTCACCTTGGGGGGAAGATCCAAAGGGTGGGAATGAAGTGCTTAATGCCGAGTTGCATGGGATCAGAGCTGGGGCATGGCCAACTGGGGAAGAGAAAGAAAGAGGAGCAAAGAAAAAAAATGAGAAACCTCTGGAACGCAGCCACGCAACAATAAGGATGCAGGGAAGGACTTCAATGGAGAACGATCAAATGGTGGATTAAATATTGCCCCATGTGACTATGTGTTAATCAAAAGAGATGAAGATCTGGAGGATGGATACCTGGGGCACACCAGGGGTGTGGATTCACTGCACACTAATGAGGGATTAAGTACTGATCCACTGTTATCTGAGAGAGAGGGACATGCAACACTACTGAGAGGTTGTATTTCTATCCTCTTAGTATTTCAAGTAAGACTAGGAAATCTGGGTTTTTTTGCCTTTTTTTCAAAGCTTTTAAATCTGTGAAAACATCTGGATTTCAGTGCAACTGCTCCTTGTATGGCTGAAGTGAACAGTATCCATTTCCTGGAGAAATGTAGGAGCGACCATAATAACTCTGTTGCCACACTCTCTTCGTTTCCAGTAATGCTTGAGCCAATATTTCCACCCCATAAGGCTTTTTGGGAAATGTCTTTTTGGTACATTTTAGCTGGAAATAAGTTTGTGGAAGGAACAAATGTAAAGAGGAACTACTTCAGGATATGGCAAATTCATTTTGGGAATATAATAACCTCAGTTCATATGCGTTGAAGATTAGAGAATTAGATTGAAAAATCTCTTTTTTTTTTATAAACATCTTCCTGTCGTTGGCACTTGGACACCCTTAGAACCCTTTTTCTTAGTGACAAAACATAGTTGTTTTTTTTTTTAATTTGCTCCTTGAAAAGCTACTTGGGGTCTAGATCTGCTGTTGTGATGTTGGCTGGCCACCACTGATTTTTATAACGTGCATTTAACATATTTTGGACTACTACCATCTCATTTTTCTTTTATTAGCTCCTCAATTTCCCTTGGGGAAAGGCAAAAGAAGATGCAGATAAATTGAAGGTACAGATGGATTAACTGTCATTTACGAATGTCTTTCTAGTAAAAGTGTGTTTGCTTTTCTGTTCTGCAACTCTATATGGAATTATTCTCCCATCTCGCTAGCACATGAAGTGTGACTGTGCAGTGTCCCAGTGTAGTAGCCATGCATAATGCATGAGTTTTGCCTTAAAAAGTTCCCTTGCATTAGAAACAATACGCAATTACACACCGCTTCAAATGGTGTAACAGGGGAATGAGGGCAAAGAAAAGAATCTATTTGGAAGAACTTGGTTCCCTAAAATATTTGTTTACAGTCAGAATTTCAATAATTAATGTAGGGATTAAAACATTTTGCTTATCTTCTTCTTCCAGCAGTAGGGTCAGCACCTATAGCTCCACAGAAGGAAGCCAGAAAATCTTCCAGACGCAAAGCTGACAAGTACAGCGCTCCAGCTGCAGCCTCAGCATATGCTGCAAAACTCCATACGTTACTGCGCTGATGGGAATGTGTTTGTTTTTTTTTCTGGCCAGATCACCCGTGTGCTGTTTAGGCTCGCTTTTTCTCCTGAATGTCGTTTTTCCCTTTCGGTATTACAGAATGAGTGCGCCAAAGCCTTTATGTAGCTTTTAATGTCATAGGAATTGTTCCTGTTTCCTTTGCTGTTATAAAGCTTGTTTACCTTCAGGAGTCAGCTAAGCCCTTTGTGAACTAAAATCTCCTTGTTTCTCTGTAGCAAATTTCTTAGTAGCTCCGTCGTATATGTTGGTGTTGCAGTATATTTACTCTAAACCTGTGAGCTTTCAAGTGCGAAGACTTGATAGTGTTGTTGGGCTATTTTTTATTTTTTACACAAATATAAGTAGAAAGGGCAGGTAGGGACTATTTTTTCTTGAAAATGTTTTTCTTAAGCCCTAGATTTTGAAAGCTTTGAAATGCATGAAGTTTTTTTTCTTCTTCTAGAGCAATAAAATAGGATACGATTCTTAGATTAACCTCTTTTATAGGCTATTGATGGGAAGAATAAAATCCAGTGCCTGTTAAAGCAATGGAAAAGCTCTTATGGATGAATCTTGAAATTTTTGAAAATTTTGAATACACACAGTGAAGCAAGCAAATACTTTGAAAGTATGGAAGTTTTAAATTTATATTGCTTTGCCCTGCATTATTCACATTGATTTAAACATAAGATCATGGCAGATTTGCCATAAGTAGACTGCATCAATTTTATTTGTGTGACTAAACAGCAAAGTGGCATGAAAACTGCTTGGAGAAACGCAAGAGGGAGATTATTAGAATAATCTATTCCCCAAGAGGAAAACATGCAAAATATTTGTGCCAAACCAGAAAGGTCTAGAGGTAATTGTGGAGATGGGGAGGAATGTGATTATCTTGGAGGCACCTACTCCTAGGAGAAGGTTGACTGAGAACTATAAATACATTTAAAATTTATTAGGGCACAAAAAAATTGAGCCCCAAACCCCTGTTTCCATAAAGATCTGGATAAAAGAACTAATATGTAATATCCACATAGTAAAGCAAAGCAATTGCACACGTTGCCTTGCTGTGTTATAACTGAACCATGGTGTTGGATTGATACCTGGAATTACTCAATTGCACTTTGAGCATCCCAATTTTCGTTAGTAAAAGGGATTAATAAACAGGAGAGAGAGAAATGAGAGATTCAGAAATAGATGAGGGACTCATTCATTATGAAGTATAGTAAAACAGATAAATACAGATTTGGTGGAAATCTAATAAATAATTAAGATGAAAATATGATAAATCTAAACGCATATAAATAATTGAGACCCAATCTACTTATTCTGTCTCAGGTGAAAGGAAATTATTTATGTTTGTGAACAGCAAGTGTGTTTTTGAAAAGCTACATTTAGGTGAATAGTTTTATGTCATTGTTTGGGTGGACTACTGATGTGTGTAGGCTTGTAAGATCAAGCTGTTAGTATTGCTCTGCTAATTAAATAAAGACTCATCAAACATACAGGTGAGCACACCTGTAGTCTAGATGCGGCCTCTGATGTTCTGTATGTCCCAGTCAGTAAAATATGTCCTAGTAAGATTTGCATTGTTACCCTCATTTTCTCCCCCACCGCAGAAGCTGTGAAATGGCACAGGGAATGAGAGAACAGTGCTTGCAAGAAGCAGAATTTAATGCCTGCCACATTTATATTCTATCCTGTAGGTTTGTGCTCATTCTGGTGGCTTATATTTAAGTGTCTCTTTAGTATGTATGAATATTTTTATGTATTTGTGCGTCTTAAGAGACAGGAAGGGGAAGAGGTTTGCAACGCTAACAACAGAGTATCACCTTTACCCAAAGAGGCATAACAGATCAAAAGATGTGTATTTCTTGCATCTGATAGATCGGCTCTTGCATCCAATTGCTTAAATGTATGCCTGTGCAAATGGGAGCGCTACAACAATGTACACACAGCACATCTTAACAAAACTTTGGTGTATACAGACGGTATAGATTCTGTTAATTTATGCAAAAATATTCTAGGCAACTGGCTTGCTTTGATTCTCTTCAGCATTTTCAAGGGATTATCTTCACTTTGGTAATGTTGTTTTCTCTTGAGGAATGCTTTTATACGTTTCAAGCAGACATAAACTGAAATGATAATGTCCATGTTTCATTTAGGAAACTGCTGTCAGGATCTGACATGGCTTTTACTTGTGCGATAATTTCATGAATTCATGACAAGATTGTGAAATCAACAGAAGTTTTGAGATTCTTAGTCTCTTGGGGCAGAGAGATGTTTGGACATACCCAGAATGAGAAATGTTTCAGCAGTTTTTTATTTAGACCATACTAAACCATACTGAAATGTGGCTGGGTGAAAAAACATCTATGCATATTGCACCTTCCATAAGTCAAGTATGCTAAATTTCTGGTTTCAATTTTGATCTCTAAAATAAAGCTTGGGCTTTATTTGTTTGCTAGAGAGTTTCAGGTGGTTGTGGTTATTGTTATTTTGGGCAGTTTTATGATCATTATCCTCAGGATCAAATCTATCATGTAAAGATGACAATGTAATTTGTATACTAGCAATGATGTACTGTAATGTTAGAGGATTGCTTTTTTCCTTTCTTTCGTTACAGTTACAATATTTACAGACTTCTACAGGTTTATTGGAATATACTTTCTGGACGAGAAAAAACTGTCAGCCTACTGAAGCTGAGCAATTTTCAGGTTAACAGTTAAATCAGCGCATGTTTGCGGGGATAATTAGTAGTTGCATTTGCCACTTGCACTCGGTAGAGATTTTAAGCATTGGAATGATTTAAAACACTGACTAATTAATCCCTGCCACACTGCTTTGAGGCAGATAACAAATGCCATAGCGTACAACCATGGTAGAGCTGATAAACTGAGGCACAATTCCGCTAAGTTTGTAGCTAAGCCAGGATTATCACCAAGCAGACCTGAATCCCAGTCAGTCCTGTGCTTTAACCACCAACACTCATCTGAACGAGAAGAATTAGCAGAGTTCGCATCTCAGAAAAGAAGAAAAATCCTCCTTATTATCAGAGTTTTTCACATTTTTCCTGTTCAGAAACTTGATATGTGCATGATGTTCTATGGCTCGGGTCATTCACCTGTCTTTTTAATGCATATATATATATATGCATTAAAAGGCAGTTAGAAATGCGCATGTAGCTTTGTTCATTTCATTTTATTACAATATGATCCCAGTACTATACAAACTTACATTTGCTTAGTAAGGACTCTATCCATTAGGCAGTGGGTTTTTGAGCTGAAATAACCATTTTTAAAATGAAAAAAAAAAAGGAGAATAAAATAATAGCCCTAGTCTTAGATACACTGTATTTGGGCTTTTATGTCTGAGTTCATGACACATCAGAACAATTACACTTATTATCGTCCATTACACAAGAAGGAGTATCTTTGTGTAAAGAGTCTGTCAGGCACAGCTTAAATCTCTGCACACTTATTTTTCATCACAGACAGCTAAATTCTATTTCAGCTAGGAACTTTTCCAGTTAAAGAAACCCAATACCTAGAAATTCACCAGAGTTAACCAAATGGTAAGTGTGTAGCTGTGTTTTATTGTTCAGATCAGCGTATGGGTTGCACATGAATAACACTAGGTTAGAGATGATTATATGCTGTGGGAAAAATATTAACAAGTATAAAGCAATATCAGAAGGTATTTGATACACTTCAAGATAAATTTTATTCAAGGATCATATCTTATTTAACTATTAGGACCTTTAGGAAGGTATTAGTTAAAACGTTTCAGACTTTGAATAGTCAGGTCCATGGTTATTTCAGGATACTGATGAACTCTTTCAAAATAAAACTACAAAAAGAAATGCAACTTTTGTTGGAAAAAGTGAATGTCTAAATGGAAGGTTTGGGATTTCTGCCTCAGTGTCTTCATATAAAATATATTGAAATGAAGTTATAAAAGTCACCACAGAGTTCTGCCATGGCTTTGAAAAAAAAAGAAAACCTCTTTCCACCAGGGAAAATGACACTGAAGTAAATAAGCTATTACAATTTGAAATAAAAGACTTTATGATACTATTTTTTCTAGATACTTGATATTGGCAAAATGTACTAGCAATCAACACTCTGACCAGGTAGTGAACCTTAGTCCTGACTAGGAGTTTGATCTTCATAGTCAAGGAAAAGACTTTAGCTTTCATAGCAATCTACTACTATATTTTCCTCTGAAATCACCAACAGGGCCGGCAGTTTTCATGATAAATTTTTGAGGAGTTATGTGGCCACTAATACAATATATCTCTAAGGATGAATGGGCCTGAGAGTATCACTGGTTTCACATGACCTCTCTTTTCATTGTGAAAAATTATAGGGAATCCATATCTTGGAGTAAACAAAAACATGGTTCTTACCTGTAGGACCTCAAATTAAATCATACTTTATAGTTATGGAATTTGTAGAGCACAATGCCTCAGATTGTGCAACTAAAACATCATTTTTTGTTACGTTTTTCTGCTCGTTGCTTTTGGTATATAGATTAGAGTCAATATTTTAACCAATATACAGTGTTCCTACCCACAGCATTTTTAGTGTAATAAAAATAGTAGCAGTTACTGACATTCTTACATCTCATTGAAGTACTTTGAAAATATTTTGAGATTTATACCTCTGTACCAATCTATAGTTGTACTGCTTCTATTTTTTTAAATAGTCAGTGTGGACTTTTTGGACTAACTGCGATAACCTGGAATTTTTACTTAAGATCTTTTTTTTTTTTCAACTTATGAATAGTTCTGTACCATTTTGTATGTTAATAGAGTGGAAAAATATAATAATATAAGTCTTTGTGACTGACACAAGTGGTCAACAGCTGCTGGGTAGTGCAATAAGAATCTGGGGTGGGTTGTGTGTGTGTCTGCAAAAATACATACATACATACGTATGTATGGCTTCAAACTGGAAGAGGGCAGGTTTAGATTGAACATTAGGAAGAAGTTTTTCACTTTGAGGGTGGTGAGGCACTGGAACAGGTTGCCCAGAGAGGTTGTTGAGGCCCCATCCCTGGATGTGTTCAAGGCCAGGCTGGATGTGGCCTTGGGCAACCTGGTCTAGTGGGAGGTGTCCCTGCCTATGGCAGGGGGGTTGGAACTCGATGATCTTCAAGGTCCTTTCCAACCTAAACCATTCTATGATTCTATGATTCTATATCCATAGATACATATATACAGCGAGAATTCTGAACAGTGGTCATGNATGCAAAAATACATACATACACATCCATAGATACATACATACAGCGAGAATTCTGAACAGTGGTCATGATATCACAGGGAAATGTATTGTTATCTAATAAAGCCTACAGGTGTTCTAGTATTAAAATGCACTAACGCACAAATTGCTTAAACATGGGTGTACTGTCAACCAATTCCACAGCCGTGTGAATACTTAGTTGTATCCTTCTGTTAAGCTTGCAAGTGATACTTCATTTTAGATGGGGAGCATAGCCATGTTAAGAAAAATGTGTGAGTGATAATCAGTTTTACTTCTTGGCTGGAAAGGTAATCATAGTACTCTCAGATTTACATTGGAGAAGAAGTCTATTCCACTTTTACCCAAGGGTGAGGGGAAAGAATTCGTGCTGGGCTTGGAAAGGACTATGTTTTTATGTCCTATCTACTTAAAACAGTAATTATGTGAAAGTCGCCGTGGGAAGTACAAGCAACTGGAAAACTTTTCCCTTAAACTTGTCCACAGTCCTGTCAAGCCAGCTATTTCCCCACTCTTTTTCGCAAATGTAATCAGTCAGGTTTTTGTTTACTCTTTGAATATTACACTTCACATAGGGTTTCTTGTCTATTGATTTTATATGTACACACACATAAAATATCATAAAATATAAAGGTTCAACAAAAGCAAGTGCAAGGTCCTGCACCTGGGGAAGAAGAATGCTAAGCACCAGTATAGGTTAGGGGTGGACCTACTAGGAAGTAGTTCTGAGGAGAAGGATCTGGGGGTCCTGGTAGATAGTAAATTATCCATGACCGAGCAATGTGCCCTTGTCGCCAAAAAGGCCAATGGAATCCTGGGCTGCATAGGGAAGAGTGTGGCCAGTAGGTCGAGGGAGGTCATTCTCCCCCTCTACTCTGCACTGGTGAGGCCACAACTGGAATACTGTGTCCCGTTTTGGGCTCCCCAGTTCAAGAGGGACAGGGAACTGCTGGAGAGAGTCCAGCGTAGGGCAACTAAGATGACTGAGGGATTGGAGCATCTCCCTTATGAGGAAAGGCTGAGAGAGCTGGGACTCTTTAGCCTAGAGAAGAGAAGGCTGAGGGGAGACCTTATTACTGCGTACAAGTATCTAAAGGGTGGGTTGAAGGAGGATGGAGCCAGACTCTTTTCAGTGGTTCCCAGTGACAGGACGAGGGGCAATGGACACAAGTTGGAACATAGGAAGTTCCGTTCAAATACACGGAAAAACTTCTTTACGGTTCGGGTGACAGAGCACTGGCACAGGCTGCCCAGGGAGGTTGTGGAGTCCCCTTCTCTGGAGATTTTCAAGACCCACCTGGATGCAGTCCTGAGTAATGTGCTCTGGGCAATCCTGCTTTGGCAGGGGAGTTGGACTAGATGCTCTCTAGAGGTCCCTTCCAACTCTGAAAATTCCGTGATTCCGTGATCTATATGTGTGTTTAGGAACATATATTTATAAAAAAATTATGGGCTACAAAATACGATATGCTGCAGTATGTTAAATAATGTAGCAATGTTTGCACTTTTCAAAATTGTTTTTAGAAAGAGAGAAGATTGATGCTGTGCTGAAAAGTGGAAACATGATTTAATGTTCCTGTTTACCTGCATCATTAAGCTCATTTATGTATGTTTGGTATTTTAGTTCTTGTTACTCTTTTAAGTCCTTACTCCATGTCCTGCCTAATAGGACTCTCCTGGTTGGACTAAACAGGTCTTTGTTTTGAAAGTTGTATGTTTTGAAGATCTGTAATTTCCTTTAGCGGTAAGTTCCCTTTCGTTGCAGTGGGAAGAGGACTGGGAGCCTCTGCTTCTCTGTCTGGAGAGAGAGCGTATTTGGGGAATAAAAGGAGACAAAATCCCAGCACTGGAATAAAACCTCACCTGTAGTAATATCCAGAGCAACACACACTGAGTCCTTCCTAATGCTTGCGGGTTTTTTTGAAATCTTCATAGCAGGCAAGTGGAAAAAAAACCCCAAATCTGTGAAGAAACCCCAGCTTTACTATAGTGTGCATAACAGATTTCCTAATGAAGCTGGAAAGGAGCTGGGAGAAATTATATCTTGCTGTTGTCCAGATCGCTGTTCAAAGAAGAGACTTCAGCTTAAAATCAGTTTCTTAGTGGTTCCATTTCCTTTACTTTCCTTAAAGGTCCAATTAGGTTTTTTTCCACACACATTGTATTTACTTCATAATAAAGAAAGAAAGAAAACAAACAAAAAATCAGATTCTAGCTTTTTATTTGGACAAGGAAAAAGTTCTCTTGAAATGTTTTTTATTTAAAAAATAGTATGTAAATGCGCTTATATTTTTGGAAAGTGCTTTCCCTGTGTTCAGTATTGCATGCTGCAATTCAGTCAAAATGGAATTGCTTAAAAGATTCAATTTTCTGCACTCTCTGCTTCTTTTTCTTTATTTTTTTTTCTCCTGAATATGTTCTGTCAGAAAGACACAAAGACTTTGCTTTGAATATTTTCATGCATTAACATAATGGCTGTTCTGCACCAGTTTTCTGCACAATAAAGAAAAAAAGCCCGAAACCCTGGCATTAATTTCACAAATATTGAATATTGATATATTCAACTATTTATGAAGAATTATATTCCTTCTGTTCATTAATGTATTTTTTTTTAAATACAGCTTTAATAAAAGCAGAGAACCCTCCCAATATTTCATGCACACTTGAATATTTTTTTTCTTTGAAACTATACAAACTTTGTATCACCAGAGTTCATCTAATGGGACTTAACTTTGCTTAGTTATTATTTTATTAATCTGTAATACTAATCTATAATTAAATAAGGTTTATCAGTTATTGAGGAGTTTTATATTAAAGATATACGTGGTGCAGATCCTCCAAAAGTAAATGTGGATATTTTTATAACTAGCTTAGAGGCAACACAGAGTTTCTTTGAAGCCTGAAAGCAGGAATCCCGGAATGACAGAAATGTCTTTAGAGGGGGGAGGAGGGTGGGAGAGGAGAGGAAATACCTTCATAAAATCTGAAAAGCACATTCCTGTTCTCTGATAATAGATGCTATAGCACAATGTTTGCCAGATTTTAGCTAAGCTGATAAGAACAGTGAAGTGGAAAAAAAAAGTTAGGAACTCAAGCAAATACTGACTATTAATGACTTGAGTAGTACATTTATAAATAAGGAATTTTACAGGCGTGAGTGAAAATCAAACAAGAAAAAGCCGTGAATTTTGTCTAAGTGGTGTAACGGCAAATCAACATAGCTGACCTGAAGGTCATTTTAACGTTTGAATAGCTAATATTTTCTACTCAGGAAGGCCAGGCAAGAACATCTGTGACAAGAACTGTGCAGATTTTGGGTGAGAAAGTGATTGCAGCACTGATTTGCAGCGTTTTTCCAGGAAAATCTATTGAAAATAAATTTGGCTTTTTTACTTGGTTGATTATACAGATTAATAGATGAAAGCTATATTATCTGAGACAAGGAAAGAATCCTCTCGATAGATATCACAGGCTTCTAGAGAACAAAAAAAGGTATATAAATATATGCATATGCATATATGTATATAAATATAACATCAGTACATACGTACACACAATTAGATGCAATTGCCTGTGCCTGGTGCATAACTAGTAATTGGCTAATCAAACAGATTTCTAAGCTTCCAGTTCAGTAAGGATTACCTGGATGATAATTACCATTTATTCTTTTCTTGCTTTGAACAATTTAATTTTAAATCCAAGGAAAAAAAGGGATGTTTTTTTCATGAAATTTCCAGTACTTCTTAATTTAGCTAGTATATATCTGTATCTGTCATTAACAAGTCAGAATATAGGAGAAAGTAATTGGGAAAAAAAAATATTAGTACTTTAAAAGATAAAAACTAAAGAACACTTAGGTACTTTGAAGATCATATTCAGGGTAGAATACCTAAAGAATTCCTAGTTTTATTTAAACCAGTTTTCTAATCCCCTGCTAGGCCAATTCGTACATAATATGGTAAAAGGACATGGGTTCTATTTTTGGGTGTGCAATCATATTTGAAATGAATCATATTATCCCCCCGTCTCATTTTCCACATTTCTAAATAGGGATAATAAGATTTATCTGCCTTGGCAGTACATTAAAGACAGTATAAAGCTCCAAATTATTAATTCTTATTAACACACACACATGCACACCTAAGCAAAGGAGATCCATTCTGCTGATGTAAAGTAGGAGACTGGCCAAGTGGCACAGAACTAAAATCTTAATCTTTGTGGAGAAAATTTAAAAAGCATGGTCTTGCACATATTTGCAATGTATTTGAGAGAGAGAAATTATTTTTTTTCGAGGCAGTGTTCTTCTGACACACTGAAGAAAGAGAACACAAGGAGGGTAGTAGCATGGTCATGGAAACCCTTAGATGGGAAAGCTGCTGTTTTTAAGCAGCTGTGTTACAGGATGAGTCCAATTGGGAAAACCCAGAAGCGCTTCCAGCTCTTGGGTCCTGCTGTGGGCAGCAGCTGTCTCCTAACTCCTCATTTACTGTAACGTGGGCGTACATTAGTGTCTCCTCTATGTGCTGTGGTTCTCATGAGAAGGAAATCCAAGTACCTTACCCAGAGAGATGCTCCAGGCCCAGACTCAATGGTCCAGGAGCACGAGCACTTAACACTTGCCATCAGGTAACAGACAGCCCAGTAAAGTACTACCTGGCTTACGATCATTTCCCATGTTTATCGCAGTGATGAGTATAACAACAGAGACAGTGTAATGCTGTAATATGATTATTGATTAAAAAGTAAGTATTACAATATTAAGCAGAACAAAGTTTTAGACTTATTTTAATTTTTTCTTTTTCTTTTTTTTTTTGTTTAAATTGTAAAAGCTTACAGAAATAAGATAGAGGGATTACTTTGAATTGCATGCATTTCTATAGTGTTTTGTAACTCAACCGTTTATATGTTGTGCGAATACATGGGAACTGGAAAAGGAAAGGGAGCAAAGCCATTAATCAGCTTGCTAATGTGTTTTCCTTATCAGGCTGCAAGAAGTGCTGAGAACAAGCAGGTAGCATACATTATGAAAAAGAGATGGAGTGTCAGATACGGCTTTGTGAGGTAAACCTGTGCAGTGGGAAAGATCTAACTTTTCCCTTGATATAAAACTCCCAATTCTATAAATAACATGGTAAGAAAATACTCTTGTGTGTATAATGACCTGGTATACGTTTCTGAATCTAATGCATGTTTCCCAGGTGATATTAGGCAGGAAACTCAAACGTCCTGTATTATCGATATGTGTATAACTCAGCAGTAACCTATAATCTGTTCCCTTCTCAGCCAGTTCGTTACCCACATAAAAACCACAGTATTTCATCCTCCTTTGATGGGTCATGTCATCTGCCTCCAAACAATTGCAGCTGCTTGCTGTAAGCATCCAGGCAATTTTTAAAGCAGTCCTGAACCTCAGCACTATGGTGTCTAGTATGAGGAACCTGTTCTTACTGTGTTTTAACCACTACCTAGTCTTGTGTGGCATCCTTAAACACTGCTTTAACACAAGTAACAATAATCATATTGGTAATCTTGACCTTTCTATTGTAATTCCTATCATGACCATTCTGTAGGTCAACTGAATGTTAACAGCTACTTAGCATTGTTTGATAGTTGTGTAGTTTTGGGAAATGATTTTGCATCTAGTCATCTTAGCCTTAATTTGGAGTGCAGCTAAATCTCAAGTGCCAGAAGGGGATACTGGCCCAAAACAATAACATACCTGGGATTTAATGAGTTAACTTTTATCATTGACCTTCCACTTTATGATTTGCATAGATGTACTG
The DNA here is from genome assembly GCA_008711295.1 of Anarhynchus alexandrinus. Lineage (NCBI taxonomy): Eukaryota > Metazoa > Chordata > Aves > Charadriiformes > Charadriidae > Anarhynchus > Anarhynchus alexandrinus. Next base: position 165,840 of record VUYV01000458.1, read on the forward strand.
TGAGAGTAGAAAAAATGCCATCTGTGCATCTGGAGCTTTCTGTTGTGATACTGTTAGTGAATTTGGTTTCACATGTAAAGTCTTCTGGTTCACCTCTGGAATATTTTTATTGACTCTGCAAACTGATCTCCTTGGGCCAGAAGATTCATCTTTATACAGCAATGCTTGAGTTGGTCTCTAGAGAAGACCTGTTGCAAAAGCAAAGTGCATACTGACAAATTCAACATACAAAATACAGAAACAGAGCCAGAGAATTTATTATAACATACATCTTTCTTTCTCTAGTTTGTTTATATTTTAGAAGTGATTAAAAAAGGTATTTATGGTTTCTGTTATATTAGTTTTGTTCATCTTTACATAGAGATGGTTCTACAACAGACTTGCAGATTCCATGGACTGTGAGGCCATTGTAATTGATTATGATGGACAGACTGTCTTCCAAAATACCCATCTGATGTGTAGGGTATGTAGGTTCTTGTATCTTGTTTACCAGAAAAACATACAAATTAAAGGGACATTATATTAAATAATAAAAAAAGTTTATTAATGAGTGCCCAGGTAAGATTCAGTTCCATCAAAAGTAATAAATTAAAAGACAGCATATAGTAAGTACCTCAAACTGGCTTGAATAAATTTGATTCAGCACTTATCTTGAATTCCTGAGTCCATTAATTTCTTCCAAAGAAAACATATACATGAATGCACTAAAGGTCTGCACAAAAACCCCAAATCATTGCCGCTCTGTTGAAAACTATAATTGTATTAATAATTGCTTTGAACCTGTATAATAATTTTAATTTTAGCGCTGTAGAAGAATTTGCTAGTCACCTATGTTGATGCCAAAAGAGAGATAGTACTTATTGTACACTGTGAGATAACCTTTGCTGGTTAGAAATGGCAAACACAGTGATGATATGAAGCTCTTCGGCGATGTGAGTGTCCTTGAGCCAAATGTTTAAACTTCCCAAAGCACCAGACACTCTTATGTAAGTACCCAACTATTTCATTAAAACCCTGAGGTGAGAATTTCAAATTGTTTGCGAGCTGCAGCTAATTTCAAGGTGAGGTCTTGTGGAGACCTGGTGAAATCATAGAAGTAATTACTGAATAGCATAACAGAAATCCCCAGGGCTGGACAGGCATACACTCTGCTGGATCAAACAGTGGCTGGATGGCCGGGTCCAGAGAGTGGTGGTGAATGGAGTTAAATCCAGTTGGCAGCCGGTCACAAGTAGGTGGGAGTGTTGGTCAGTGTTGGGGCCACTCCGGTTTAATATCTTTATTAATGATCTTGATAAGGGGATTGAGACCACTATCAGTAAGTTTGCAGATGACACCAAGTTAGGTGGGAGTGTTGATCTGCTTGAGGGTAGGAAGGCTCTTCAGAGGGACCTGGATAGGCTGGATCGGTGGGCTGAGGCCAATAGTATGAGCTTCAACAAGGCCAAGCGCCGAGTCCTGCACTTGGGCCACAATAACCCCATGCAATGCTTGGAGGAGTGGCTGAAAAGCTGCCTGGCAGAAAAGGACCTGGGATTGACAGCCAGCTGAACATGAGCCATCGGTGTGCGCAAGTGGCCAAGAAGGCCAACAGCATCCTGGCCTGCATCAGGAATAGTGTAGCCAGCAGGGCTAGAGAAGTGATTGTCCACTGTACTCAGCACTGGGGAGGCTGCACCTTGAGTACTGTCTTTGATTTTGGGCACCACAGCGTAAGAAGGACATTGAGGTGCTGGAGAGGGTCCAGAGAAGGGCAACGAAGCTGGTGAAGGATCTTGAGAATAAGTCTTATGAGGAGTGGCTGAGGGACTTGGGGTTGTTTGGTCTGAAGAAAAGGAGGCTGAGGGGAGACCTTTTTGCTCTGTACAACTACCTGAAAGGAGGTTGTAGAGAGGTGGGCGTTGGTCTCTTCTCACAAGTTACAACCAATAGGACGAGAGGAAATGGCGTCAAGTTGCGCCAGGGGAGGTTTAGGTTAGATATTAGGAAAAACTTCTACACTGAAAGGGTTATCAAAGGCTGGAACAGGCTGCCCAGGGAAGTGGTTGAATCGCCATCCTAGATGTATTTAAAAGCCATCTAGATATGGCACTCAGGGACATGATTTAGAAGTGGGCCTGGTACAGTTAGGTAACAGTTGGACTTGATGATCTGAAAGGTCTTTTCCAGACATAACGATTCTATGAAATCAGAATATGTAATGAATCTTATTCTTACTTGTTCCCTGTATCTACCAGGAACAGTTGGCAAGGATGCAGGGGAGGAACAGGCTAAAGGTACTTATTTCTTTTGCCTTGACTGCTCATATTGCTCAGAGCATACTCGGGAGTGCCTTAAACTGCGTTGGCTGGGTGTGGTTGTTTGTTGGCTGGCACCTTCCATGCAGAAGAAGTACGTGAGTCGTCATCTGCTGGGTGCTGTTGTGGGATGGTGGTGGGAGAAGGAGCTCCATCAGTCTTTCATGCCTGAGGAATTTCTTCTTTGCTGCTGCCAGAGCTATTGATATTGTGGTTGGTGCCCTCAGATAGAGCAAAGTGACTGTAGACATGGGGGAAAACTTGGTCCCATGTCCAAGCAAATAATTAGTTATAATCTCCACTCTTGAGTGCAAGCCAGGAGAAGACGGTGAAGGCATGCAAGAAACGAGTCTCAGAGCTTATCCCAAATAAGCACATGGCAGTAAGCTTCCCAGCTCCCACTGATATTAACAGCTGAGCTATAAAAATGACTTTCTGTTTAAATCCAGGCTCCCCTATTGATTTCCAGCTTGATTTTTATATGAATGTCATATCTCTCTCTTATCAGCTTCATGCAGCTCTAGTTGGTTTGGCACTTTGTGACGTTCTTGACATTGTTCAGAGAGATGTTAAGTTAAAGCTGAACAGCTTCCTTGACCTGAAATTTAAACAAGAATGTGACAGTCCTGGAATTTTACTTAAGACTCAGAAACATGTCTTCAAAAGTACCAGAAAACTGCCTTTTAAGAAGCATTTCAGACAAGCCCATTGTTAGCAGTAACTATATAATAATAATTTGGGAGCAAATATTAACTGCTCAGTATTTTGATAGATGTTGCTCAACTAGAGAACAAAAATGGTTTAGGAAGGAGATTCTTATGCTAATCTGAAGTCTGTGGGAAGCTTTTCTTCCCCCACCCCACCCCAGAAGGTTTTTTTTGTTTCACAGAAATACACGAGTTGATGTTGGTACCTTTTACACATGATGGAATGAATAAACCCGTAGGTTTCACAGTCATTCTCTCTGGATTAGTGTCAACTATGCATTTTTGCAGTTGTTAAAAGTAACAGTGATGACGGGGTTAGAAGAGATACTAGATGATGAAAGTATGGTGTAGTCCTGTTAAAAAAAGAAGAAGGTATGTTAAGGAAAGATTATACCCCAAAAATTCACAGGCACAGGTTTATATGCAGGTTGGCATTGTTCAGGAATATTCCAGAGAGCAGAGAATGAATGATAAACCGATTACTTTTAGTTATAACTGAAGTGCTTTGCTCCAACAAGTCACTATCCAAAGGCTGCAGTCACTATTATGAGTTTGTATCCCCTTTTTGTAAAGGGTTGTTGCTTATTGTCCAACTGACAGCTAAAATTGGCCAGGAACTGAAAACTAAAAATAGGAAAATATATCAAGAACACGTAAGCTTTTAAGACCTTAGAAATGGCAACATAGGGGAGTTTTCTGAGGAATGGGCTGGGGAAATGACCGCAAATTGGAAAGAACTGGCCTGTGGGGTAACGTCTCCTTTCTCTGCGATCACTGTTTTGAGATGGTAGTTGAACCTCCTATAGAGTCCTTTCCGGTCCTTTGCTTCACAGTGACTTTGCTAGTTAGGACTTTACTGTTAGGAGAATATAAAGAGCCTTCATTGATCTGCTTTCAGGTCTTGTAAATTATTGCCTCGTGATCATATTTTGTACTGAATAGGGCAGAAAACTTTCATGTTTAGGGTTGGAAGGTGTGAAATCAGATGAAGATGTATATTAAGTTTCATGGATTGACACAATGTTTTACATATATGCGAAGACAAAAAGCTATTCTGACCTTAATGGTGATGAACAATGTTTGATTTTTTTTTTTTTTTTTCAGTATCTCCCTTTAGAAGTAGATTGTCAGGACATGCAAAGAGGAGACAGGAATTACACACCTGAATTAAATACATGGATAATCTGGAAAAAAACCCTAATCTTGCTTTGATGAGCTAATTACTCTTAATTGACTTGCAGAGAGCTTTTGGGGGGAGTAAGGTGTGGATAAAAGTGATGTAAGAATTTCATAACTGATTACAGCAATTTCACACCTTGCTGTAATCAGATACTGACTGATACCAAGAAGTCTCATGCCCTGTTACAATATTGCACAATTTACAAGAAAGTCGATGAGATAGCTATGTGCAAATGAAGTGAACTTACCACATGAAATAAATGCAGGCAAATTATTGTCTGTGGAAAACAACATAATACATCAGGGGATACAAAATAAAAGTGGTAAGTTATTTTTTATTTGACTTGGATATATTTTTTTTTTGTTTGTATTTGATAATATGAGTTGTTGATAATATGACTTCATCAACATATAGGGGTGTGTCAGTGTTTAGTGGTGAATGCTTCATAATAAAAATGTTTTATTTTCTTTCTGTGGTAGAATCAGTTCATAGTTCTGCTTTGGAGATTTTTGTTTGTATCTGTTTGTCAGTTGATTTATAGATGGGCGTCTTTTGTGCGTAGAAATAAAGCACATAATGAAGGTTAATTCAAACAACATTTGGTTTAGGTGGTAGTGAATTCTTTAGTAGCTTTTATATCTCGTGAAAAAGAATTGCATCGGTCCAGCTCTTGTGGCAGTTACATTCTCCGGGGAGTCTTTGCACAAATAAGCAGACTGGGCTCTTAATTCAGTAGAGAGCAAACGCAGCAAGAGGAGCACTCGGATGATCCAGTTCATTGTATCCCTGTTGCTAAGCAGACAGGCTTTTGTACCAGTTGGAACGTTTTCAGGCTCTGTGGCTGCATTCCTAGATGAGTTGCAATTAAATGTGAAAGTCGTGATTGCCAGCGTTGCTTGCCAATTCCAGTTTTATAAAAAGGGGCAAAACCATCTGATCAGCCCTAGACAGAAACAGAAATTTGTTTGACCTATAATTATGTGCCAAACCAATGGCAGTGTGAGTTTAAAGAAACAACAACATAAAAATCCTCCTAAGCTGTGGATTGTTTTACTGTTAGGAGAGGAGATATTCCTTGTTGGTAGGGAACACCCTGGAGGAAGAAATTCCCTTTAAGTGACTGTATTCCTACTGGTAACAGTGTTTTGTTTTGGGTTTTTTTTCTCTTTAACCTATTTCAGGGCTTCTTGAACTTCTGATTTTGCTAGGCACTAAGTAAATTCTTTTTATGTAGTGGATAAGGCTAGGTATTATCTGTAATCTGCTCGTTTTCCAGTTCGTGTTGTCTCATCAGCTTTTCCAGCCACCTCTGCTAGGGACTGAATAATAAGGGAGAGAGCACTGAACTTTTTGCTGCTTCTCAGTTGACAGCTGCAGAGGCGGAGAAGTGGCAATAATAAACTTCTGGGTTTCATGTGAGTGAAAAGGCCTCTACAGTCATTTTCTATCCATTTGGATGGACTCTGTGGAAGCAACACAGGGCTATCAGTGATTTTTGCTGCTAAACGCTGTAGAAAGGTCTGATAATATGAGTATTGGTACCACCCAGAGAATAAAACCAGTTCTGTTAAAAATGAGGAGCGTTTGTTTGGTTGGTTGATTTTCATTTGCAAATTTATCAAAAAAGGACAAATACGTTTCTCCCAACATAAAAAGATGATCACAAAGTTATAGAGGATTAAAATGGACTTTTTTGTCTTACCAGGTCGGTACTAAAATTTTTACTTATTTACGTATTTTTAAGTTTTTGACATTTGACGGTTTCTGTGTAATTTCCCCGATCTTCTGACTTGCATGTAAGCTTGTTTCACATGCAATAGAAGACCAAGTGAGAAAAGAGGTGGATCAACCTGCCTTCTTATTGACTTCTACCTCAGTTATAGCTTCTTGATAACTTGCCTACAAGAGATGCATTGAATTTTTTTTGCAGGCTGTACAACTACTACATTGACATGTGTCTCCTATATGGGTAAGAAGGAGTTGGAATTTAAGTTTCTCCCATCGTGAAATGAGACTTGTCCTTCTGAAAATGGTGGCTTTGCATAAATGTTTTTTTTTCCACTGGAAAATAACTTTGCATTAAAACTTCCAGACAGCTTTTGTGAGTACAGATACATTTTCTTCTCCTGTAGATAAGACAAAAAAGATCAGAGTTCAAGCCATAATTCAATAGTCAGGCTAGAGGCTTGCCTTGAAAGATTAAGAAGTCTCAGTATGGAAACCATGCTTTGCTCTGTGCTTTTAGAAGCAGCTCTGTAAAGGTAATTTGTGAGGTGTCTAATATCCAGTAATCATTTTCCTTTGTACAGGTCAGAGTATTGCAAGTTTTAGTTCACAATTTTGTATTCACCCTATGTCTACAGTTGTCCTTTTTATTTTATTTTTATTATTTGTATAGTTAGTTTGTATAGTATATTTGCATAGTTAATTAAGGCTTTTTCAGCTTGTCAAACTGAGTCAAGTAAAAATTGAAGGACTTGCACTGTGCGTGGTAATCAGGGAGCAGGCGTCAAAACGACATGAAGTAGCTTTGATGAACGGTATGGGAAAATGTCCTACTTATTCTTCCTTCGGTTGCAAAGAAGACTTCAGCTTCTACTTTGAATTTACCAATAGTGCTAAGTTATTTCTTCTTAATAGCTAGTTAATTTTTCACCTGATTGATTTTTTGCTGAACCATTACCCTTCACTGATAGCTGTTATTGCCACAAATTTCACACTTTTTAATTATGGCTTGTATCAAGATTTACTTTTGTGTCTTAGTTCAAGCTGAAAGTCGCATTTTATCATGTAAACTAAGCAATTAAAAATGCATGGAGAGGAATAGTGTGAGTAATGTACATGTATAAATGGCTTACATAAGACAGAATGATACATAATGTTTATGGCTGAAATGTTGTCTCCCATCTTGCTGCTATTGCATTACTTCATTGTAGATTAAACGTGTAACTTGTCATTAATTATTTATTTTTCTGTGTTGCTGGGCTAACATTTCACTGTGCAAAAGCTCCCCTTTCTTCATAAAAGCTTGAATTTTTGCTCTTGGGTGAGCTGATGTGAAATCCCCTTAGCATTTCAGCCGCCATATAATTATCTAACTATTAAACCAAACTCCATGAAGAATCAGAATAGATTTAACGGGTGTCAAGGAATGCAAAGGGATCTGCGCTAACAAGGAAGGACGAAAGATCGGAGAGTATTTCTATGAGCACATCCAAAATGCTCTGTGGTTGATGGTTTCTTAAAGGAGGATGCTTGATCATTTATTTGTTGAACCTATCCCAAGACTTTTGCTATTCGGGTAGCTATTGAGCTATATTGCTATTTTGAGTAGAATATCGCTACTTTTTGTGGAGAAAGCTGTCAGGTAATGCCACCCCCCTGCGAGGATGTGGACCAAAGACTCGCTTTGTCGAGCTTCCTGACTTGTTATTTTCATAAGGCTGAATTAGTAAATCGACAGCCGTCTGCCTGAGCTGGAAGTAGCTGCGCTTTGTTTGGTTGCCTTGATCGATCGCTTAAGCGTCTTAGTCTTTTACCTGCGGTTTAGGCCTGGCTGTTTGCCTTGGCAGTGCAAACGTACGCGCAAGTGTACACACTCAGGTACGCTGAGAGGCTCTTCACCTGGAGCGCAGAAGGGCACTGGGTTTCACTGGGGAGGCCGCGCCTCCCGTGGCGTTTTGCTCTCAGGGTCGGCGGGAGGAGTCGAAACGAGCGGGAGAGAGGAGTGCTTGGGGGAGCGCAGGAGTTAACGCTGATGCTGAGGTAGGAGGAAGGGCCTTGCGAAGCTTTAGGAATATACTCTGAGGATGGCCGCCCGGTGTTGCTGCTTTGAAAGCGGGCAAAGATTAAGGCACAGGCAGGCATCCCGCGTGTGGGACAGTGTTGGCACAAAAGAGTTTGCTATGTGCCGAAAGGAATAACAGTATTTTGCAATAGCTCCTCAATGGAGGCAGGTCCTGCCACTGCCTTAACAAGCAGCGCGGTACAAACAAGCCCCGAATCGGAGATATTTCACAACTTTAGTAGGTGAGGGTGTTTTTTTTTTTGAAACTCACCTTGGGAAACAAATATTTGTGAATAGTCGCTTCGTAAATACATTCATGATGAATATTCATCTGCTGTACAGAGGAGTTTCTGACTGGGATTTGACTTGCTTGCACGTACTAGGACAAATTTTCTACCGCAGGCAATTACAATAATTTAAAGCAAGACATGATGAGAATAAAGAGTAGAAAGAGCAGTTGTAGTTGCCTTAATGATTCTGTTTCATCTGAAAAACGGTTCGTTTCATTTCCAAGAACATCTGCCATATTCATTTTTAATTATTTTCCGATTTCAAGATAAATAATATAGACGGTGATGATATTTCATTGAAAAGAAAATCCATTATATCTCTTCATCTTTAAGGATAATTCAGATTGGAAGGGACCTCAGGAGGTCTCTAGTCCAACCTCTGGCTGAAAGCAGGGTCAGCTGTGAGATCTGACTGGGTTGCTCAGAGCTTTATTCGGTCCTTGAGAACCTCCAAGGATGGACACTGCATGTCTTTATTGTGCATATCTGTTTTTCTCAACTAAGGAAAACATTCAGTCTTGTGCTGAAACTGAGTGAGACATTGAAGTTATTGTGGGATGAATCTGAATGATTTTTCAGGAGCAGAGTAGTAACCTCCAGCATGTGGTTTCACCCTGGTGTAACTGGGAGGCAGCCTAAGTCCCAATAGAAAGGAGAGTGCTCCCTTGCTGCTAATGGAGGCAAAAGCGTGAATTGTGGGCACCTGCCATCAATCAGTAACTCATGTTGACTGTAGTCTACTCTATTATGATTTGGTTGTATTTTTGTACCATTTCTCACTGGAATCTCTCCTCTTACTGACAGTAGGAGTTAAGCAGTTGGAACATACTCCAGGTATTCATCTCAATTCAAATCCAAGTGAATTTTGATCCTTTTAGTATTTCCACAAAGAGAGATAGTGAAGGTAAAGGATTTATACGCAGAATTATGGTAGTTTCTGTTTAGGCTTCCCTTTACGGCAACATACCTTTGACCTGACCTGTTTTGCCATCGTGGCGATAAAAGGTTACTGAGAATAGGTAGATGGCTACTTAGGCCAGAATCATACCAAAGCTTTGCAGGAAATAGATTTGATTAGCTTAGACTTCATGTTCTTTTTCCATGCCAGCTATGCTTCCAAAGAAGTAATTATTGCCCTGCTCAACTATGACATGAACGTCAGCAAAGCGAAAAGACAGTTTTTTCTGCCTTTAGGAAAACTGCGGCATAGATTTTGCATTAACACTCACCCTCCTCACTTAAGAGTAACAGGACTATAATCACCTTCCTCAAAGTCATGCCCTGTGGTGTGATTCCAGTCCTACAAAGTGGCTGTTCTGATCATCTGGTGTTACATCCACATCATAGTCACAGTTAGACACTGGGAAAGCTACAATTGTGGGAAATGCACTTACTCTCCCTCTGCTTCCATTCCTACACAGGCATATTCTTTCCTAATTTAATTAAATGTCAGGGGAAACTGATCTGTGACATCCAGAGCGACAGTTTTGAGCCTTGCAAGGGTTAGAAACATAGGAAGAAAACTTGGCCATAGGCAAATGAATTGTTATTCCTTTTCACTTTTGTATTATGGAGCAAGAAATCTAAATTTAGATGTGTTATCCTGCATGCATAACTTTTGTTGACTCAACCAAATGTGTGTATTGTCTAGAGAAAATTGGAACTTTTGCCTCCTGAGCAATTAGCAAGATGTTATGTTACCTTTCACTGCACATACATTTTTGATCTTGAATAATTCACGTGCTACTTACAGTTCTAGTCTGTCACACCATTGTTGCTCACTGGTTACTAGTCAATGCCTACTTCTGGTTTTATTTTTCCTTCTATATTTCAGTCACATAGGTTAAAAAAGAGCAAACTGTATTGGATCTGATAGGGTATGTATTAATGTGACATGAACTTGAATTGACCACAGACAAAAAAACCTTTGCGGTTAGATACTATTTTTTTTACTCATCAATTTAAAATGATTAAAATGTGAGTAATACGAAATAAAATTTTAGAATATTATCTACAGTGGCATAAATCTCCAGCCTCTATGATATTACTTGCGCCGTTTCATCCTTATGTGTTTGCAGATGCATTTGTCTTAGTGTTATGAACAAAAGTATGTAAGATTGAGGGCACAAGTGAGTTTTTAAAAGAGCTTACCTATTGTATTTGCAGGCAAGAAGATGGTAAGAGTATGGGGTTTCCACGCTGATTGTATAACCTGCCTCTCTGTCAGGATAGCATGTGAAGTACTAATCAAACAGGGTCTGCTGAATTTTTCAAAAGTGACTAAGCTTCTATTGGTAATCATTGCAATACCTGAAAGTTACAACAACAGTCTTATTATAAAAGTGGTGTTTATACCATGTTTTGGTTCAATTTAGAGACACCTTGTGATTTGGCTAAGAGAGCAGTCTTGAGAGAAGCAGTGATACCAGCTTAACTAATCATCGCCATAAGCTTACCTAATTCAATGTTAGCTTTATTTTGCCTTCATTGTTTAATGAGGTATAGGATGTAACTACCCAAGCGATAAATATTCTGTTTATTTCCATAAGAATAACTTTCACGAGGTATGACTGTAATTCCTTGTTTGTTTTATTCGCCTCTACTGCATATGAAGTCTGATACGTTCGCTGAGTCAAGCCAGACAGGATATATAAACAGTACGTTGTCTCTGCCAGCTACACCGGTAGCTTCGAGTGCTTTGCATTATTTATTTGCAAGTGTCTGTTGCTTAAACATTGCCTTTGACTGCACGCTTTTGAAGCGACAGGAAGTCTACCAGTTTGGATCCATTTAGTGAAAAGCGAAAGCTCCTTCCCATAAATTTTAAGCTGCAACAATAGGAAACAGCGTCAGAAACGGTAGTGAATCAAGTCCCGTATGGAAGTGGTAATTGAATCTTCTAAACAAATGGTTGCATCGCTGTCTGCGCTTCGACTTTCATTTCTCACCACTGCCATTTATACAGCGAGCATGTAACATGATTATGCCATCCTCGGTTGTTTAGGCAATCTAAAAGACTCGTAAGAAAAGGATTGACAGCTAATATTCATAATTTAAAACACATGATTTTCTATTCTGGATGTAATAGTCTCGAACATCTAAAATAGATTATTCCACGTGTTATTTAATGAGAGGCTTCATCAGACCAATTGGGAGCCAGATTTCCAAAGCCTTGAAGATTCTACAAGTTTATTTTAGTGGGATTTATACTTAGTATTAAGTTTCCCAAGAAGCCCTGCCAGAACACCAAGACCTGCAGGGACACAAGAAATCTTCAGGCAGTTCCTCTCTGCCTCCTGCACTGAGTTCTCCTGATAGTAAGGGGAGTGTCTGGTGGGGGTTCCTGATTCTACAAATCCCGCGTATGGACCTCCATTCAAGCTGTACGTTAGTTGGCCAATAGTTGACAAAGCCACTAAGCTGGAGTAGGAAATGTGAACTACTTCCAGCAGAGGTTCCCTAAGATTCTTACAGTCTGGGTTTTACTGAAATTTTGGGGAGGTCGATACTTTTACAAGTGTAGACTGTGAGCGTACTTTTCCTCACAAGGAGGAAAATTTTTTGCAATGGCCTCAATATTTCACTGAGGACATTTCAGAAGGAAAGTCACAGTCCTTAGTCATGCAAGAGATGGACCTGAGAACCTACAAGAAAACTGGAGCACATTGTCTCCTCTAAGGAATTTCTTAATACTAGTTTGAGTCAGTAAAACAGAAAATAATGATAGGCTGAGAAAGTTAATTTAGGAGAATTGTCTTTAAAAACGCTTGGAAAGCCTTTCTACTTGTTTCATAATGGAAAGGCTAAATATTTTGTTTTGAAAGTGTCAGAATGGTTTTTTTTAACTCAAGATTAGTAATTTATTTTGATGTTTTAGAGCTATTTGCAGTGCTTAAAAAATTGTGGGGGGTTTTTTGTCATTTTAATATGGTTTCTGTCATTTAGAAATCATACTGTCTGGGAAATAAACTTTTAATCCTAGCAAAAGAAGTAAATCCTTATGCTTTAGAAATAAGGTGACTTCTTCCAAAGCAGAATATTAGAAAAGGACAAGCCTTTCAAATTGTGCAAATCTTTGGCTTTCTGTATTTGTTTTATAAGAGTGTATGGGACAAATATGGTTCTTCATAAAATACAACAGAATACTACTTTATTGATTATACTTGTTTAAAATAAAAATGAACACATACAAGATAAAGACAGCAATTTCTTTGTCACTGAATTGAATTGCTTTTTAATAAATAAATATAGTAAAATGAAATTTCTAGCAATGCCAAGTTGATCACAAATGTGGAGGTAGAGGGGAAAGTGTAGGAGAAAGACAATAGTATGGTAATTTAGGAGTAAATAATTTTTGAGTGCAGTATTGTTGAAAATGTTGGATTAGATGCTGTCATAGGTGTAATAGAGCCTGGGAATGGATGAGGACCACATGTCTGAGCAACACTGAAAGTTTAGGGACTATTTTCTGTTTATGGTTGCCTGTTTGTTGTAAGTACTGTTACATCAACCAAAGAAATCCTTATTACAGGGTTTGTACTGGAAGACTTCAGTGTTATGAGAGTGATGACCTTAGATTACTGGCAGGGTTTCTTTGAATATGCAATCTAAATAGTTATTTGGCAATTACACTAGCTGTATTTCAAATATTATTTTATCTGGAACTTGGAAATAGGATAACGAAGACAGTTTGGTCCAAGTGCATGGTTTAGCATAATTCAAGTCCAGTAAGCTTTTCATGATTTTTTTAAAACCAAGTTTTATAGTGCAAACATAATGTGGTTACAAAATGCAGGTGGAAAAAGATGTCACTGAGCTGAATCACTGTTGGCAGTGGAGATTTTATTTTGGTTACATTTTAAGATATAAGTCCGTTCAGTTTTCCATTAATTAATAACTTTTTTGTTTGGTTTCTTATCTACAGTATATGTGCATATGATATTTAATACTATCTGAAAATATATTACGTATATTTTATGACAAAAAAATTGAATACTTCACATTGATTCAATATAAAAAACCCATAGAATTTGGAACCTTCCCTGGGGTCCTGTCCTATTCCCATTTAGATTGATGGGTACCTTCCTGTTCTTCTCTGTTAAAATAGGCTCAGGGTCACAGTATAAATTTGAGAGTACTAAAGTATTTTTTTTCTTCTCTTTAAAATTACTTCCACGGCACCTTAAAATGTCCTTGATATTTTAGTGGTTCTTTTGTACAGGTGATAGCTGCTGCTCCTAATAGCTGGTAGTTTGATAGAGTAGAGCAAGTTACAGTTTGGTTATAACACACCAAGTACGGGCAGACTTTTGTTTCTATTTTTAGCATTAAGAAAAATTCCATAGATGTCCAAAGGCAGGTGACAAGTTAAGGAAAGAAGAGGAATCAAATGAAAAGAAAGCTATAAACAAACTTTGGAATCTAATTAGCTGCCAGGGTCCCAGACCACACACACAGATGATTATTTTATGGCCTAAATAATAAAAAAAAAAATTTCCTCCAACTGGCTAGTATAGGGAGTAATTTATGTAAGACTTGTTATTATATCTGCTTTTTGCCTTTTTCTTTCTTTCTTCATTCTATTTAATGATAGTTAAAACCCTAAAGATGCTTTGAGTATCCTGTGGAAATACTGTCTCCAGCTAACACTAGAGAAATGCACGTTTAAAACTCTGCATCCCTAAGATTAACCTAAATGAAGCTCAGACCAGGTGGTTGTCATCTTAGTTGATTCAATGCATAAAATACAAAAATGTCCTCATACAACCCAAATAATCAGACCTGAAAATAATGAGTAGTAGCAGCAAGATTTAAGTGTCCTTTGGCCTTTTGTGAAGGTGGGAATTTAAAAGAAAAAAAATAAATTAAAAATTATTTGACCTATTGAAAGTCAGCTTGCACCTGAGGTTCTCAGTGCTGCTGTCTGGAAGTAGTGATTTCTTCTCTATGAAGTGGCTGGCTGCAAACCTGAAAATGAGAGGGTAAGTCAAGTCCCTTTCATCATGTCTTGGATCATTGTAGGTTTTTTTCAGTGCTCATCAAAGCTAGAGGTAAAGTCAAAGCACAGCGTGTCCAGTGTGTTATCTCTAACGTACAGTTTAGGGAAGAGCAACGGGGGACATAAGGAGAGGTTAGCTGGGACAAGAAACACAATATGTTTATATTTGGGAAGCAACTGTAGCAAATCCTCTCTCTTCCCTCCTGAGCAAAGAAAGTAAAGGAACTGCGTTACAGGTCCTCTCATTGGAAGGTTTTTTTATGTGGCATGTCTGGTTCATCTCATTTTCAAGTTATCAAAGGTATGGAGCTATACCTGGTAGGGGAGACTCTCCTCAGGGCTTGATAAATCCATCCTCAAACTAATTCCTGCAGCTTGACGGGAAGCATATTGCCATTCCTGAGGCTTTCAGACTGGTTTGCAGGCTCTCGTGGGTCTGTCTGTCCACAGCACTCTGCTTCTCGGGAAACAGTGGACCCAGTTAATTTGTCTTGTATTTGTCAGCTGAGCAGTATTCCATTTTTCATACTAATCAAGTTTTATAGGTTAAAAAAGCGTATACTGTGAATTCAGGCAAAGCAGAAGTTTACAGGCTTGATTGCCAAATTTGGAAAAAAGCTGTAACATAAGGAAGTAAAATAATCAGTGTAGCTTTGGGGTTTACCAGAGGTGAAACAGTTTCCTTTGCGTTGCTTAGAATTGTTGAGGTAAATCTCAGCTTTAGGCCAAGGGGGGCAATTCAGCTGGTAGACACCACTTTTGTGGGATGCCAAACCTCTCGGTGGGAGCCTGAAGCCGGTTGCGTAAGGGAGGTGCTCGCCTTGGGCCAGGCTGCTCCGAGCAGCAGTCGTCGTGAGAATTTTCTATCAGTTTATCAGGGATGGGAGTCCCCCTGCCCTCACCTTTTGGTACTTGTAACGTGTCTCGTGCTGCTGATCAGAGGATGCACGGCTCTTCCCTTTCCCTGACTTCTCTCAGATTATTACTGTGCCTCATTAGCCCATTTCTCTGGCTTCGGTGCCTTCCCCCTTGTCAGCTTGCCAAGACTGCTATCAGTCTTCTAAAATCAATAAGAGTATTGATTGTACAACCGTCCTCTTAATTTTACAGTCTGTACCTTGTCCATAGCTTTTCATAGAAATCATGCAGGATATGAATAATCCAGGCATCAAACTTGGCATTAACTATAAGTTTTAACTCCATAACTTTTGTAAACTGCATCCCCGTGTAAATCCATATGAAACACTGATGTTTCCATGCTAAGGGGCCAGTTTCTGATGCCATTACTCACTTCACTTTGTGTCTTTTAATTGTGAGGGCTAGCGCACAGTAGGTCTGTTCGCATAGTTCGTATCTGAGTAACATGGCACAATTTAGGTGTGTTCTTTATTAAAAAAAAAAAGAACACGTCTATATAGATGTGAGAAAATTGTCAACTTCCAGTTTTCATAAGTGATAATATCTAAAGAAAACTCCTGAATGTCTGGAATGCAGCAGTTGCAAGTGCAGCTCAGGCAGTCACGGCAATGACTTCCCATACCTGCTGTCTGAGGGTCAAACCATCCAAATTAATATTTTTCTTCAAGCTGACTCCTTCATATAGGTAGACTCCTTTAGCAATTAATTTATATTATGTATTTTCTCTCTGTTCTTGTGTGAAATATCTGCTGTAGTGGAGGATAGATTGTGATCCGTGTTTGCTTTATTTTCCTGTTCCATAGGGGCGTATCAAACCCATTCCTGATGTTCTTGAAGCATTGTGCTATTTTACTATTTTGGGCCTGTTCCTAAATGTCAGGTGGCTTGGAAAGGTAGAAGTCAAGAAAGAAATTTGTCCAAATGCGGTAGATCATAATATTTGTTAGTTGAATCTTACGAAGGTTTGTGTCATAACCAGTGAGGATTTGCTGAGAATAAGCATGTGTTTTTTGTGGTTTGGTTTGTTTTTTTTGTTTTTCTCTAAAAAGTAATAAATAAAAATCACAGTTAAAAGCTTTGCTTGTTGTAGAATCATGGGTAATAGTACATGGAATTTAATTTACATTTTACAGTTGCTCTTAGCTTTAATTTTTGAAATATAACTGAGTAAACAAAACTTCATCTGGAAAAAAAGACAAATGAGACTATTTTCTGATAATGAAAGTCAGCAAAGCATAGCCTGATTCCTTGTGATAGGGATAAATATATTTGCACTAATGTGCTTAAAAGGCAACTATTAGTTTTTAATGAATGTAAGAGATTTACTTTTTTAGCAGAGCTACTAAAATAATAATCATACATAAAGGAGTACTTCACACAAGCTCAGGAAATTATATTCAGAGATTTAGCTAGGGAATTTGGTTCTGGTTTGAAAGATAACGTTCATTTATATATACAAAAAAAAATGTTTAGTTCATTAGCATACTTTTATTCTGCAGACACTGAAAAGCTTTAATGCCCCCAAAATTACTTAGATGTAACTTAGTTTTGTGAGTTATCAAGCACTAAAGATATAAATAGTCTTATTATTCTGTCACAGCTAGTGCAGTACTGTTCCAGTACACCACTATTGCACAATAAGAGGCATTTTAAAGGTTTTCTTTTCCCCCTACTAGTGTACCAGATTAGCTTGATTCTGAGATAATACATTGAAAGTGGACGTATGATTTTAAGACATCTGGTGAAGTGCAGACTTTCACATTAAAGCATTAAAATGTGTCTAATGGGCAGACACTGTTTTTTGAAGTGAGACTTTTGATTAATGATCTAATGCAGCACCAATAGAAGATTAGGCAAGTAATTTTAATGAATGGGAAAAGGGGTCAGACCAAAATTTGCTACCTTCATGCTAGAGACAATTTTCTCTTGGTCACATCTATGAATAGATGTGTATATGTACATATATAAAAGTGTAGTGTCATTGGTGATGGAAAGCAGTGGAGTTGCAGGAAGGAAAACAGGAATATGGAAGCAGACATTTGGGCTCTTACCTTAATTTGTAAGAACTCGGTTGGGTGTCACCAACAGGTATCAATAGTAGGAGTCGTATGGCTCCAAGGTGCATTGCGCTTTGAGAACTTCTCATAAATTGAAATTAATCTCTTCCTGTTCTCCAAAGAAACTCATGACAACTTGTATAGAAATTAATATCAGAGATAAATATCACTGCATCAGCAGTGGCATTGATTATTAATGACACCACAAGGAAATGCGGAAACTTGGCTGAATTATGCACTAAGAAATCCACTATTAACTTTGTTTTAGCTCTGCATGTCTGTTGCTTGAAACTTTATCTTGTATTAGATAAAATTGTGTATTTATCGTGTATTAGATAAAAAGCAGAAACTGGAGAAACAGTGTTGAAAACAATTGCCGTTCTCTGGAAAATTGATCCAAGGGAACTTGGTGGCAACTTTATAGTTGAGAAATTTGTGCTAGAAGTGATACTTTTTGTTTTTACTTAATATAAATAAATAAAAAAAAAAAGTGGTACTAGAAAAATATACTCTAAAGATCTGCTAGGTATTAATACCCAAACTGTACTAAATGATAATATTCTTATGCCAGACTGATAAGCACCTGTACAAAAAATACAGATTGCCAGCTAAATTAGTCTGGTAATCCTGATAAGTCCATGGTGAGGTCTATAATGTCTGCTAGGGGCAAAAATGTATTCTGGAAGACTTGCCTACAATCTATATTTTCTGTCTATGCACGTCAATCAAATTATTTCAGGAAGGGCTTTAGCTTCTCAGATAGCGAAAATAGCCTTGAAAATTTCCTTCAAATCCATGTCCCCAAATCTAACTTTCAGCAGGGTAAAAGGTGTTCTTCTTAGGCTGAGGCTTTAAAGCTGGCTGGGGCTTTCACGGTGGCCCTAGGTTGGAAGTGAAATTAAAAAAAAATGTTTGATCTAATCCTTCTTTTTCTTAGTTTTTATTTTTACTGTTTCCTTCTAAAGAAAGAGCATGTTTAAAACTAATGGTGGTTGTATACAAGCAACAACAGAGGAGCTGCCACAAATTACTGTGGCTCATAATGCAGCAGCCACTTTGGATTATATTCTTTAATCATTATCACATGGTTAAGACACATTCCTAAGGCTGCTCTAAAATGGTTTGCATAGTCTGGCTCAGCGACATCGCACGGGAATACAAAGGTGATTTTTAAATTCAGGATGGGTTACAGATGGCTTAGACTTCCACGCAAACTGTATTTGTATTGAATTCTTGCATGGTTTTATGAATAGAAGTAAGAGCATTACATATAAAGCTAATGAACTCTCAATGTGCAGTCGTGTAGGCAGAATACAAGTGATTATGTACTTACATGAGAAATTCCAGCGTAGGGAAAAATTACTTCTTTTGATGGCTACATATTTTATCCACAGTAACTTGTTCTGTCTGAAGAATATACATTAAATCTTGTTTAAGAATGTATGAGGTGGTTTATGTGTATGAGGCATCAAATGAATCTGTCAGAGCTGACTGTTGATAAGGTATGGCAACCAATGGCTTGGCAGCTCTCTACTCGCAAACTTCTTTGCGATCAATACTGTATTAATCATTTAGTTTCTGCCGATATAAAATGGATATTCTTTCAGGGACTGCATCCAGCAGAGGCAAATGTGATGTAGCATCAGCGTTACTGTTGCACTGGGAACGGGAAGTAAACCCAGGAAATTTTAGACTGGCCTCCTAGAGCAAGTGTGGCTTTTGTCTACCTGAGTGTAATTTATGCATTATAAACTAAACAGGTAGGAATGTTTTGAGAGATGCTCTCCCTGAGAGACACCTTCCTTCAGGGAGAAGGCTAAAGACAAGAAAAAAAATCATACCAATAACAGCAAATGGCCCGTGCAGTCCTGACAGGATGCTACCCAATAGCTTGCCATAGGAGGTAAGCATACCAGAAGGAGGCATTTGGTTGGTGGGGGGTTGGTTTTTTTGTTTTTTTTTCACATGAACACAAACCAAAAAATCACATATATGAAATAGTTGAAGGAACAATGGTTACTGACTCGAAAGAGGGGAAAATGAGAGTGCGCTTTTCCAGCATGATGACGTTAACGGAGCATAATTTGAGAACTGAAGTCCATTGCTTTGCAATGTATTATAAGAGAAATTATTTTATCATGGAAACGGAGGAGACCCTTTATGATGACAAATGTTTTCTTGTGTGTGACCTTCTCCCACATCCTTTTCTTCAAAGTTTAAAAGGCAAAGAGGTGCCAGTAGAGATAGTAATTATTATAAATTTGGTCTCTGGAGGCTCTCTCATATGTGCTTGTATTTAATAAATCGTCATCTTCTCTGCCTCTTCCAAAACAATATTAAAAGTGTTTTGTGGGGGTATTTTTTTTCTTTTTTCTTTGTCTGATCCTATTGCAAGGCAGGTCTGGGGATTGCTCTGTTGGCTCCCGATGTTCTGATCAAGAAGAGAAGACTGTGATGGATGTTAGTCCCACTCTGTGGCCATGTCTAACCAGACATGCCTTGTAATTGTTGACTTCACTGTTTGCTTTCAAGTACGCTACGTTTGGATCCATATTGCACAGCTTATCACTCTAAATTTTTCCATATCTTTTGCAGAAGTAACTTGCTGGTGCTAACAACAATTTTTGAGCTACTTGATGTGTATTACTATATCAAGCTCAAGTTAACCAACTTTGTGTTTGTAGAGAATTGGGATAAAAACCATCTATGTGAGCCTTCCTGACTTCTTTGAGCAATTACTTCTGAGAACTTTTTGACTATAGGCTATGCTCCATTCTGTTCTTTGTTACATACCTTAATTATTTTTTTTTTTTATACCACGGTCTTGGACAGCGCTTGTGAAGTAGACGCAGAGATCATGCAATGGCATGGCTTCAGCTGTTCTCCTGGAAATTTCAAAGGGCAGCAGGCCTGCCATTCCTCTCCTCACCATGGGGAGCACAATAAAAATGTATAATGAACTGCTGTCTTTTAGAGAACTTACAGATCCAGTGACAGAGGAGATGAAGAATCTTTGCGGTTTTGGTTCCCCTTTTGATAGAGGATGCCAAAAATGTTTGTCCGCAGAGATAGCCAGAGGGGCTAGACAGAAAAAAAAAATAATCCACTAGCAGTTGGGTTAATCTGTGCATTTCAGCAAGCTTAAGTGAAGAGCTTCTTTGCGTAAGTTTGACTTGAAGGCTGATTTTCATGCACTGGTCCAATATTCACAGGAGATGAGTTTTAAGGAAATTTAGGCTTCTGCATTTCAGAAGCACACCCAACCTTATTGTTTATTCTTTCTTTAACATAGGACGGGGAACAAAATCAACGTAGACACTTCCAAGGAATGATTCATCATACCTGTTTTAGAGTCTGCTGTAGGCTGAGCTGATGGAGCTGTAAGCGTGCCTGTTGTCTCTGGTGGCAATAAGGGAAGTCTAGAGGGCTAGCTCAGGTGCAGACAGCGTGAACACCTAAGGCCATTGGCATTCTAATGTACTCTCTGGAGTTCACGAACCTGCAGATGTAGCCTTTCTTATGTTCACATGTAAGGTGTGCTTCAGGCAAATGAAATGATTACATTGGGTTGAAAGAAAGCTACATGCACTCTTAACAATGTGTCTATGCATTTTGTGGACTATTGTTTTATTGGTAACATTGAATAACAAAATAGGTATTACTGTATGAGGTGTTTGTTCCAAATCTGGCAAGATTTTTTTTTATTTATTTCTGGAGGATTTCCTTTTAGTTCAAAGAAGTTTGTCAGAAGCTTATTTTTTCATATCCTCGTTGGAGCTAATGCAGTCCATGTGTCAGCCTGAGTTACCACTGTGATGGTTAGCTGTAGTACCTGACATGAGATGATTCAACAGAGGCAGCAGATGTTCTTCAGGGGGTTTTGTTTCTGATCCAGATTTATAAAGAATATTTTGCTGCAGTTTTATGATCCACACTTACATACAGAGAGTCTGGTCACAGCTGAAAATCTGTAACTCTGCCATGACTAGTTTCCAAATATGTGAGGTATTCAACAGAAACACATAACTTGGATGTTACGTGTCATTTTGTGTTTGCCATCAGCTCCCTCTCTGTGCAGATTACAAGTAAGGACCAAGGCCAACACTGCTGAAGAATTTTATGATTATTTAGATGTCAGCTATCAAGGTGCAAAGAGAGTTGCTCAGCTGATAGAGGCCACTTGGGCATTTTTTGTGGCTATTAACAAAGTAAGCGGTCAAGTTCCTGAAGAAAGTGGGAACTAGAGCCTTTCCTGCCTTCATGTGCACTTACATGTTATGTACTTTAAAAATTATATACCCCTGCTTATTCTTGGGAGCATTTTTAGACAGTTGCCCAAAATCAAGTCTGTAGCGTATTTCCTTACAGCATATTCTGACAGCAAACCATGAAGTTCTGTCTTTCAAATAATAGCTATTCCAGTTGCTTACTCCATTGCATATCTTCTGTAAGATGACCTAATACAGCCAAAAAATATAACATAATCCAGGTTTTAATATAATTTATAAATACAAAAATTGAAAACAAACAAACCAAAACCAATGCCAAGTTTATTTTCACTTTTTAAAACTGTTTTGCATGACCTTTTTGTTTGTTTTTTTTTTCTTTTCTTTTTTTATGCTGTGGAAACTGAAGACCGTGCTAAGAGATCCAGTTTTCCTTTTAAGTTGGTTGAAACCTGTGGAAGCGGGGATTATCTTTTAAATTATCAAACACTTCATGAAAGAACTCAAATCCCAAAAGCATATAGAATAGTTGAATGTCAATATTTGCGATGAGATCTGTTTATAAACATACTGGTATGTTTGCTCATCTGTATACTCCACATCTGAGAAAGCTTCCAAAACTGTCTGGCCTATACTTTAACTGTTGGAAACATAGTAGAATCTAAAACTGTGTAAAAAGTGCCCCTTTTGGCCAAACGCATATCCCTTTTTGGACACGTTTGTGCCAGAGCAGATGTGGTGTGCAGCTGAACACTGTTTACTGCATAGGAACATCCAGCTGATCAAAATTTCCACACTGTGACTGCAGTAATCCTTCGTTTCTGTTGTTTATCTGAGATTCACCCTAACAGGGAGTGATAGGGGGATTTAGTGTGGGTATTGAAGGGGACATGTATTATCTTTAGGAAAATAGCTAAGATATTAGCAGGACGCTATTACTTGCAATAATACACTTTTGAGCCAGGCCTTGGTAAGTGGTGATGTTATTAAGGAGGACTTTTCAGGGCAGTGTTTTTGCTTAGACTCGTTGGATGTTTACAGGATGGTTGGCCATGGATACAGCATGCTGGAAACACTGTCTTACTCATTTGCTAAAATCAAGCTGTGAAGACAGATTTTTCACATACTGATCTGCTTTCCTAGAATTCAAGAATTAGAAAGGATGTGAAAGTCTGTGTGCCTTTGTTAGTCATATATATTTTTTCATTAGATAGATGATGAAAATCTATGTAATATTTGCTTGCGATCCTCCTAATTAGAATTGGTCTTTCGTGCATTTCAAGAGCTTCATTCAAGTACAGGTGGAAGGCAGGCTTGGCTTGATTGACTGTAAAATGCTTCCACATTTAGATGTGTTCTGTGAAATAAATATGAAAGAAAAAAATATCCTTTGATTGTGTCTGAAAATGCAGTTATCGCTGCCATAAGTGTGAGTGTGAGAGAGAAGGGAGAATGACGGGAGGGGGGTAGATTCAGAAGAAGAGAGAGAAATCATGAGATAAGAGACAAAGAGAGGTCCAGAAAATACTTTTTAAAACCCTACCACCACCACCACCCCCCCCCCCCCCAAAAAAAAAACAAACCAACAGAAAAAAAACTCCACAAGAACAAAACAAGTACTGAATGAAGCAAATTAGGTAGTAAATGGATCATAATATAGAAAGAAAGAAACTTCCACACACAGGTAGCATGCCATATAACTGTATTTCTGCTGTGAAAAATTTTAACTAAGGTAATATTGCTACATTCCAGGGTAAATACTCTGTCTGGAGGAAAAAAAAAATACATCCCTGTGCATTTCCCTATCTTATAATTGCCATAAAGCAAAGTATTGATGCTCTCAAAAACCTGTTAATTTTTTTTTTTCCTGAAATGCTGTGTAAGAATATGCTCCAGTCAAGGGTTTACGGAAATTAATACAATGCACTATATTGAAAATGAATTCCTGAGAAAGATCAATAAATGCTGTATGCAGCAGAATAAAGTTATCAAAATGCAAATATTTTAAACAAAACAGAATTTAACAATTGCCAAGATAAGCTATTCCCTCAAAGCACACTGAAGACATTTTCTAGTTTACATAATGTAATTAAATTCAAGCCTGAAGAATTCAAATTCGTCCCAAAGACATTATTGGCAATGTGATTTAATGTGGTGATAAGGATGAAAATGTAGCATGTTTGAAGGCCACAAGAGTATTATAAAATTACATTTGAAAGCTGACAACAATTGTTTGCAAGCATTTTTTTTGAAAACCACTCAATAGTGACATAACGAACAGAAGACCTTTTCCATTATTAGCAGCGCAACCTCCTCCTCACACAATTTGGGTCAAGTTCACCCCAGTGTAACTTCCATAGTCTCACTGAAGCTATACCAGGAGAATATGACCCTTTTTTGTCTTGTGGAGGGGGAAAAAAATCCAACAACCAAACAACCCCCCTGCCCCCCCCTGAAAAAACCCCAACTAAGCATTTAAGCGAACACAGTGTAAGGAAAATGTGAGTCTGTGCTTTCTTTACAACATAGTAAACCATTTTGTTTATATTCTTTCAGCAGTATGAGAGGTGAGTACAGGTTTTATGTACACTGCTTTCTCACAGTTGGTTTTATTGTTTTTATGATGGGGGACAGAGTGAGCTGCTTGCTGCCCTGGAGTCAAGAGCTCTGGGGCTTCAGCCTTTTGTCTGTCTCTAACTAATCTTTCTAATTATATTTTAAACCCACATTTCATCTGCAAAACAGGGGCATACTACATCCCATCTTGTAAGATCAGCTAGTTGAAAATGCGACTGCTCTTGCAAAAATATTAATATTGTATCATAAAAGTTAATGTCCTTTGATCCTTTTGTATTATGAGTGCCTCAAGTCCCATAAATTAGGGCTTCATCAGTCAGGGTGCAGAAAGACACATTCTGTGAAGCATATCTTGGCACTGGGGGGGGACATCTCAAAAGGTGCCGATATTTTGCTGTTGATGAATGAGGGTCATTTAGCTTGCTGAGTTGAAAGGGTCTTTCACGAGGATTAAAAAGGGAGAGAACTATTTGGATAGCGATGCTTCCTACTGGAGAAGCTTTATAGTCAAACTGCCCCTCTTAAAAGGATTTATTTGTTCCTTAACAACTTCATGGCGTGACCCCTGATTGACAGTGAAGTGGTATTTATAGTTTTCAGCCAATCATCAGAAATGACTAATTATGCCTCCCTTGGAATGTACGTGCTCTGATGACTCATGCAGTATGCTGTCATTATCTCACAATTTGCTATCTCTGATAAAATATGTACGTATGAATAGTAGTGGTACTTAACATCTACCTTTCTTAAAGTTCCATATATTAAACATTTTGTTATTTTTAGGTAAAAACTGTTGCACCTCCTGTGGTGTCCCCTTTCAAAGTAATAGGTGTTTCTTGTTCAGTCAGTCACTCTTGCGTTTGTCATTTTACAAAATCTTCTAGCAGGCTTGAATGCATGTAAGTCAAGGAAAAAAGATCAAAGGCCGATCCATTAGTACCCTGTCAGATCTAACCTTCCCATAGGAAATATTCTATGAAAAGTTTAAAATGACTCTTTACAAAAGGGCAGAAGACTGTGGCAGAAAAATTATGAAATACATAGTGTGTGCACCAGCAGGACCAAACCACTGATTCATCTGCTTCTTAACTGGAATATCAGATTAAATAGTCGTATAATATGTAGAGAACAATCTGTTTCTTTAAGTTTGCTATTTGTACATTGCTAGGTAGTACTTTGTGTAACTTTCTTCTAAAGAAATCCTGAAAGTACTCATCGTAAAATACTACCTGGAAGCCTCTGAACTGTGCTATTCTGTGATTATTGTTGCTTCAAACTTACCTGAATGTCTTTAACTTTCTGGGGTTTAAATTAAAAATTATCTAACTCCAATGAAAAGTCAATAAATAAGTAATTTATTTTTTTTTAAAGTAACAATGTATTTTGCCTCCCTCCACTGTGCCTAACCTGGCACCTAAGAATATCTCACGCACCCCATTTTATTATTTATCAAAGAAATACTTATTAGCAGGAACCTATCCACCAATTTTATGGTAAATTTTCTTAGTTAGGAATTGTATTTTAACAGCGTGCATGTATTTTTATCCCAGGAAAAAAAAAACAACAAACAAATAGTAGCCTAATAAGTAGGTTACCTGGATGTTGGGGACAGTTTTCATTACTTGTTTGTCTTGATTCAGACCAAGGCATTTCCCGTTGGTCTTCCCTATCCTTGGTGACCCATTGACACAAGAGAGCTATCCTGAAGATGGTCTTTATATCTTGTCCTAGTGGAGTCTTTATTTGTAGATCTAAACATTCATAGCATCGGACAGTAGTGTATAACATCATAAGCTTACTAAAGCACTCACCAGCTGTCCAGGAGACAGTAGTCCAAATTCCTGTACTGAATGGATGAGGACAGGTGATGAGAGGTAAACCATGCAGTATGGAAGCATGGATATTAGTCCTTGCATAAGGGGGATGAGCCTTGGGCAGCCTGCAGGATTGCTGGTTAACCTCCAGCTGGGTCCAATCTTTCAGGTGGCTCCAATGGACTTCTACCCAGTGGGAGACCCTTTCCAAGGACCTTGACTAAAAACATGGTTCATTCTTTTTCCTCCCCTATGTGTTGGTGGGAGTATTCAACAAAGATGGGGAAAAAAGAGGTTTCTAACCTGGCTAGAACAGTTATGAGGTCCAGAAGACAAAGGTGTAACCAGGCATGACAAACTTCCATGCCCAGCAGCAATGAGCAGGAACTGACCAGGACTTTACTAGGACAATTCTTAACACTAATCATACTGTAACCTGCTAAAATTTCGACCATTATAATTTAACTTCTTCCTCATTCTAATCAAATGTCTCTGGGGTACTAAATGGGAAGTAAAAAATAATACAATAGACTGCAAATCTTATCACTCCTAATTCTAAAATTTGATTGGCCTCATATCCAATGATGAAGAAAAGATTACCTTGTTGCGCACGAATGAGAAAGAAAGAAGGGGAAACGGGAATCCTAATGTGGCTATTTACTGGTGCAGCAAGTTAATTACACTTCTGAGAAAGCATCTAGCATTGTCACGTTACATTGCATGCATATGTGTGTACACATGGCTGAATATAAATATGTGTGTATATGAGCGTGTGGACATGCTTTATGCAATATTGCACTGCTCGTGCATGGTACTTCCTGAATTTGTTCTTAAAGTCACTGTTTTTAAGGGATGTAAATGAAGACGAAACATGACCCAGTGGATTTTAATGTATAGACAGTTACTCTTGGTAAAAATAATTACTTGATTAAATGCTCCGGTGGACAGTGATCAAGGAAGGAAGTAAGTGGTAGATAAGTAATGAAAAGTGTATCAGCACAAAAAGTATCAACAGCTTATAGGACACGATACATTATCTTTAGTGGGATAAAACAGGCACTGCAGACTTTTGCATGAAATTATTTTACTGAGGCCTTCTGTTTTTTGCACTATTTTCCATGAAAGCTTTTCTGCCAGTGATGCAGTTTTCTATCGCACAAAAAAACTGACAAATCACTGCAACCCACAGATGAGCCAGAAGTCACTTTTACATTGCAGTCAACTCTGTCTGAGCAGTCAGAACTTAAATGTTCATGTAATGACAGTCACTTTTTTTACACACAGAGAAAGCAGAGGATCTGCAAACGAAGTGAGCGTAGCAGTCCGGCATACCATCATGCATCTTCATGAAAAACTCATCTTCTCTTCTGCTATCTGCAGACCATGCCTCAGTGCTGGGCAGAGATACAGACCCCTGCAGCTCTACGGCCAGTTTTTCCTCCTCTAACGCCCCCAAGCTGGGGTGGTGTTGGCATAGCGCGGTCTTTCTGTCCAAGATAAATGCATAGGCAGTCAGTATGCCTGGAACAGTTGTCTCATATCTACAGAGTCCAGAGAGATATGGCTGGGGCTTTCAAACCTAGCTGAAATTCTTTCAGTTGCTAATGCTTTGTAGGAATATCATAGAATCATAGAATGGTTTAGGTTGGAAAGGACCTTGAAGATCATCGAGTTCCAACCCCCCTGCCATAGGAAGGGACACCTCCCACTAGACCAGGTTGCCCAAGGCCACGTACACCTTCATCTGTGTTATACGGTTCATCTATATAGTGCAGAGAAGAAAAACGTTTTGTGAGGTAAGGACTTAGTCCAGTATTTTCTGTTTCTACATCCATATTTAGGCACCTAGAGTAACTAGGCTTATTTTTAGAGGTACTGAGTGGCAAACTGACTAAAAATCAAGTCACTAAATTATCTAAAATTAGCAGCAGTACTCTATTTAGACTATCGTGTTTCAAAATTATTAATTTCCTAATTATTTTGGCATAAATACAATTGCACAGTATTTGTCTTGAGATGGATTCTGAAAAGTGCATATTGAAGAGGGAGCTTGGCTTCGGGATACAGTCTTTTCATTCAGCTGTGGGAAACAGACAGAATTACTTATAGGCTGCTGTTATGGCAGGGTGTTTTCAAACCTGATAATTAAATTCAGAGGTATGGCAGATCAAAGGAAACCGTACAGGAAAAAGATGTAACAAGAAAGTCAGGAACAGATACAGACAGGAGTTTTTTGCTGTACATGTCGTTCTGAATTAGAATGGCAGGACGCTCTGTCAATAAGATCAAAAGGCGGGAACAGAGATGAAAACTCTCCTTTTACTGTTAATTATTATAAACCAGGTAGGAATGTATTTGAACACTATTGGCAGAGTGGTAAAAAGCAGTAACTTTCCCCCCAACCCTTTCTTTGGGAAAAGAACACCAGAGCATTTGAAACTTAAAAGAAATCAGTTGTTTCTGGGTGATTTTAACATTTACTTTTTTTTCTTTTCACTGTTAACACCAAATGGCTATACCATCTAACAGCCACTTTCTGACATGCTCCCATTTTTTTCTTAAAGGTAAGCATGAATAGCGTAAGTTAATCCACAGGGATTTTAGTGGAACATGGTTATTGTAGGATGCCAGCTTGGTCATCCAAGAGTGGTACTTCCCTCTGTGCCAGACATTTTTGAGACAGACATTTTTGATCATTGGTATTTTGCATAGGATGAAATACTGAGGCACTGCGTGGTCATTTAAGAGCCCAGGAAATTTTCTCGAGCACTGGGGTAGCTAATGTTATAGTTAATTTCTTAGGAGATAATTCAATTCTTCTTGTATAAATTTCATGCTGGTTTCACTTGCAGGTGTTCTTCATGTTCTGTTCTAAATTGCTGCTTAGTGTTGCTGAGCACAGTTGGTAGTTCCTGTGATGATCCCAGATGGAGCTGAATTTCAATGGATATGAGTGATCTGCAGGGGTCCCAGACCTTTTAAGAGGTTTGGAAGCCTTGGCTGGGATTCAGCTCGCGTTTCACAGAGTATGTATAGCTAGGTACGTGTGTATGGGTATCTACGAGTGAATTAGGTGTCTGGGCTCCCCTTTTGATTGGTGAAATTCTAGTCGATATAGTTAATGGAGCTTGGAGAGCTACTTGGCCAACCAAAGCTGGTGCCTACTTCCAGATGTGATAGATAACTCTTCTGACTTTGTTGACTGCATCAGTTTGATCTCTGTTGACTGATGGGAGCTCGGACATCCAGCTCGCAGGTGGGCACCCACATATACTCGTAAAAACAGGTGTCAGTCTCTAAGTCACATCCCACCTATAGTGAGTTAATAAGTATCACTGATACTTTCACTTCATGACAATTTGTTTCTTACACTCTGTTGTGAAGCTTGCGTGTGTGGAACTGCAAAATGCTCACGCATGGAAATGCGAATCAAACTCAGCTCTGGTGTGAATAAAAACAGTATAAATTTTTCAAAAGTATCTTATAAAAAGTTGAACGCTATGCTTTTTATACCCTCAAATAAGTGCCCTGTCTGCTGCCATTTTGTCCTCCTCCCCTTTTTGCATGCAGTTTCTGATAGACTGCAGCTTATTCACCTTTGACTGGAATTTCCTTTGATAGCAACACGTTGGCCAAAATAATTTTTTCTTGGATATTAAAGAGGGATTCAAACGCATCATGTGTGTTTTCTATGAGATTAGTTAAACTGTTTTACAGTCATTGGAGATGAAATTTCTCCTGCCTAATTGTAACTGGCTGAAAGTTTAGCGTCTATCCTAAGTTAAATGTGGATACCCCTCTGCGAGTCAGTGGAATGAGTGAAGTACCTGCAGAGAGGGACCGATCTTCTTCCTCTCAGGTAACGATTTACCACGGGATGAGTTGCCCCAGGAGGCACCTGTAGCACTGGCTAGTTTAGTTGAGATGCCTCTTTTTTAGGTAGTTAAAGCTGGATGTGCCTTAAGCTCCTGCCTGTTATTAGTTTGCAAACGCGGTGCTGGCATCTTCCAGATGCTTCAGGTGCTGCTGCAAAGTATCTCAGCTCTCCAGAGCAGGAGAGAAGTTGCAGTGCTGTGCAGCTGGCAGTGTTTGTGTCCCTTCCTGGCTGTAGGTCTACGCTGCAGCCTTCCTCCCATCAATTGACCCAGTATAAAAAACAAGCTGCTCTGCGGCCACTCACATTGGGACTGCATCTGCATTTTCCTCTTGCAGTTACAGATTGAAGTCATAGCTCAGTGCCTTCATAATCACTGGGAAATGTAAAATCATACTGCATTGCTACTTTTTTTTTTTTCCTTTTCATTTTTGAGCATCTCTATACATCATCAAGAAAATGAAGGAGTATTGTTTCATAACCATATCTTGAAATTTTTCCATTTAGGGACTTAAGGGTATGGAAATTGATTTGATTATATTCTACAGGAGCAAACAGAATACAGATAAAATTTTTTACATATTTTGTGCTTCAAGATGTTTTATTTCTTAAAGGAAAATTAGGAGCAGAACTGTTTGGGAAGAAAAAGATAGAAAGGCTTGGAAAGAAAATGGACACTTCCTTAAATAACTAGAGGTCACCAGATGTCTAAAAAAAGTCATTTCATGTTCAGAAAATGGAAAACTTTGGCTAAAAGTCTGTTCTGCTTCAGCCACAGAATAAGGTGAGCAACTAGAAATTAAAAGGATAATGGGAAAAAAATGATAAAAGAGGAAGTGGATACTAATAGATATAAATTAGAAGTAAGAAGTATGGGAAATTTATAGGGAAAGCCAAAAACAGGAAATGAAAAATCTGTGGTTGGCAAGGCAAAAGATACTAAGTTTTTAGTGTATTAAGAACAAAAATCCTAATAGTATAAGCCACTAGATGGAGATAGTAAGATTGTTACGAGTGATTTGAAAGAGCCACAAGTGTTAAATAAATATTTTAATTCTGTGTTTTGAAAAATTCTTGACACTGTCCTTATGTCATGAATGTGCGGAGGCACTTTCCAAAACGCCTGGAAGAAAGAAAGGAAGATGTCAAGCAGCACCTACTTGGACTAAAGACTATTTAAAATCAATAGGCCTAGATAACTTTTGGACAAGAGTCCCAAAAGATTTGTTGAGGAGATTCCTATTTCATTGATGCACCTTCTTGAAGGAAACCAAAAACCAACCCCCAAACCAAACAAAACACCAAACCAAACCAACAACAACAAAAAAACGCAAACAAAAAACAACCAACCAAACAACCCCACCCCTACAGCTCCCCCTCTTAAAAAAAAAAACCTTAACCACCCACGTGAAACCACAAGGGAGTATAGGAATGCGAGTGATTTTCTGGGGTTGAAAATACCTACTGATACCTATGCAATAATCACATTGCTATCATTTCTAAGCAAAATGAAAAGGTCTCTAATTAATAATGCCATACATTTTAGTTATTTTAGTTTAACCGAATATAAACAGACAGTTAAAACAGGTCTGTATAAACAGACCATTTCACTATGTAATATCTGGTTTTGTTAATTGAGACTTGTCATTTGATTGATAAAAATGATTTTAGAAATAATAGACATGCATAGTTTTGGCCACTGTTTTCTTTTAGACAAATATACTATACAGCATAAGGCATGTACACATCTGATTAAGAACGGGTTAATTGTCTCTGCATATCATATTTAGCTAATTCATGATGGTACAATCAGAAATGCAAAATGCAGGTCAGACTTATGAACGGATTGCATCTTGTAAATCAGAGTGCAAAAAAAATTAAAAATCTAGAATGCAAAAGCTGTACAGAATTTCTCAGTGCAACATCTGGATTTATAAATTTAAATTTATATATTAGAAATTTTAAAAAAACAATGCTTGGGTTTGGTGATGAATCTTAAAAGGTATGTTGCAAAATTGTAGGGAGAGTCAGAAAGATGGACAAAAAAGTGAAATGCTGACTAATTTGCTCACCTCACCAAGGCTAGAGATGGATTGTCTGCATGAGATATACTCAAAGCGCACACGTTAGACAAATTTTATTGAATACAGTACAGAAACAAAATTACAAGGGAAAGAGGGAGAAAGGAGGGATTATGCATGTTGGAGCTGATGTCACCGCCAGTTCCAGTTTTCATTCTTTGACTCATAAAAATAAGGTCATTCTTTGACTCATAAGAGATTTTATATATATGTGTGTGTATGTGTGAAAAAATATCTTTGACATGGACTCAGACAAGCTTCTCAGTCTTGTCGTTTGCTTTTAAGACCATCTTCCTCTTTAAAATTGTTATCAATGTACATAGTCAAAGAAGCTTCTGCACCAGTTGAGTATTCATTCACGTTCATTATCTTAAATCTTGTCACATACTTAGAAGCAAAAGATGACAGGAGTGGGCATTTAGTAAAACAATAAGCAGCAATAGTGCCTAAAACGCCGGTTTGGGTTTATGTTGGCAGCATAAACCCAACAAACTGTTCGTTTGTGTAATAACTGTCCATATCAATGGGAAGGAAATTCAGAAAAATACGACCATTTAATTGCCACTTGTCATCTGTGTTCAAACTGTAAAATACTAGAGGTACTAGGTCTAAGCTTACGAAAACGCATATTGTTGCTATTTTCCCCTATGTAGAAAATCCCAGTTGCTTAAAAACAACAGTGCTGCAAGTACTGTTATTGAACTGATAAAGTCTCCATGGTAAAGATTTGTAAAGGCTCTCAGAATCAAAGGTGAGTCTTTGTTTACCTCTCGAAAACGCTTTTGTAGGAGGTTCTGGTTAGCCATTTCCAATAGAGAATGGAGCAGTTGATCAGATAGCAGCTAAACTAATGAAAAGCATCATGGAAGTGACAGGAAGATTAATTAAGTTCCTCCAGTTGTATTCACGTGTGGTGATACAGAGTTCCTTTGGGTACTGCTGCAGTTAAATGGTATTCATGGTGACAAATATTGCAGATTTCCAGAAGTGACACTTCTGAGTCAAGGGTAAAAAACACATTTGGTAGTTTTAGCCGGTGGAGAACGTGCAAAACCAAAGATGAGCCTCTATGGCTAGTTAAAACATACAAAGGTAGCTTGCTCCTTCTCTTCTTATTCTTTAGCGTAACCTCAAGAGATTAGTAACGAATCCAAAATCTGCATTATTGTGTGGTATGTCTTAAACTACTCCAGATGGAGTAGTTTAAGTAGTAGCTTCAAAATAAAAACAAACCAAATTTCTAGCCGATGTACTTAGTATATTTGATTTGAGGCACACAAATATTTGCACTTGGAAACACTTTCAATTACTTTTGGAGCCTTAAAAAACTAAACTGTGGCTTGTTTGCCGATTTTATTTCTGCACCGTGGTTACTGTAGTACTAATAGGAATGAAATATTTGCAATACATAAATTTCCAAATGATGTAGAAGTTCTAGCCCTACTTTACCTTCAAGAACCTTGGGGTGCTTTTGGCAAATTAGTAGGTCGAGTGATTTGGATTGCTTCTCCCACTTTATTCTCAGAAATGAATGTTCGCACAATACATTTTTATTCTTAATAGCTGTCTCTGTACAGGAGATAAAATTTATTTTAGGAAAATCTGGAAAGCTTTCAAGTGTATGAGATCTTTTAACCTACTACATGTGATGCATAAACTTAAAATGTTGTGTCACGAGTGTATATTGTTGCCTACTATTACATTTTTGCCAGCAAAGAGTCCCTCGATATGCTTCTGCATTTGCAAGAAAAGGTTTGTGGTCAGCCTCACTAATTGAAATTCATCAAAGCCAACTGGTAAGAGTCTGGGTATAAATCTAATATTAGTTGCCTCCTGGGAGAGTTCAAGACTGGAAGAGAGTTTTCCAGGAATCCTAGGGAATTAACTGGGTGCATTAATATTAAATATTAATTGGTCTCTGCAACAGACATGCCCGCGAGTGGTTTTAATACTTACTATGGAGGCATTGTGTAAATCAGCGGATAGATAAAAATCAGGAGAAAGCATAGATAGCGCAGCTAGTTCACGAAGTGGCCTTCTGGCTCTGGACCAAGTCAGGCGTGGGGGGTAACCTGTAGCTTTCCCAGCTCCGGAGAAGTGCAGGGGATGTGCTGTACTTCTGGGACACGTGTACCCTCAGCTTGCTTTTTGTTTATTTCGAGGAGGTGATGTCTTGTGGGGGTAGTCTGCGCTTTGAAAAATCTGCCCTTTGTGGCAAACCCTTTACCAAAGTGGGGTTGTCAAGGTGAAGAAGGACAGAAGAAATGAAGGTGGAGATGCTATTAGGAAAAAGAGCAGCAGGTTGTTGGGAAAGGGGATTTCAGGGAGTAGAAGCTACTTCTATTATTAGAAATAAGGGTGTAGGGTAGCTGTTTTAGCAGAAGGTACTTTTTTTCATGTTATGTTTATGCTATTGCTGAATCACGAGGGTTTGGGGGGTTTGTTTTTATAGGTGAACCATTCATGAAAATATGATAATTTTGCAGTTGACCTGCATCTGTAGCAAAGCTAAATGCTGCTTAGCCTGTTCTGGCTTGTTGATGATTGGGAGTTTGCACTGTGGAGTGACATCATGGGCTAATTTGCTCGTTCGTTCTGCATGATCCTGCATGCCCAGTCTGGGCCTACTCAAATCTCCAGGCGCACACAAGGGTTTGCTGCTCCTGACTGCGCTTCCCCACAGTTGCGTTCGGCAGAGTTCTCGGTGATTGAGTTAAAACACCAGCCGTTAGGGATTGCAATTACTAAACTCATCCTTGCTTTCACTGACAGTGACAATATCCCACTCTGGGAATAAAATTTATTCTTTGTCCCTTGCTTTAAACTCCTCTTCTTTTTGCAGTTTATTAATGTTGTATGTGTGTAAATGAAAGCAGAGTTTGGCATGGAGTATGTGAATTTGGGCTGTGAAAGCTTTCCAGGAGGAGACCACCAGTGACTTTCGCTCCTCCCTTGGGTTTGTTCCACAGTGGAAAGGCAAAGAAATTAAAGAAATCTTTTTTGTTTGGTTTTGCTTTGGTTATTTGATTGTATGCTTATTGTAAGAACACCAATAAGATGCAATAAGGGGGGAAGGTGGTCCTGATAGTTTTGCATCCTGAAGTGCAAAACCAAGGAGTGAAGAATACGTCGGTCTACATGGTGCTGTGCTGTTTACGCTTCCCGAGGAGCTGACCTGCCATCAGGCTCCACCGAACCGGTACGGGTATTGTAACAGAGCAGCCAGCTGAAGAAGGGATGTTTAAAGGCAGCGTGGCTACTGCCTGACTGCTAATGGCACGTCTACACAGAGGTGAGTGGTCTGTACCCGGGGCTCTCAGCTGGCCCGCTGACGGCGCGAATCGGCAAGGCCTATCAGCTTGGAGGAACGTCAAGACTGGAGGTCGCCTACCTCTGGTAGGGGCTGACCCCCGGCAGAGTGAGCCCGAGCTTTTCTGTGCTAAGGTGAAGGCAGCCTAAGATGCAAATGCGGTGCCTGGGTGCGGAGTGGCCCAAAAGGCCCCTCTGCAAAAGCGCTTCGGAGCTAGCAAGGGAGCTGGAGGATTTCACAGAGAATTGCTTCTCTGAGCTTTTACCCTCGGTGAAGGGAGGGGAGGGAATGCTTGTGCTGCAGAAAGCTCCTAATAGTAGCTTGTCCTGCTGCTCAGAGGACGTTAGAGTGGCTCAGCTGAGACATTTTAAACCAGCCTTTGAGGGTGGTATTTTCTCCTACAGCGAGGTGTCCTTCCTTGTATAGTAGATGTGAATGAGCACTGTAATGATGAACTAGAGGAAAGGAAGGTGCCATGAATACCCGCTGTTACTTGCTGTCCAAACCCTCTAGTTAAAATACAGGCCATGGTTTGGAGACAGCTTTTTTTTTTTTTTCTTTAGGGTTTTCTAGGTAGTATTTCTTCACTGTGATTTAGGATTTGCTCAACTTACGCTGCTGTTGGTCAGTTTGACCCACACGAGAAGTCTTGGTCTTCCTCCCTTGTACACTGTGGCCTCAAAACATGCTTCTACACTGTGTGCTTTTTAGTTGTGAAGCAAAGTTTATTTTGGAGTTTATCTGTGCACCACGTATCTCTCATTTCAGGTGTGCCTCTTCCTAGAGGCAGTTGGCATAGGAAAGGGCACTGAGAAAGGCTAGGCATCAGAAACGGAGAACTGGGACTGCCAGTGAGGGACAGAACTTAAATTCATGCCCCAGTTCCCCCCAGCAGTGTTTAATCTCAGTGACTTTCATACAGGTAGCATGAAATCTCATGAGAGCAATGCTGCGGAGGACTCTTGCTGAGAGATGCGTAGCGGCGATGTACCCCGGGGCTTTTAACTCTTCTGCTGCCATTGGAGCGTTCCTTGGCTGCTGTGCTGGAGGGATAATTTTGCCCTAAGTGATTGGACCCCATGAAATAGTAGTTATTGTGTGGAGCTTTTACAAATAAGAAGTGGGGCTTTAAATGAATTATACCTGTCATCCTCTTTCCTGTAGAATGAAAGCATTCATCCCGTTAAGATCCTATTATAATGAAATAAACACTTCAGCGTACTGTCCATTAATTTTTACCTTTATTTAGTTTAAGTGTATTATCAGTGATACATGCCAGACTGACAGCAGGAAACCAATGTCCTCTATCGATTCACAGGACAGACATAATGTGTGCGCAAATAGCAACCGCCGTAGTCTTCATCATGCTGCCACACCGGCCTCTGTCAGATCCATCCCAAGGCACTCTGTGTAGGTGGTGAAGAGTATTTCAGTATTTCTTTGGTCTTTCTTCCTCTGAAGCTGCTACTAGTTGGTATAGCAGCAGGGACTGTGTGGGGACCTATTTACAACAAACTTAGGGCCACTCCATTTGTCACAGGACGGTAAAATAGCTGCCAGCTGCTAATGACTTATCAACCTGGGCCGGAAAGGAACCGGAGACCTGGAGGGTGAAAGGTTGTAAACTCCATTACAAATCCTCGCTGTCACACATCTCCCGTCCTCACGCTTTGTTATTCATGCAAAGAAATCGTAGTTTAAAAAAAAAAAATCAGTTCAGCTCTATTGAAATTGAACTACCTATTTGTCAGTTGCTTTTTAAAAATAGAAACAGACTGAGCTTTATCCAACATTCAGATTTAAATCATTTATTGAAATGGAACTATTGATTTAAAAAAAAAATTAAAAAAAAAAAAAAAAGTCCTAGGGGGACATGAATCGTGCAAAGTGCCGAGCATCCTCGTCTTCTGCTGAAGTTAGGGAATCGGGGCACTCGGGGCTTCTCCTGGAGCCTGCCCTTCAAAGAAAAATACGCTAACAATACACGCTTTGTCTTTCCCATCGATTATGTAATTGAGCACGTTATGTCACTGAACGCATTTGCAGCCGAAAAAAAAAAGAAAAAGAAATAGAAAAAAAAAAAAAAAAAACGATTTTAGAAGGGCTTTTTTTTTNTTTTCTTTTTCCCTTTTTCCTCCCCCCAAGCCAGAGTTAGGCTAACCAGGATATTGGAGCACGTCGTTGCAAGCCCGTTAAAGAAAAGATCTGTTTGTAGTACTCTTAGTCCTGATGTCACAGGCACAGCAAGGACATCAGAAGGAGGAGTCAGATTACAGTAAGAATGGGCAGTGCAGCATGCAGCCGGAGTAAACGCTAAATCAGACAGGGATTGTATCAGGGATAAGACTGCCTGCAAAGCGCTCATCCTGAGGAGGCACACTGCTCACTCACGCTTCTTGTGCTGGGAAATTTCCACATAATGTAGAATGAAAGAGCTCTGTTTTACATGTCAGCCCTGTGCGGGAGCTAATGCTGAATACACGGCGGTGGGATCCTGACTGCATGATTAATGAGAAACATAATGTATTTTGGTAAGTGTGAACCGTGATGTAATTCTGCTTCTGCTCCCGTTATCAATAGGAGTGATTATTATAAATTTCGGATGCAAGAACATTTCGTGCTGGCACGCACCTAAAACTGACAACTGGGGGAATCCTGTCGGCTGTGCAGTTTGAAAGGATTCCATTGTCTGGGAAATTTTCTGTTTTGAGCGGGCTACCGCGTAGTTTTAGCGGCTCGAAAAACGAGCTAGATGGGATGAACTCGTCCTGGGTTTGTTTTAGATGAACTTGCGTTTCATCTGCCGAGAGAGGGGATGGGAAATGGTTGCGAGGCATGGGAAGTTTTGGACGAACTTAATGTAATGGACGAGCTGCTGCTGCACCGTCTGTGGTGGGGAGGCACAGTAAGCCTCAGTATTTCATTCAGCTTTTAGTTTGAAGGATTCAAGGATACAAAGGCGAAACAATGCTTTATTTGCAGCGGTGTGTTTGCCGAGTGCTCTGCGTTATGCAGATCGCCGGTCTGGGGTTGGCTCCTAGCATACCACAAAACGCATATTATTTTAAGCCTTTAGAGGTCTCAGAGCTGTTACGTGTTTGTGCAGAGTTTAGGTTTGTTGCTTGATGGAAATCTTCCTTCGGCTTACAGCTGAGCTGGCTGCATACCCTAAAAACATGCTGGAGCGTAGAGCTATGTCTAAGCGGTGTGGTGCTGCAGTACTGGGCTGGGATGTGCGATTGCGATAGAAGGCTGCGAGTTAGTGCTGCTAAACAGCAAGAAAAAAAAAATAAAATAGAAAATTTGGTGGTGTGAGGGGGAAAATACTCTTCTTGGCTACTCGAAATCTCGTCTCGCCTCAGTGTTAATTTGTAGCTGCATAATACTTAGAATGACCACAAAGCAGAGTGTTGGAGGATTTCTGGGACATTCAGCAGCTTTCTCAGTTTCATTAAATATTGAATCAGGAGTTCACTTCAAGCTTTAAGAGAAGAACTTTTGTAATATTCTGAGCCCTGTCACAAAAGTACTGTGCTTTATGACACGCTAAGCATTATTTTCTGATTTTAATAAAAATAAAAATATTTGGGGGGGGGTTGTCTTTAACAGTGAAACCCATCAATTATGAAAGCAGATTGATTTTGATGTAAACCATCCTAACAGGAAAAAATATAAATTGGCTGAGTTGTCAGAACTGTTCAGAGTCCCTTTCAAAGATAAATTTGCAATGTTTTAGCTTTATTACATTTTCCAAAGACTGAGGACGAATCGACAAGCATTGTGGTTTTAGGTCTGAGTTATTTGGATTAAGTCTCTTTACCACTAAACATGTGGTGTTAGGTTAATTTTTTGCTCATTTCTTTTAGGTTATTTTTCTACCTTTAATATCATTGCAAGCGCAAGATGGGGTTTCTTTTTTTTTTTTTTACAGTCAGTTTTACAACAATTGCCTGTGAGACTAGGGTTAGAAGTTATGGTTTCCTGAAGTTATACGGGTTAGACTATTAGGTATATATTAGCTATATGGTACTTAATTTTATCATTTTTTTCTGTTTGTCTATAATTTTCAGAAACACGTAACGGTGGTCAAACTTATTTGGGTGTTATTTCTTCGAAAAAGTACAAACCGCTGTTTCACGCGCTCATTTGTTTTCTGGTGCAACGCAAGTTTTTAATTGGGACAAACTGGATTGTGCTTTCTCTGCTTTGTAGGAAATTTCACTTGTGAGAGCAGAGCTGAAAGTTTCTGTTAGGCAGGTTCTCCGTCTGCTTTGTTCAGTCTGAAACTTCCTTTAATATCAAGTTTTAAATGAATGTTCTTGTTTCTGTCTTTAGCATAACAAAGCACGAGCTAATGGGGATAATGTTCACCTGTGGTGGTTGTGGGTGTTTTCCTGCTCTGTCTGTGAGAAACCCGAATGTCTGTGATCTCACCTGTCCCTGTTGTAACACTCACTGCACAAAGCAGCATGGCACGGAGCCGGATGAAAGCCGGACCGCGTACATCGCGCACCTACTTTGACTTAAAATTGCTGTAGCCATCACGCAGACAATATCGGAATTTTATATTTTCTGAGGAAAAAAAGAAAATCCCTTTTAATATCGGTAAAGAATTCTGTGGTATATCTTTCTCTGCGCACGCTACTGTCAGGCCACCTAAAGAATAGGAAGGGAAGAAAAAGAAATCATTTCTGTGTGTTTGTCTGCATCTTGCTTGTTTTTCTGGGCCTTCTTGTCTAATTGCTGCTGATGTAAGGTGGCATGGTGGTAACACATGCGTACAGCATTAAGGTTGAAATAATTACCAGGGAAAGCAAGACCTGACCCTCTGAAAATACTGTTCTTCTATAGCAAATATTACCGGGTGAAGTGACTTTCTTAACCATCAGAGACAAAAGTTGTTAAATTCAGGAATTGCTCATCGCGTTTCTTGTTCTTTTTTAAAGCTGTAGCTTCCAAGAAGATTTGGGGCTGAGACATTCTACTATTCTACGACATTGTACTGTGTATATTCTACTATTTGAGCTGAGCCTTCAAATAATTAAACTTATTGTGACCCTCCTAACTGCATAAGCCTTTCTTTTACATTGCACCGGAATTTTGATGAAGTGGTTTCAATAACTGCTAATTTTCACTCACCGTGCTGTGCTTTAGAGTTTGTTGTTTGGTCACCGTGGATACGTTTGTTACCTATTGTATTGGTTTTGCATTCATTATTTTGAGTTGAACAAAAATGTGGAATTGTAATAATAATAATAAAAATCCTACAAAATGATGTAGTGTGTTTACAGAGTAAGCCAAAAGCCAGTGAAAATAATAAATTTCTGCTAAGCGTTTTAATAGGTAGGTGTTTTGCACTTAAAAACATACACAGCTACCCCAAAGCAACTTTTGCTTGCCTTTATCATCGAGTTAATAATTTAGCGTGAGATAAAAGTCAGTTGCTACCGTTCTCAGCAGCTCCGAGAGGAGACACGGTGGGTGGCTGTCAGTGCCCCAGTGCTGATGGAGCACGCCGATAACAGGGGACCTCCTCCAGTCCTGCTCAATGCGAGGGCTCTGCTGTGGCCCATGGTCATAGCTGGACACTGCCACCGTTACCTTAAAAGGTCCCGCCGGCCGCCGCTGCCTTGGCTCGGCCACCTCGCCAGCATGGCACCTTCCTTGGCCCGGCAGCGCGGGCGGCAGGCGGGAGCTGGCTCGTCCGGAGAACGTGATGGTCCCCGTGGCCACCCCTCGGGCTGGGCGGCCAGTCGGTTCGGGTCTGGTGGAAAGCGCTCTTCGCCGCTCGGGAGGTGAAAGGGGAGAGAGCTTTTGGTGCGCGCCGTGCACGGGGGCTGTATGCGATGGTCGTCAAACCGGAGGAGACGCTGCAGTGCTATCGCAGTTATGGGACAGCGAGCGCTGGTCCTGAGGGCTCGGTAAAACCCGACTGGAAGCCAGTCCTCCACCCCCACGGCCAAAAAGTCAGTCCCCCGCGCGCCCCAATACCTTGCCCTTACTGAAGAAACACAACTAAAAAAAGAACTAAAATTAAAATTTGGTAAGAAAAGGAAGGGGGGGGGGGAAGAGAGAGAGAACCTTGTACCTTTTTTTTTTTCTCTCCCCCCCCCCCCCCCCCCCCCCCCCCCCCCCCCCTCCCACCCCTCACCCTCTCTAGACTTATTCTGTTTTAAGTAACTTCTGTTCATAATGTTTCTGTTCACATTATACAGGAAACCTAATATATTGGGGTGGAAATGAATATCCTATGGGATAAAATAATAGAAAAATACAAAAATACAAACAATTCTTGCTTGAAAATGCCATCACATTTCTGTTTGCATGTTGGCTGTTTTCGTTTTTGGTGGGGTTTTTTTTCAGTCAATGTTGTGGAGCGTAGTAATTCATCTGTACACATACTACTATTCTGAGTATCACTTTTTATTTCTGGAACACTTTCTTGTAGAAGAGATTCATGCTGGGTGAGTCATGGAAGAAAAAATACCCCCCCACACACCCCAAATCTCACCACCTCTTTGAAGAAAACAGACATTGTACAAACCAACCAACCAACCAACAAAAAACTCTTTCAGCAGTTTCAGTGAAAATATTTAGTTGTCACTGATTTGTTTTTAGGAGGTTATATTTCCTTCTAGGTTAGACACTGCCGAGGCCTTTCGTAGCATTTCTGTTTGTCTTCATTTAAGGCAGGATGAATCGGTGATGATAAGGCTGTGCTTTTAAAATGTTTTGAGAAGCACAGATACTGGATTATTAACTGTGTTTTATCACCAGCCATCTGCAATAAGAAAGTGTAGTTAATATATAATGGATGCTGTATGTGACAGAAGAATTCATCTGAGCGAGCCAATGTATAGGATCTTGAAATCTGCGGGAGCCTGATGTTTATACTTGGAACGTTACAGCCTCCTGGGCAGTGAAGTTCATATCTTGAAGCACTGAATAATCATTAATGCATGTATACATAATAATAAAAAAAAATCCCGTTTGAAGTTACAGAAACTGCTCTGTGCTAGATTGTACCCTTTTAGATTCTCTTACAGAAACTATTCATTTAAAATGCCTCTAAATGTATCCAGTATTTTGCCATAAATAAAGGGTGATTTCACACACATGCAAAAAAAGTCATTCCCAGCGTTACCCTTCTTGTGGGTGGCAGAGTTGCTCCAAAACCAGAATCAGAATTAATGCTTTCTTGCTTCATTAGATAAGATTAGATCACAGTTGCTTCAGCTGAA
This sequence comes from Anarhynchus alexandrinus, assembly GCA_008711295.1. Taxonomy (NCBI): domain Eukaryota; kingdom Metazoa; phylum Chordata; class Aves; order Charadriiformes; family Charadriidae; genus Anarhynchus; species Anarhynchus alexandrinus. Next base: position 208,197 of record VUYV01000458.1, read on the forward strand.
GGTCCGTCAACAGAAAGTGTGTGCGTGCGCACGTGAATGTGTGCCTGTATATGTTTTAACTGGGAGGACTGTGGTATATAAACCTGCATCCCTTCTTAGCAAATGTCTTGCCTCTGTTAAGAAATGAAATGTTAAGGAGAAACTGCATTTTTAAAATTTTCATTATGATGTCATGCCTCTGTCCTTTTTCATCTTTTTTCCTAAAAGAAAATTCATATAAATTATTTGTATAAAATATTTTGAGATAATGAGAGCCTTTGAGTGCAGAATTATCTCAGTCATATGGCTTCTACCTCTCTGTGCCTGTGTGCAAATATCTTTCTACATTATTTTGATTTTGTTTTATAACCTGGTGGCCGTTCTAGAAATTCTTGCAATTACAAAAATGTTAATCGGGTTACAGGAATCCTTTCAAAGCTTTTGCCTCTCATTGCACTAAAGAAGATGGTGGTACTTGAAAAAGAAGACATATATTTGGACTTGATAAAGGAAATATTTCAATTTGGTATTAGATCATGAAAAGTTCTTGAAATACAGTAGAGGTCATAAGGGCTTCAGTTTTTAAAAGGAGTTATTACATGTAATATACTGCAAAGATTAGTTTTGCAGCTGAAATTGCATAGATGATTGGTAACATTCAGAGAAAATGCAGCAAAAGAGGTTGGCTAGAAATACCAAAGCCCAAAGTGTCTGAGATTGTACTTGAATCAAATTGCTGAGGTTGAAAGTGGGAAGAAGCTTTGCTCTGTTGTAGGGCTAAGTCATTATATGGCAAAGCCACGTTCTGTAGGTCAGCCAGTATTCTCAGTGATTTTAGCAACACATTTCTGCAAAGTCTACTTAGGGGTGAAAAATCTAATACGTGAAGCTTCATTATTGGCATGCTCATATATTTAGACCTTCTTGCCCAATTTGTGGATGACTTCTTTCAATTCATCAGTCTGATGCTCATGAACACGCTCCCCTCAATTTTTCTTTTCTTTTCTTCTTTTTTTTTTTTTTTTGCTTTGTACATATGCACCATAAAAAGTTACTCCAATCATAATCATCGTATGACAGCTTAAAGAAGTTGGCAAGGGTCTGGATCAAATGTGAAATAAGAAAATCCAACTGTAACTTGAAAGTAGAATTGTAAGGGAGGCTTTTATGACAGTTCAATTACTGTATGCTCTAGCCTCTTGTTAACATCTATGATAATATGGTTCTATCTCTTTTGATGCTTAAGATTATATCCATTTAAAACTTCTTTAGGTTTGAAATAAAGGTAATACATCTTCAGTCCTTATCTAGAGCATTGAAACAAAAGCACTTGTTCTCTCTATTTTTCTTTTTTTTCTTTTTTTTCCCTTTTTCTGCTTTGGCAAAGCTCACAACTATTTTAAAAAGTTGATGTTAGATCAATCTATTTCTTTTTTTTAATACCTCAGCTAGCTGGCTGAACCAGTTGTTTGGAAATCATGGGAAATTCTTTCATCACTATGGGATCAGGTCCTGGCTCTATTACCCAGCCAACTAATTTACTCTGTTTTATAGTCCCTGCAGATTTCAGAATTTAAAACCATAATGTACCACTTGCTTTTCAAGTAAAGCTTGAAAAGCTCCTGGGGTTTGGTAATGTATAGTATCTTCATCTCTGAAGCAGTTACAGGAGATACAAAAATGAGATTGACTGGGAGTGTCAGCTAACTCTGGGTATGGCCGTTTGAAATTTTAGCATATACTTAGGGATCTCAAAGGGCTTTGGCTTACATCGGTAATTTTTATACTGTGTTTTGCTTATGCGTCCTGTTTATGACAATGCAAACCGGCAGTCTCTTCCTCAGTTCTCCCCTTCAGAAAACAAGGTAGAGCCTAAAAACTGAGTTTATGTTAGAGAACCATCTCTGAATATTAAAGCTGCTTTTTTAAGAACAAAGGGGAAAAAGCTAGGCTTAATTTACTCTTTGATTATTACTTCTCAGTGGTTCTCCTATTTATTTACTTTTATGCTGTAATTGAAAAAGCAGATGGACAGCACAGTTCGTTCAAATGAAAGCCATGAAAATTTTCTCAGCTTCTTTTGTTCTTGTTGACCTTGTTTACTCAGTTTATTTACTACGGAGTGTAGTAAGTTATGAAGACTGAGGGAGATAATGGCTCTGTTTTCCAATACTGTTACCCATCGTTGCACCAGGGATCGATATAGAATGAAAAAAAAAAAAAGAAGAAAAAAAAAGGCAGAAAACACAAAACCTGGGCAAGATCTGCAATTGTGAATGCACAAGGAAGGAGGAGGTGGAGAGGAAGCCCGTCTTGGCACCGCGAGCGATATCAGTGCTCTTCTTGCTAAGCCAACTCATTTTTTCAGTAGTGGCCTGAGGGTCTACTGTCTCTATAGTGCAACGTTTAGCAAATTAGTTTTTGTTTGCTGGTATTTACCTGTGAAAGCCAATCCACTCACCTCTCCTCAAAACCAGCCACGTATCAGGAGCATTTAGTTTGCCAGATATGTGACTAGCACATAGCAAGGACGCCGCCCCTTTGTTTTTCTATTATTACTTGTAAGTTGTGCTGCTCTGAGCAGCAAATTTGTCAACAGTGGAAGTCGCGTGAGCTTCTCTGCTCTTGGGTAGCGCAGAACGAAATAATATCTTTGCTTCAACCCTTCATGCAGCATCTGTTATTTTCGGTAGCCATTTTTCTTTCTTTTGGAAGGAAAAACAAACAGGCATCCAGGGAACTTTACCTAACCTCCTGTTTAACTTTGCAATTCCCGTGTTTGTAAAGGATAAATTCTAACAGCAAGTCAAACAGCCTATAAAATGGTGCGTGTGCATATGTGAAGGTATATTTAAATCTCTTTCTGTCTCCCTCTCTGACTGAGGCAGCCACATGAATATGGGTGCTGTAAAGCCATTGTAGTGCATTACTTGTAGTATCCTTAACGTGCTTTTAGCGCTCAAGACATGATGTAATCATTTACAAACATTTGTCTCGCCGATCCTGACCACAGTCTGTCTACCTTGTAAAACTGGTTATTTAGTCCTCCTCTCCACATGCAGTGCTGGGGCAGTTGCAGTAACCTCCTAATAACACGTGTAGTTTCTGTTGGCTCAAATCGTAGTAGCACTGAGTACTTGGAAATTGCCTTGGTCCACACGGTATGATTTTTCTCTCCTTTTTCATTCTTTACTAAGAAACGTTTTGAATTAACTCTTTTTCTTTTCAATTGGGTCAAAGCAAAATTTTTCAATACATTTATAGGTTCCCAGTGGTTTTCCCTTTTTTCTTTTTTTTTTTTTTAATCCTTTGCAATATTCTGTTTTTATAGAACGTTAAATATATCTTCTTACATAGGTACCGCTGACAAACCTACTCAATGCTAATTAGGAGCCCACCGTTTGGGTTCCTGTGGGTTCAGTAGCAGCTGGATATCTGTCATCTCTTTGGATGTGTCGTATAGAAAGGTATTGGTCAGATCCATGTATATGAGGCAAGTATCCTTCATATTAGCATTTAGCTCTACACACTCTTAATGGTGCATGCAATAGATTACCTTCCCAATACACAGAGGTTTTCAAGGTAAAAATAATCAGTGGCCTTAAAGGGGGACATTACTACACATAAATAGCCCATGCAGATACGCTCCTTCGCAGGAATGAACTTACTGAATATAATAAAAAAAAATACCAAAAGGCTGAAAACACATTTTAAAAAAAAAAAAATAAATCAAAGCAGCATTTGAAATCTCCCTAACAATATAGATACAATCAAAATGTGATTGTGGAAAGCCTTAGAATGTGGGAAATGTGTATAAAGTCTGCTGGCAGAGAAAGGCGCAGGCAGCAGGTAAAGCGCTGTGGCGTGCTGGTGCTGCAGCAAAATGGCACCGGCAGCACCACCCTGCACAACCACCCCAAGATGACCGAACAAAACTGCTCCCTTTTGCCCTTAGTGACTAACTTGAAGCAAAATTGTCATCACGCGATCATCAGCACGCAGGGGAGAAAATTTATTTAAATAGACCAACATTAACCTTGTGAAGGCAATGAACAATAATACTGTGCATCACTATGGACACCCGGACAACTCTACAGATTTTAGGAAGATAATACAGATGTGCAGAACATTAATTTGTTTTTCTTGCTTATTCTGCTATGCCTGATTTTTTTTCTAAGTTAAATACATCCAAAATTATCAATGTAGTGAGCAAAAGCAGCAACGAACTATCTCAGGTAGGCAGTATTTGATGATACTTAGCAGTGAAAGAACATTAACAATTACTGCTCCTAAAATATTGCTCAGTTGATTCTAACAACTTTCATGTGATTTGTATAAGCTTTTTGTGCATTTCTACTAGGAAGATTTCATCACAGGAATATTCACAAAAATAACAGTTGCATGGTACTTTATTGTGATTTATTAAAGGAGTTTTTATGTTAAAAGCTATGCCAGCACATTTTCAGTAATACAAAGCTCACTTCAGGTTCATCTGGAAACAGAAATAGTGCCATCTGACCTCAGTATATATTTAAATGAATTATGAATGTTTTATATCAAATATCTGTTTGAGAGACCCCAGCTGAGCTAATATCTTCCAAATCATAAAGATAAGAAGAAATAATGTTCATTCTGAATTATTAGCCCTTTTTAGGAAGCTCCCAGTAATAGATGGCTAATGTTGTTAGAGAATGTTTAAAATAATAGATAAGTTAATCTTTTAAGAAAACTTTCCAGGGTGCCTGTGATAGGCAGATCTCCAGTTTTGCAGGTTCTTCTATCCATGTCAGCAACTTCAGTGCTACTAAATAATGTAGGGAGCTGATTTTGATAGCCTATTGATTGAGGTAATATTGATGGTTCATCTGAAAGAAGTTGGGCAGTTTTTGAAATCTGTTGATATAATGTATGTATGGCGAGTGCTAGCAGGTACAAAAAAAAAGCTCTTGCAAGTTCAAGAATCTTTCAGCAAAAATTGAGCTTTCCTCACTGATATTGTTTTTACCGAGTCAGACCTGTTCTTCATAGTGAAGGAGGAAGTTTTCAGAAAGTAATTATTATTTGTAATGAACTGTGGAAAGTGTTGGACTGTGTTAATAGATTTGCTTGAACTTGATTTCATTTATTGGACCTAACATGCTGAGAAACTTCCATGGCCCCCAGTAAAGTAAGTTTCAACTGTGCTGGAAATATTAAATCAGACTTAGTCTAATTAAGGTAACAGTCAAATAATTTGTAACAGTTGTGTTTAATATCTCAAATAATTTCAGCTGTGAATGAAATGCTCTTTAAAATCTTAAATTGATCATCAGCTGTGTAGTCAAGCTTTGACAGCCATTTGGGCAGCCAGTCTGGAGGTGGAGGACACTGACATGCCCAGCCACATGGTCACCATGTGTTTCTTTGTCACTTGCCACCAGCCTGGAATTACAGGAGGGAGGATTTATCCATTTGGGTTGCAGTTCCTGCTCAAAGAATTGTTCACTGTCTCTTCACCAGAAGAGGCACTGAATGTGATGGAAACATGAGCGTGGGCAGTTGGATAACTTGAATTGCGTTGGCCTTAAATGGGGGGCCCCACTTACAGGAAGATCATAGAATCATAGAATGGTTTAGGTTGGAAAGGACCTGGAAGATCATCAAGTTCCAACCCCCCTGCCATAGACAGGGACACCTCCCACTAGACCAGGCTGCCCAAGAAGATGCACCTGCAGGAGGAAATGTGCTGCCGCAGGTCTCCCCATGCTAGAGGAACTCTGCCTACCTGGAAGGAAAGACTCCATCAGTTTCCTTGTCCACCAGAGCTTTGATGGTTTCCATAGAAAGGCTCGGGGATTAACAGGCTGTGAAAACTATGCTGATTTTTTTTGGTTTTCAACCACGAACCTGTTTTCCAGAACCTAGCAGGCAGCTCTCAGCTGCAAGCAAAATATAGTCATTATTGCTCTTATTAATTTCTGTTACCAAGCCATCAATGCCGATAATGAAAATATGAAATTCTTAAGTCAACTTGAACTATTTAGTTCTATACATCTCTAAGTCCATATCAATTCCTAGTCTTATGTTAAACAAACAAACAAAAAAACCCACAAACGAACAAATGAAAAAAAAACACCAAAAACCCCAAAGCTACTATAACTGTCCTTTTTAGATTTACATTTGCAGGGAGTTAATCTATATGGATAGGATGGGGCCTTGCAGGTTTTCCTGATAATGTACAGGTTATGTAGAGTATCTCTTAATTCACAGTAGTCCTATTTAAATTCTGTTCAGTTTCAAGGGGGCAACCTCTCAAGTGATTTGTTGAACTAGGATGCCTTTTTTTTTGTCTCATTAAGGCACGTTATTGGCAATATCATTAAAGAGATCAGGACAATTCAATTAATAGTTTAGTAGTTTATGGTGATTCTTCTACAGTTAACAGACTCTACACTAGCTAAGCGGAACAGCAGCAGTAAGGAAAAGCTGAGGTTCTTTCTTCCCCCCCCCTCCCCAAGCAGAGGAGGCTTAACATTTTTCTTACAGCATCATCTCATACAGCTCTGTTGAAGTTTATGACCACAAATCATACCAAGCTATCATTTCTGTGGGTTTGTAGCTCAGCCAGAAAAAGCTGCACGTGGGAGAAGCTCATTTCTAGGCTCCAAGATTTTAACATTTCCAATTGTGTGCCTGGAGCTGCTGAACGGACACGTATTAAAATTGTATGTGGGTAAGAATTTCTAGTGACAAGGAAACTTTAATTTGTAATTAGAATGTCGGTTTGACTTTTGAGTGTGTCATTCTGGAAAGGCCAAATAATATTATACTGTTATAATAAATAATGAATTTGAAAGTTATAGTGAATTTTAGGGGGAAAGAGATAAAATCTTGTACTAAATCATGTCTAATAAGAGGTCATTGCCCATGGAGGTAAAGTAAGAGCAGTAACTTAAGAAAATATTCTCAAAAATGGATTTCCATGGGAAAAAAAGAAAAAATTTAAAAGGTTTCTAGTTCCCTAAAGTATGTATGTGTGTCCACTGCCTTACATGCTTTTTCAGTGTGTGGTAGCCCTCTAAGAAATATCTCATGCCACCTTTTTCTAGCTTTCAATAAAGACAAAGAATCCTGAAATCATACGAGTTGGCAAACTTAACACCCAGGGGCTTTCTAGTAGTAGTCTTTTGTTTTTTTGTTGTTTTTTTTTTTTTTTAAAAAAAGGGCTAAAACCAACTTGCTTGCATCTGCAGAGGAAATTGTAGGGATACACTGAAGGGTTGTATTGATGCAAGAAAGAGATGTTCTGGTGGGAACCTAGTTCTGAGCTTATACTTGCAAGAGCAAGTGGCCTATTCACTTCAAGCCATCAGACACTGAATTATACTGACCTTCTCAGTCTCTTTTTGCTGTTCTTGGGTCTCCACCAGTCTTGGTAGTCTGAGTCTACCAACTTAGTAGTGTGACCCGACTTGGCCTTGGTAATGCTCTACAAAAATCAGTGTCAAACAGTGCGCAGTGGGGCAACCTGAATGTGAACTCTGCATTGCTTTCTTTTGTGTCCCTGCTGCAATGTTATTCTACATGCAACTTTAAGCACTTCGTAACAGTTCTGTTAATATGGTTGACGCTTGACCTCAGACACAGAGATCCATTTGACTTTTACCACTTTTGGAACTGCAAATGCTCATGTAGCTGAACACCTGAGCCATTTGATGCTTTCTGTGAACTTAAATGGGAGGTTAAGTGAGAAATAAAATCTGGATTATTTTTTTTTTCATATGTGGTAGCAACAGAATCTACATAGCAACACCAAACAGCTGTGTGTGCTCTAGGTCTTCTTAACCCATTTTAAGTATAATTTAGCTGTCTGAAGAGTGAATAAAGAAATCCTAACACTCCCCATTTAAATTCTATCTTTATCCGGACCAGATTACCACATATGCTCCCCAAGTCCAAGTGAAACAGAATAGCCAGAAATACAGGTTTGCAGAGTCTTTTCTCAGATGCTAAATCAAATCTTTCTGTAATGCGTAAACGAAGGCAACAGATCTGTGAAGCTGCAGATATCCAGTGTCTCAGTTAGAAGAGCAGAAAGTGTGAGGTCCCAGCCTAATGCCGATACTTAGACACAAGAACCGTGCCAGCGTCAGTGGTTTGGGGCTGAAGAAGGGTGTGCAAATCTTCCCTTAAATTTTGTCATGGTTTGGCCCACATCAGCTGAAACTTTCTCAGCGTTTCAGGTTAACACACACAAAACACTCTGCTGTGAATCAGGTGATTTATGTTTAGTTGCAACTCCAGATCTGTAAAATTGGCTTAAGCGTAGGCTTTGGAATGCAACCCTTACACAGGCAAGCTGTGTTTGGTTTCAGGTTTTTTGGAGGCTTGCATGCAAAATTGCCTCATTGCTTGAATTGATGCCTCTAATTAAACAGATTCAGTGTGCTGCAATAGTTGTCCTTTAGTATTACAGCTCAAACTAATACCCAATGTAACTCTCCTAAGTCAATGGAATTATACTAAGGGAGAGAAAGGCCTCTTTTTCTCAACACACTGTCTTTTTCAGTAAGTTTATGGGATTTTTTTAAATGCCATTTCTAGATCCAAGAAGTATTTTCTTGTCTCTGGAATAATCTTTTTTTTTTTTTTTTTATTTTTTTTTTTTTTTTTTTAATGATGCAATGTCAGAAAAAAAATTTGAACCCTCGTTGTGTCTTTAGCAATATGCTTAGATTACCTTCCCCTTATTTTTACAGTTTCATGATGCATTTCTCTTCTTATGTGGTGCATTTTGGTATTTTGTGTGTTTGTTTTGTTTTTAAAGAAAGTAGTGCCAAATTCTGGATTATGCAAATGAATTGTCTCCTGTATATGGTGATGTGGGTCAAGTATTCAGGGGTTTGATTCATCCTTCAAAATTGAGCCCCCTTGATAAAATTTTAATTCCTTTGTAGTAGAGCAGCAGTTCTCTTTGTTTAAAACTTATTGTTATGGAACGTTTTGAATGTTTAGTTGCGTGGAGTCATGCAAATAAGAGATAGACCCTACTTCTGCATGCATGGATTAAAAAAGAATTAACTTTTCCGATGTCATTCCACTGATGGGAGGGATTGGAATAGTTAAATGTATGCAGAAGTATTTGCGGGATTGAGGTTTGTCTATGGCTTAGCAAATCCTTGCATTTCTATAGCAATCTGACAATTGGTTGGCTCACTTCACTGGTTTAATATAATTTTATTTTCTTGGAAATGTATTGTAAGATTACCTCTTATGGAAAGCAAAGATAATTAGAGCATGTGAGGCTCCTTCCAATCCTTAGCAGTAGAGTGGGAGGACGGGGGGAGGGATCCAACTTGTCAACACATGGTTCTATTGAAGGCTCTTTGCGCTTCCCCTGCCATCTTAGCTTCCCAAATATTGTAAGGTTCTTCTGATCAGGTTAATACACCAAATTGATTAAAATTCAAAGGTGGTAGGGTTTGGAGGGGGGTGACTTGCTCATCTCTGGTAGTAGAAACATTGAGAAATCACTTGAAGTATTTGATATACAATTCAATTAAAATAAATATTTGTTGCCTAAATTGAGTGGATTACTTTTCTATTTTAATGTGAAAAAGTAATAAAAATATTATGAACATGTAAAATAATGTGATGCAAAGAAGTCAAATGATGATTTTAACTTCACTCCAAATAGTGAAAGCAAAGCAATGCAATGGCTTAAAAGGATCAGAGTAAATACTTCCTCATATAACATACTCAATAACATCTGGAATTAGAATAGCTAAATTTAACATTATGAAGCTGCATGATTCTGATCCTTCTGATCTACATGGATTATCAGAAAAGTTTGCAGAAGAATTCATCTCCTCTTGGTACTGTATTCTGCCGTATCATGCTTACAAGGCCTAGTAGCAGTGCCTTTCAAAAGCCACATTTGCTTTAGTATCTCTGAAATAACTCTGTTAAGTAGCAGAACCAAAGTTAGTCCTTCTGTTTTGTTTTGTCTTTCTAGTAGAGAGAGGCTTAAAAATAATATAGAACATATCAACTGAGACTTCTTTTTTTCGCTGCGGAGTGACAGTTTTAGTATGTTGTGCCCAAGGCTTGATTTTTTCAAGAACATTAGTAACGAGGTAGATGAAAGACAGTCTTTGAATGGAATGAACTGAATTGTTTGAGGTGGGTTATTTTTACATTAGGCCTGTTTCTAGATATATTTGCAGTTAGTTCAAGAAATGCTGAATTCTAGCCCATAAATAACTGTGAAGGCAAAACTGGTGAATGTCTAACCTGTGTTTGTGATGCACACAAAGTGAAATTTTAACAGCTATGTAGGCCTATAAATAAATATTCTGAGCAGGGCGACTGCATGAGCAAGAAGGGAGCCCCCTTAAAAGGTATTTAAACATTTTACATCTCTCTCCTATGTTTTAGTTCCTGGGACAGGGACTATGACATTTTAAGATGCCTTGATAGAGGACCAGAACATACCTAAGCTGACTGAAGATCAGGCCAGGAAAGGTATTATTACTTGACCTCTTATCATATTCCTTTTTCTTTAGAGAATGTTTCAGGCTGTTCCTGACCTATGTAAAAAATGCAGATGAATAGTATTTTTCCCTTCCACCATGCCGTGCCATCCCTAGCCAGCAGTGAAATCTGCACATTGGTATGCAGACCATTCCTTGCCACCTTTTATAGCACCACCCTTTTTTTCTCCTTTTCTCTTTTTCTTGTTTTCCTTTTTCTTTTTTCTTTTTTTTCTTTTTTTAAAATCTTTTTGAAATTCCCCTGTATAAAATGGTAACCAAAGGTGCTCAAGATACTGCCCTGCACCCTTTTGTTTACTGCTACAATCTGTGTAGTTGACTTGGGAAACCTTACGGCAAAATCTGTGTCAGAACCTATAAAAATGTCCTTGGTTTTTGGGTGAGGAAAAAGTTCTGAATGGAGTGAATAATAACATCATGAAATAGTTTTATGTCACGTGATAGTAAAATGCTCTTAAGGAACATCTGGATAGGATACAGAAAAGCTGAAAAATCATAACTAATTTCACATAGCTTAAAGAAATATGAACATATTGTTGGGTTAGGTTTGTATTTTTTGGCCAATAGTTATGCTACTTTACTGAAAACTCTTATGTGTACATGTGCAAATGTAACTGGATTGTAATCAACAGAATTACCCAACAACAAGCACAATTTATATTAGCCAGGGGCAGGGATTCCCATTCATTAAATCTGTGGAGGACATGCCTTTATCTATTTCCGTGGATTCAGCCTGGAGCATCCAACATGTCATGGATTAGATAAATTGGGCCTGACATGCCTGTGTTTCTGGAAAATAGGACAAAAATTTCTTTTGTCCTTTGTGTCTTGTCTGCAAAAGCAGTGGTACTTTCCCCCCCACCTATAGAGAATGACAGGAGAAAAAACTTTTTTTTTAATTATAGGCATATTTTGCATAGAGATATAACAAGTGGAGTTGAGAGCACTTTCACAAGTACCAAGAGAAGGACGGTCAACCTACTGCCACGTATTCCAGCTCTCAAAGTATTTGCCTAAATCAGCTCCATCAGGTGTAGGCTTGCCAAAATTGAAGTTTCCATAGCCCTTCTTTATAAATAGCCATTTTGTTAGAACTTCTCCACTGAAAAAGAATGTGTTCACTTTCCCAGAAATACGCTAGCCCTGTGGTCAAGGGATTTTTGTTGGCTGCTGGAAACCCAAGCTGAATTCCTTCGTGAAGTGAATACACATTTACACAAATCTAAACCACTCCAAAAAGAGATTATTGTGCAGGTATCCCCAGTTAGTCAACAGCCCAACTGTTGGGATGTTTCCCTGAGGCATTGGGGACTCACAGAGCAGGCATCAGTATGGGCCTTTGGGTAAAATACAGATCATAATTTCTTTCAATTTTTGAAACTTTTAAAAGGATTGCTTCCATAAGTAGGTGTGAGAGTCTGTCTTACATATAGGTCTGCAGAGAAGACAAATTCTGACAGAATTTGCAACACAGAAAAAATAAAACTTGACAGTGTTTTTTCTCCCTCTCATATTCACAAGCAATAGCATCTTGAAGCAAAGCATCGGCCAAAATGCCATGGAAAAATAATTATGATTAGTTATCTGTAACTTTGTGTTTGCAGGGGCATGTGCATGCCCAAAGCCTAATTCGAGGGAGATAGGATTCTTATTTCTTGCTGGCATAAAACATGGTTTCAAACTGTCTCCTATGACAGAGAACGAAGAGACAGCTTTATAAAAGTGAATTCAGGATAGTCTGATTTTCTGTGGTTTTCTCTTCTGCAGAAGGGTCATGGCTGGGATCTGTTAGTGAGAATGAAGGTACCCTGCTTGTGCAGTGGAGCATTTAGATGTTCAGAGACTTAGTCAAACTCTGTTATTTCAAGTCCTCGTGCCTTTGGAATTTGTACTTTTTTTTGGCAGCTCAAAGTGTTACTCAAATTTTCATGCCGTCTCACTAAGAAACGGAATTTGATGGCTCTGAGCTCTGATGCTTGAGTCTACCACCATAGACACCGGGAGGAGATCATCATGCCATAAAACATTTGCAGGACCACCTTTAATTGGCATATTTAACAGTCTTCCCTGCTCTGATTTGTTGGGAGTTGGATTCAACTCCAGTTCCACAGCATTAGTACATGTGGGCCAATGCTCTTACAGAACACTACATAGATAGGAAAACCAATCTTTTCTTCACTACTCCTAATAAAACTTTCTTATATATCTTTATCTGTTATATTGCATCATTTATTTTTGCTAACACTTTTTAATATGTAGACTTACTGGTTTACGGAGTAGCTATTTTCTTGATTGGAATTGTGTCTATGGAAGCACAATCCCACCGTTTTTGGAAGGAAATAAAAACATCTATTCATCAGGATATACTGTGATTTAAAACCTAGGAACTGTTTTCCAGCATATCATATGGCACATATTTATCTCTGTTTAAAAAAAAAAAAAAAAAAAAAATTGTACAAGAGCAGTGTGTGATTGCAGTAAGTAGGTTTTGTCGATGATGTTAGTATTTTCTAGATACAATACAGATACACAACTATTACTTTTTAAGTATATTATAACATGTCCTATTTAAAGTTTATTAAAACTAAATCTATGTCTGCATATAGAATTTCCATAAAACATCTGCTTAATTGATTCTGGCCAAGGTTCAAATTTCTCCTGTTGGTTTCCAACATCCCATTCTTTTATTTCCATGCTTGTTCTGCCTGCTGTATTCTTCCTTCCCCTTAGCTTCCCTTTCTTTCTTCTCCACTTTTCCCCCCTCCTGAATTTGATGCAAACTCCTTGCCCTTAACATCATCTTGAGGGTTTTATGCTTTATCAGCACCTGCTCTGCTTTCATGGTTGACCCCTTGCTGAACTCAAAGCTCTCTACTGCAGTCCAGAGCCTCCTAATCATTTGCATCCCCAGTCTTTGTCAGACAAATGAAGAATGGCCGATGTGTTGATCGGTACAGCAAAGCAGAGGTTCTAAGAAAGTCGGTGATGATCTGCAATTTCTGGTGAATTAAATGATACATCTCTTCATGCTGGCAGGCCGCTATCTTGTTAGTGTGCATGCTTTTGTCTTATGTCCGTGCCCAACTTGCTATATTGCAGTTGCTGTAGATAACCTTCAGTTTTGGGCAATGGGACAACAAAGCAACATCTGATTTCATACCTCTGTATGACACTGTGATGTAAAATGACCTCAACTGCTTAATGCTGAAAGGAATGACTCTAATCTTCAAGTATTCAGGTGGTACTTCACAGGAGATAGGAAGATTTTTCTCTCCCGGGAATGCAATTGGCTTTTTGGTTTTGCTTTTTTTTATACTTTTTTAATAGCCTGCTGATGAAAATCCAGAGACTAGTTGTTGCTGGACACAATGCATGCATGCTTTGAGGTAGCATAAAATTCTATTCCAGTAAGACTCAAACTTAACAGTTAACATTTTATCGTTCTCTTCCCCTGTCTCTGTGGGGACAGCAGACTGCCAGGAACTGTCTGTTTTTTCTTTGCTTCTCAACACAAAGCATGGGTTGCCTGCTAGGGTAACTTCAATTTTTCATCAGCTTCTTTTTCCAGAAAGTCTTGGTCACAGATAGAGCCTCAGGCTCTTTGGTTTTTTGCACAAACAGCTCTATCTCCTGAGGGCTGAACTGGTTTAGTTTCATTAAAGTATAGTAGAAGTTTTATGAAAAGTAATGGGTTGGGGTTTAGAGACAATCAGGCCACATGATCTAATAGTTTTTTTCTGGTTTTACATCCTGAGAAAGAATAGTATGGAAGATATTAATGTTTGCTGGTTTGGTTTACTTTTCTTTAAGAACTTCAGATTTTTCATTCACAGTGGGACATCAGGTATTTCATTGGTGGGAAAAGTTCCTGAGTCAAGTAACTTCAAGTATTTTTAATTTAGGAATGCATATAGGAAAAGTGATGATATGATTATAATTTATCTTGACAAATATCATTCAAGCCACCATGAACTGAATAGTGCTTGATGTCCAGGAGCCTATCCTTTAAAACTCACTTCTGTCTACTGTGGCTGTGGCTGTGCTCTCTATCCATTTGTAAATCCGGTGCTTTTGGTTCCACTTGACTTTTTCAAAGTTCAGTAAGAAGTTATACCACTTATTCTTTTGCCTACCTATGAAAGACCATCAACTTCGTAGTTTTAAACATGTATGTCGGTTTTTGTGAATCAAGAAGTCTGTGACTGTAATAATTTCTGATGTATTGTGTAAGCATTTATGTCTTTATGTATGGGAAATAAAAATGAAAAATGTGGTTTTATTTCAATGAGTATGCATTTTTGTTACGTACATATACATAGGTGGTCCAGTGTGTGCAAAAACTGCAAGGTTAATTCAGGGGGGAATCTTGGCCCCGTCTGTGCGACATTGGCATAGATTCACACAGGTAGTTTCGTGTCCATTGTTGTGTGCTACCTGTAAGACCAACAACCAAGTGGATCTACATAACCATCGACTTCCCATCACTCTTTTCTCTGTGCACCTCTCTCCCTCCTCCCCTTCCTCTCTCTCTGGGGAACTACCTTTGACCTGAGCAGGCTTTGCTCCTTTGACTTGGATTCTGCTGTCCTTCTCTTAACTCGGTCACCTCCCAAGTCGATCTACCTGTTATTCAGTAAAACAGCAGAGGTTTGACAGCAAGCAGAAGAGCGAAGTGATGCTCTGGAAACATGCAGTAACTGTTGGCATTAAGTTCCACTTACTCTTGCACTATGCAGTTAAAAATGTGTAAAAACTATTTCCAGTGAATTATTAATAAAACTTGCTGCAGTTGAGCTTTCCTACTGCTAAATGGAAGAGGCACTGCTGCACAGCACTATCCTCGCAGAGTTTACTAGTGGAGTGTGTCCATTTCATGATATTAGTTTTATATTTGTCTCAGTTGTATGCTTGTTTCATTTAAAGTAAAGACATCAGAAGTTAATCATTATTTCTTTCCCAAGCATGCTTTTGAAAAATGGCACTTTTAAAATTGCTAATATATTCATCATAAAAATGAAAAATTCTTTGAAAATCTGGTTGCAATACAGTGTTCTTCTGATTAATAACCCTTGGAAATCTGTGCTCATTATACCATAAACATGACCTTTATAAAAACATCAGTAAAATCCAACTGCTGAATATGCCAGGTCAAAGATTTTTTTTTAAATGTCAAAAAGTGTAAAGCTTTAAAATTAATGTGATCTTTTATAATACTTGGCTGATGCTTGTATTTTTTATTTATTTACGGTGGGGGGTTCTTTGAGTCTTTGTGGTTAGGATCTATTGGCAGACTGTGACCCCAGGGGAGCACACTTTGGGATAAATCTTAATGCCCTTCAGCAGCTTCCTCCCTGTTGTTCCATACTTAGATCTGTTTAGTTTGTACCAACAGTTTTTGCTGGGCCTGTAGCTGATTAGATCTGGTAAGGTCTAGTAGCTCTCCAGTAGAGGCCACTGACCACATACTCTGACCTGCTGGTTAGGAGACATCCACGATGTGCCAGTCAGTAATGGTGCAGTCAGTCTAGAACTGTCAGAAAGTTCAATACTTAGATCCATTTAGTTTGTACCAACATTTTTTTGGTGGGCCTGTAGCTGATTAGATCTGGTAAGGTCTAGTAGCTCTCCAGTAGAGGCCCACTGACCACGTACTCTGACCCGCTGGTTAGGAGACATCCACGCTGTGCTAGTCAGTAATGGTGCAGTCAGTCTAGAACTGTCAAAAAGTTTCTTTATCTGCTGAAAGCTGTAGAGAGAGACTGTGCATGCAGTTTTGGGGAAATGCACATTTGTAACACTGTGCCCTTCCTCTGACTTCATCGGAGTGCTCCTCTGCTTCCCACACCCCTCAAGATGCACCTTAGCTTGAATCTGAAAGAATCTTCCCGCTGCAGGCTGGAAAATATACTGCGGGTGGCTGCTTTATGTGGGAATAGCTAGCCAAGATGAAGACCTTATGGTCATGAGAGGAAAAAGGGAAAGCTGTTTTTCCTTTGGTACCCAGACAAGCTTTTCTGGTCTGGCATTGCTGCTTAATGCGATAGGAATGTCTATATATATTTCTAGCTCACTTTGGGCAAGGCAGGCTTTTCACTTCCTTGGATTCACTTTCTTACTAAAGAAAGTAGAAAGTTGTATAAAACGTGAGCAGTAGGGGAAGGAAATATACACTAGAGCTGGGAATTCATGGTTTGCCAAAAGTAAAGAGAATTATTAGTGCAGATGTGGGCTCATTGGTCCACTCATCTTCCCTCTGGCATTTATGGCTGGGAAGGAAGAACAGGTTTTGACATTGTCTTTGCTATTGTGAGATCACTCAAGTCTGAGTGAAAGTGTGTATTCAGTTCACTACTTGACTAAAACCAGGGAGGGATTGTTGCAGCGCTCAGAGCTTTAAATTTAGGGACCTAGGGCTCAATTCCTTGACCTGCCATGGATTGCTGTGTGAGCTGTGAGCAGGTGACTTATGCTGTCCGTCCTAGATTCCCAGCTGAAAAATGGGTATAATCTCTTGCCACGTAGAAATGTCCTGAGAATTAATACCAGAATTGCATGGAGAAAAATAAGGCTGCCGGGTATTTAACATTTGATTTTGTTTTGTAAGGCAAACAGAAATGAAAAGCTCCTCCGTTCTCAAGAGGGAGGAGAGCTGAGGTTCATGGGCATTTTGCTTGTTTGTCTTCTCTGAAGCTGTGATGCTGGCAGACTTGGGCTTTCTGATTCTCTGGTAGCTGGTATGGCTGCTACTTGGTATGGGCAGCTGGTAATAAGCAAAGTGGCCAAACTGGACATTTTCTTGTTTTCTTCTACTAGAAACAGCCAGAACCTTACAGAAAGTGGAACATTCATTTTGGATCATTTAATTTTCAGTGATCCAACAGCTTCCAATAGGGGAAAAAAAATCATCTGAATTTGACCGACTGGAATAAAACCTCAAAGGATTCTGAAAAGCTCAATTAGGTAGGTCATGTTACTAAAATAAAAAAAGCTTAGTTGCTGCCCTTGTGCAATTTATAATCCATAGAAGATGTTGCCCATAGTGAGTTAGTGGAATTCATTGCTAGACGGTGTTAAGTACTGAAGTTCAGATCATGTTTTTTCAGTAGATTTTATTTAATTAAAAAATATTTTAATTGGCAAAGTGTATCCTGTGGGCTATCGCATATTCTAGATAGGGGGGGAAAAGGGTGATACTTTGTGGGGTTCATGGAGGCTCTCTGACTTGAGCTTCCTTATGGCCTGAGGTGGGTAAGGTCTGCACAGTGCTGTGCACTTTGATCCTATTCAGGGAGACTGGACTTAATTGTCTGTAACCTGGATAATGGCAGAAGAACAGGAGGGAAGAAGGTAGCAAAAAGGGAGGCGGAACCTAAGCTCCTTCACTAAAAGTAAGGACGACAAAGAAAGGAGATAACGGATGTCGGAGTGCAAATTTGTCTCTGCGTTTCCTAGTCCGGCATCATCATAGGAGTTTCACAGGATTCTACACAACGTAAAGAGTAATCTACTCCTTTAGGTGTACAGAGGGGGTACATTTTTCAATCAAAATTCTTGTATCAGGATATATGATTTTATGTTTTTCAAAATACCGGTAAGTGTGAAAGAAAAAAAAATTTAAAAAACAGTATGATGCATAGCCTCTGGCTTCTAAAACTAATAATAATAATAAAAAGAATTCTTTTTCTAAACTAGCTCACTTTGCAGGAATCACAGAATAAATATTGTCTCTAGACCAAATAATACTTTGAATAGCAGCAAGTGACCAGAGCTGGTTCAGACTTTCCAGGTGAATAGTGTATGTGCTGAAAAATGCACTCTATAAATAAATAGTGGGTACTGCTTTGTGCCAAACTGGAAGAGTTTTCCTTTTTTAAAAAAAAAAGGAAGAGAGGAAAAGAGGGAAGGAGATTAGAAAATATTTGAAAATATTTTTTAATTGGGTAGTTTTGAATTCTTTGGGTTTGTATGTTTGAAATTTGCCAATTTTTAAATAATAAAAATGGTTAATTATCCAAGTACAAACTATAGAATTTCATTTTGGGTGAAAGAAATGTTTCAGCTGACACAATGTTTTTTGGGGTTTTTTTCCCCCCTAATTGTCTTTATTCTTTGGTTTGGCCAGTGAACTGAAAAATCAATTACTCACAGATCTCCACAGCTGAGACAGTGTTGCATTCATCCTCTTCAAAGTGTCTAGCCACTGTTAACATTGCTAACAGCAAAACCTATGAAAGGAGAGCTTGTATTGCCACACAGTGTACTTGATCCTCAAGTTGTCTCAGGAGAGTCGGCAGGATCGGGGCTGGTGTGGTTGGAGCCCCGTTTTGAGGGTTCTTCTTTTCTAGTGGGTGTCAAATACTTAATACGGTTGGGTTTTTTCTTTTCTGAAACTAAGAGGGATTATACGAAACAATATTGTGTTTAAATGTGGATATCCTAATTTTTAAAATATTTTTGTGATTATTATATAATGAAAGCACTCCCCATCAAAAAAAAAAAAAGTCTGTGAACGATGCAGGAGTCAAAAACACTTTGTTTTAAGAGCCTCATTTTCCCTTCTAAAAAAACCCCAAGAACACACCTCTCCAACCCCCCCCACAAACACACACAAAAACAACCAAAAAAACCCTTAGAAGGAATTGAGTTCTAATGCTAAAAATGGTCAGAAAATAAATTTTCTGAGCAAGAAATTCCCAACAGGCACCATATTATTTGTTCACACATAACCTCTTTTCAGTCCATATAGAATAATATGGGGATAAATGTAACTTATTAAAATTAAATATTTGAAATGAAAAAGTGTATCTGTTTATGCACAGAAAAAGGCACAGATTGCATGTTATCTAACTTTCTGTATGCTGAGTTCATATTTTAGTCACTTGAGTAGTATAATAGCTAGTAATAAGTAGCTTAGTGATTAGGTGTAGCCTATTTTGCTATGTCGGGTTGGATCACTGGTACTACTTATTATGGAACTGAACTTACCTTTAAAGTGACAATCCAGCAGTTTTTAAGAAAAATATCCGTTGCAAAAATGAAGACTATCATACAGTGATAAAAGGGAGTACCCTGGTGAATATAGGTCATGACAAATGACATGAAGCTAATTCCTAAAAGCCAGATCTAAAATTCATCTGGCATTGTCTATGTTATATCCAGGAGAAGGTTATTCTTTTGTCTTTGGATGTCTTTAAATTTCCCTTTTTATCAGATTTTCTGAAGACGTAAATGTGATATCTAATATTTTAAATAAAGTTCATAATTCATCATGGCTAGCCTACTGTTCTTAATTGCTTTTGTCTTTATTGTCTTTTTGAAGAAAATCCTTTCAAATATATCTTCTCTTTGGTCTTTTGGCAAACTAAATTCATAACGAATTAAAAGTTCTAGCTGATACTGAATTATCCAAATGTAAGTTTCTTAGTATTTATAAGACAGAACCTGAGCTCCCCACCTGTCCCTTCTCTTTTATCCTTTAAAATTGCCTGAGCTATTTTTCTTGAAAAATTTCTGGGAAAAAAAATCCTCTTCTGGCTCAGGCTCTCTAGGATATATTGCAATGCTTACTGGGTGTGAACTGCCAGATATTAGGATCCTATATAAAAAAATATTAATGATACTTTTTGAAGTTACCAGCTGAAAGGTTCTCTGAGCTTCTGCCAAGGCCGAATGCGTGTATTGGTTGGACTCAAATAAGCTCTCATGGAAATAGTGGGAGAGGCATGAGATGGGGTGGAAAACTTGAGAATATCTATATCTTGGAGAAACCGAATTATCATACTGAAAACAAACACAGACTCCAGGATAGAAGGGAAGTTGAACATTAGTTTAGGGTGTCTCTGATGTATTGAAAATGGCTGTACACATGGCCAGAAGGAAAGAATTGCAAAGTAATGAAGGAATGAAAATAGAATTCTGCAGAGATTTGCTTTTTTACTCAGTGTTTATGGTGGTAATAGTTAGTGATGGAAGAACTGCAAAGGATTTAGATTAATGGGGTATTAGTTTAGAGTTCCTGCCCAGTTTACATACCTCCAAGTTCCAAACTCATTGCAAAAAATTATCTACATTGTTTGTGTCTGCAAAATTTGGGCTAGATATTTCCTTGGGAGAGGCTATTTGATAATAGATGTAGTGATTCTTTTTCTGGAAACTAAACATACAGTTGAGTTTAAAGAGTGTGCATGAGAAAAGGCTATGCAAGGGAAGATGTGGCATATCTTTCTGTATAGCCAAGTCACAAAATATAGCAATATGTGGTTGCGAAATTGTTGAGCTATATATGTTAGGGGACCTGAGGGACAGGGATCTTGACCTCCTCCACAAACTTTAAGAAAACTTGGTATTTATTATTCTGTGTATTAAAAAAAAATACACTCTATCATGTCTGTTTACTCTAAGACTATTTTCTTTTGTTTCCTTCATGCATATTCAGTCTTTGTGCTTCTCTTAATCCAGAATTTAGGGGCAGTACTTACAGCTCTTTATTCTCTTTTCTAGGAGGGATGCAAGGGATATTTTAGATGAACTGGGCACAAAAATTTGCATTGGAGACTTTTTATCAGAAAATGCTATTTCATTGAAAGCAAAAGATTCCCCCAGAAGGTGTTAATTTTTTGTAAAGAACTGTGACAAAAACATCTTTAAGATAAGGTCAAAACTTTAGCATTTTTAAAGAAATCAGGTTTCCTCTTTTTGGAATGACTTCTCATTTAAAAAATCTATTTTCAATTCCATAGTGAAACATAGTCTCTAAAGTCAAAACTTGGGGAAAAAAAAACCCCAGCATTTATTCACATTCCAACTCAAAACAAATAAAATGTGACAGTTTCTTATGGAATGGACAGTTTGAGGCTGAATCTGCAGGAATCACGTCTTCATCTGAACATTTCTGTTTTCTTCCCTTGGTTCTGGGTGCAGGCAAGAAAGATGTTGTAGTGGCGAAGTTCACATCACCAGCGGTTTCTGAAGGCGAACTGCTTGTGTAGGCTGTGCCACAAAGAGCACGAACCTCGTGTCACGCTCTCAGCCCTGCACCCCGTAGGCTGTCTGTTCTCGGAGCATGATGCTGCGTTGCCTGCTAGGCTGCGCTTGGAAGTATTGCAAAACAGATTACCTAACGGTAGGGCAAAATCTCTCGACCCAACTGGAGGCACAAAAGCGCATCCATGTGTGAAAATGCACAGCTTGATTGACACTGGGGGAGTTCTCAAAAAACTGATATAGGAAGGGGCAAAGGTTTGCAGCAAGCTTTTTTCTTCAAACTTGTTTGCTCGCAGTTACCTTGGATGTATTGCCGGTGTCTCTGGCCAAGAGATTATCTTGCCTGTGTTTTAAATTGCTTAAAAAGTGAAGAAACAAATGATTACTTCAATCTTGGTTCAAAATGCTGAGCTGATTAAGCTTCTAAATTGTATTATTCCTGTGCTTCCTACAAAGAAAATTCAAGTATAAACAGTGACATGGATTTCCCAAATATCTGGAACATTCACCTCACATTGAGGATCTGAATGGGCTGGGAAGACTCTTCCTCTTTAAATAGACATTAGACTATAACATCACGAGCTTGTAACACAGGAATTAGTAAATAGGTTAGTATCCTCCTATTTTAAGAAACAGTAGCATGCTACTCATAAAATGTAACTTTAGCCCTGTCCTGCTCTACATTTTGGGGGGACTGTTACGTCTCTTAAGCCTGGCCATGCATGCACCTAATTTTTGGCCAGGATGTCTATGTGAACTTCAGGTAATAATACAGAACATCAAGCACAGGCTGTGGACAAAGCCTGTCTGTGGTGCAGGATGTTATCCTAGCTTTATTGGTCAAAGCAGAACTCCAAACCTTGCTGGTAGGAAGTCTGTAAAAAGGCTGACGTTGAGCCTTCATTGTGTGTTGGTCAGCAGTGTTGCATCTGCACAGGGAAAGCTATAGAGGTCTTTCTGTACAAGTTTGTCGTACAGAACACCAAAACAGTTCTAAGCAGTCTTTATGGTACCTCACCTTGATACAGTGTTCAGTAGCACTGCATAACTAAAAAGCACCTATGTCTTTTTAATTACCTAGAGTAATTTTCTAAGTGTGCTGTTGCCACACGTAGCACCACGAAGCAAATACTGCTTTATGAGTTCTAGTGCACTCCTCTCTCCCTTCAGTTTGGCTTTCTTGGTTCTCATGTTTTCCTTCTGTCATCGTTTCTGCCCTTGATGTTGCTTTCTTTACAATTAGATTTTCTCTACACGTGTTTTTGAAGAACTCTTCCCAGGGGTCTTCTACCCCTCTCCATCCCTCTGCTAATGAATTAGATGGTAATGGTGACGTTCCCAAATGTTTTCCAAAGGTTTTTCCGTTAAGCTGAGTCACAGAAATGGTTGCTGTTGCTTCAGGTTTTCTGTTGCTGATTCTAGAGAACAACTCTGCACAAGTTAAATGGAAAGAGAAGCTCATTTTTGCAGCCACAAACACTAGAGAATTTCTTTCAAGCAAAAGCTCAAATTTCACGATACCTATCACATGTTCCATCGTTAAGGGACATGTCTGACACTATTGCAAAAACAGAGAGCAGCTGTGCTCCTGAACATAGTCATTTTCTGTGCCACCGTAGCCAGGACTGGGGTAGATTTTAAAAGCTGTTCCAGAGGCTCTGAGTCCCAGCCAAGGTCCTGCAGAGCTGGCTGAATTTTTCCTTTTAAAGCGTGTTCTCGTCCCCAGATGACTTTGTGCAGCACTGGCTGGCAGCGGCAGGTGGGTTAGTGCCTAGTCATGCCACAGGGAAGGATCACAGAAAGAACTATTTCATCCTTCATGGCACGGTATCGTAGTAGAGCATAGGATAACAGTGCTGTTGCTGTAGGTAATTCGGACCTGCGAGGCTCTCCTCCGTAGCACTGAGATAATAGACTCGACAAGCTGGGTCCCCAAGCACAGGTGATGTTTCTCAATCCAGTTCGCATCTGCAGCTGTGAGTTGGAGGATGTTTAACCAGCTTCAATTTCTTTGCTGTTGTCAGAAAATGCTCACCTTGGCATTTCCGTGTGATTCTGTACAATCTCAGGTGCAACCTGGAGACACGTCTTAGTAAGGTTTTTATTTGTAGGAGTGACTTCTTCCCTTCATGATCTGTAAAAGCTTTACATGAGAAAAAATTAAGTATTTCCAGCATCTGAAAAAAATATCTTTATGGGCCTTTCCTTTTCAGAGGGGATATGATTGTCCTGTTTGACACTACCTTATGATCATTCTGACCTGTTAAACTTATTTTGATGCTGCTGTTGTAATAATTACATGGGAATGTAGCAATTGCCAAACCAAAGGCCATCATGAAATCCTTGATGATCCGATGCTGGTGAGCTGTGGAGAGCAGAGCTGCTTGCCCTTTGCTTTTCTCTTGCTGTATCCTCAGTTGCGGCATTCGAAGCATGTTTTGGTACACTGTTACATTGAGGTAAATGTAGAAATTACTCCAAAAATGGCGATTACTCTAGGGCAAAAAGCTAGCATGAGTTTGGAGTGAAAGCTAATGCAATACCTTTAGTTTACTGGTGGGTAATGTTTTCCTTTCAATGATTCTTAGTGAAATGCTTCACAGCGGAGCTGAAAGTTGGCTAAAAATAATGTCTTGAAAATTTGGCTCCAGCTGATTTTATACCTAGAAGCAGAACTGTGGATGATCTGCTGCAACTGGTTAATTAAATCCTGTGCTGTTAGCCCTCAATTAGATGCATTAACTTGCAAACCTTGTTAGCAGATTTGCTGGCCAAATATGGAGAGATTCTGTATATCGTTCTGACTACTTTATATTTGGGTTCTTAAGGAATGTATGCAGCTCATCTAATGAAGTGTCTGTATGTACGAGAGGAAAAAAAAGGAACAGATTTCGGATCTCTCTCTCTGTTGGTCCGTCTCACTGTGTCTCTCTTCAATGAGTGGGGTAAAACTCCCCTTACGTGTTTCGTTGGGTTTTTTTTAATGTTTCTTGGACTCTTACCAGCAGGTTTTTACAGTCTGTTGCCTGCCTCTCAGATTAGAAGAACACTGGCATATTTTAACAGTTTCCTAGGATCCAAATAGTCTTTAATTAACAGGGAATTGATGTTTTGGAGTGCAACCAAAACATGGGAGACATTGGAAGCAGAGAATGGGCTTGGATCCTTCCAGCTTTTAGCTGGCTGTGGCAAGGGGCAAACAAATAAGTAAAATAGGCTCTGCTGCAAACAGGTAGCGACTTATTGGTATGCAAGGGGATTTCTTCATTTGCATTATGTTCCCACAGAACTGGTGGTTGGTAGCGTTAGCCGGGAGGAGCTTTCTGCTGCACAGAGTCTGAATCAGCTCCACCCCTCGCAAGAGCACAAAGTGTTCGTCGGTACCTTTCCATAAAGCAAATTTCGGTGGCTGCTGAAATCGTTCTTAGTTTAGATTTGTTATCGATCAACTGTTGAGGCAGCAAGGTACGTTGTGTTTGTGAGGTTTAGGCTGACTCTGAAGCTGTAAGCTGCATGAGTGAGCATTTAATTAAAAAATCAAAAGTCTGCAAATGACAGGACTTTTGCCGAGCCGAACAGCTAGTTGTTGTTCTTTTTCTTCTGGAGCAGTTTGCCTTAGGAGGGGTTGAGCAATAGGGCTGGGATGAAACACTGATATTGTAGCAGAATGAGACTAGCTGAAGTCCTAAAGTGAAGTCAGACATACGCTGAACTATTGTTCCAGGTAATCCGGGGCGAGAAAGGGTTTATCAGCTAATTTTAAATAATGCTAGATTGATACTTGAAGCAATGACTGGCAAAGAATTATAACCAACAGTCAGTGAGTCAGGGGTGCTAGTTTTCAGTGATGCAGTAATTTGTGGACAAATAAAAACGTATTTGTTTAATCCAATATTGGCTTTTTATTGTTGCTTTTTCGTGTTGACCTCCCATCCCCCTGTCGCCCCCAATCATAGCACTCGCTGAATGCCTTCTGTCTCTTTCTACACCTAGGTGGTACATGCCAGAGCCCTGCTCTTCCAGCCCTAGTGCGTCCTCCCGCTCCACCTTTGCAGCCGTCGCTGGATATTAAACCGTTTCTTCCGTTTCCTCTGGACACTGCCGCAGCAGTCAATCTCTTCCCCAACTTCAATGCAGTAAGTACGCTCCTAACAGTTACTGTCCACCTCTGTGAGCCACAGTTTCCATGGAAGACTCGAGAGGGCACAAAGTAGAATTTTATGTACTCAATTAAACGTGGAATATCCTCTCCCTTACTGAGGGCCAAATAGCTCTTTTAGACACGCTGGTAGGCCATAAATTAAAGCCTAGCTGAGTGTTAGCCAGAAGTAATGTAGAAGGAAAAAATGACATGATCCCAAGTGACATGCAATAAAGTTGCAGGCCGCATTCAGTCCCAGGGCTTGTGAGTTCCCCACTCTGATTTAAGATGTGCAGAGTTTCACTAACCTACAGTTTGCTGCAAGAGTGAAACTCTCAGAGCGACAGCATTCTACATCCCATCCCTAACAGGCTTCCTGAGAAAGACTTAAAATTTACAAATTGGAGGGGCTGCAGAAGATAAAACTGTCGGGTTAATTAAAATAAGAATGAGAACAGCATTAGCTGGTATATAATCTATTCATTGGCAAACAATCCAGTGTATTTTTTTCACGTTAGGATATTTTATTTCTCATGCCTTAGGTTAAAAAAAGGTTTGCTTTCTCTTTAATAATTTTTTTACTGAGTCATACTATCTGTGACTATAGAAATCTTATTCCTTCTCAGGTATTTTCATTATTTTACTGACATATGTCATGACTGTTTCAATTTTCCTGTTTCTGGCTGAGATATTTAATGCTCTAAAATAATTTAAAAAAAGTCTATAAATTGGTTTTCTGTTAATTTTGACTTTATAGAATTATGCCCTTTTTTAATTTAAACATACTCTGGGAAGTTCTTTTCCTTATTTACATATACTAGATATAGAAAAAAAATTAAGAATGTGTGTGCTTACCTACTTTGAGTGACACAGAGAGGGGTGGAAATTGCCATGCCAAAACAATTTTAATTATCATGCAAAAATCTTAATTACAATAATTAAGTGTAGTAAAAGAACATGCCCATTCTAGAAGCAATTTGTACTAATCAATAGCAAATTTCCATAATTAAATGTTCATTTATTTATCTTTTATGGATGTTCATTTTGCTTTAAAGTAATTAAAATGAACTAATTGTCAAAAATATTTATTTATGCAGTCTTAAATTCAAGCAATTCACAGCATTAATAGAGATCAGAGAAGCTATAAGCTGCAAGTCTTAAAATGCTCAGAAACAATATGTCAAAGAATTATTATAACAAAGAAACTTTTTCAAATTTTAAAATGTATATAGAAATGCAGCAAAGTTTTAAAAAGTCCTGGTTTTAACCAGGTTACTGGTAACTCATGATAAACTGGATAAACTTTTAGGCTTCTTCAGTATGCTTTAGCTTTTTTTCTTACCAGTTTTGCTTTGTGATCACTGTATTTAATGCAATAGGGCAGCTGAATTTTAGAAATTGTCTATTAGAATTCCTGGTTTTTTTCCAGGATTTTCCATAGTTCAGAGTCTTCAGATTGTTTTGCTAATTGTTTAACTCTGCATAACTCAAATGCAGTTTTAATGATGAATTTTAATAAATAATTGTTAATCTTGTGTTGTTCCATAAATTTGCAGTTTCTTTTGGGTTTTTTTTTGCAAAGACTGATTTTATAGTATAATTATGTTGGGGTGGGGGGGGGGAAGATGTGCTTGTATTAATTTGGAAATAAGAAAGTAGAAATAGACTCCTTTCAAAACCCTGTTATTCTTGAACATCATCTTAGTGGTGTATCGTTTGTATATGCACTGTAGTTGGACTTTACAGACTCCTTGTCTCTTCAGTTTTTCGGTAAACTGAGCCTAGGTTTCAAAAGTGAGACTAGCAGCCCTTTTTAACAGCACTCTGAAGTTCATTCCCATGCAAAGTACTGCTTCCTGTGATGTGTGGCCGTCTGCCAAGTCCACCTTTGATGAATATGTGAGTCCCGAGTGTGAGGATGCTGTCATCAGAGCTGCTGTCACCTGCTTTGCTGCTCTTGGTCTTTGCCTTGCAACGCGACCTTTGCCTTTTCGTCATGTGTGCTGACATGCAGCATCATCCCCGGTGTTCCCATTTTCATTCTGAAGAGTACGTTATTGAACGCTGCTATGTTTAGCTCGTGTGCCAGAGCTGGTTAATGGCGTCCTCCAAACATGTAGGCTAGCTGAGAAGTTCTGCATATTTCCAGAAATTCTTTCCAAGCTGACGAATCTTTTGGGGACACATCAGCTGCTGCTGAGCATTATCAGCCTAAGGAGAAGGTAACCCACAAGTCATATTAGACTTTAAATAGGACGTCTGACAAGGGCTTTAAGGATGTGAATGTGAGACAGAAAAGAAGCGTTTAACCAAAAAATGATCTTCGTAAATATGCAAGCTCATGAACAATTGTAGCTGTTGATAACGCTTTATATTTGTTGACTTCCTTGACAATCCTACACTGTCAGCAGAGAAGCGTTTACATTCTGTGGCTAAACCAAGGTCAAGCAGGTGGTCAGTAAGACCCAGAACTCCAAACACCTGAACTGGACGTTCTCTCTCTTGTTGTTGATAAATTAGCTTACCCTTGATTGAGATGTCAAGGTCATAGATTGTGTCTTAGGAAATGGATTTCTAAGGACCTCTTGACCCTCGCACGATTCCACAGAAACTAATGAGTTTGGCAGCATGTCCGGGCTACTTCCTACAATACTGGAGGGAATTACAGAGTTTTGGCCATTTACTGGCCACTTTTCAACAGCCTTCACTTTATAAGAGCATGATCAGGGAGAAACTTGATTAAAAATTCAGTCATGTTTCAGAGAAAAGAAGTGGTCTCTGGTTAAGGCAATCCTAACTCAAGAGTTTGGTTGTGATAGGCATAGGCATCTGAGCTAATCAGCCTAAGTTTCTTCACAAAAGACAATGGAGAAAAATAAGCAATTTCTCCGGTTTTTTAAGTGGAGAAAAATACACCAATGTAGGTTGCAATGCAAGCACCCAATATGTCTACTTTGGCATGAGGTGAAGTGAACCTTGGAAGTTCCCATTCGCTTCTGCTGACTATAATGAAGGAGTGGCTCAGCTGCATCTACATTTGGTTAGATGACTCCCTCATTATGGGACAGGTCATAAGCTATTCACAGCTGCTATATTAAATTCCACTCAAAAAATCAGATGACAGAAGTGCTGACATTGTATTGTGTGTTTATGGAGGAATGGTCCCATTTATCAAGCAGTTATGCTTCTAATTTTATCTAAAGACAATCTTCAGGGAATTTGAGAATTCAGATGAACTGGATAGAAATATTAGGAGAGGTGAAAGCAAAAGTAATTTTCCAACGGAGAATCTCAGGCACATGCACAAGAACTAACAAAACCAAATACTGATTTTAAGTACCACAAATAATAATAGTAAGGTGTTGTGTTTTATATCGTTTTTTCACTCTGTTTCAGTTCATTGCAAACATAAGATTACTTACTTTGTTACTGGTGATTTTGGGCTAAAGCTAGCTCAGTTTTTGCCAGCCGCCTCTGAGGAAAACATTCAGCACTGATTTCTATGAAGGCAAAAGCTTTCGTCGGAGCAGAGAATAGAAGAGATAACATGGGGTGTACAAACCTTTGCCAGTAATATCTCTGGACGCTGAGGAGAGGGAAATGTAAAAAGCGAGTAGCCTGAGAAACGCCAGGAAGATGACATGTGAACCTTTGAACCATTCAGTTTCAGGAAGAACATTTTCTGTTTATACAAGAAAGTGTAAAGCAAACATACCAATTAACAATCTGGTTAGTTGAACATTTGTAGGTGCCATGCTCTTAATTGTGAAGCAAATGGTACCCTCAAGTCATATGTAAAAAGAAATTTTAACAACACAGCTGTTTAAACTGAAAACAGCCCACTGGTGCAGACCCTGAAGAATCACAAGTTCATTGCAAGTTTATCTGATATAAAAAGATGAATCAAGTATATGGGATTTAAATGGCTAAATTTTATGAATGAAAGAAACTACGACTATAAACAATGCTTATGTAGGCTTTTTAAAATATGATTTGAAGATTGTCAGAGGAATAGAAAAATAATTGTCTATTCTGAAAAATGTTTGAGATAATTCAGCAAACATTTGGTATACTTGTGTGTTTTCATCTGCAGAGTGAGAAGCTTTAAGTCTGTGTGCTTTTAAGAACTAGTTCTTAGAGACACAAAGCTTTAGCAGTTTTATTGAATACGCTCTGGTCCATGAGTGCATGTGAAAGTGCATATGTGATGTTTCTGTTCATGAGCCAATGGTTGGTTGCAAAGAAATGTCACAAAGCATCAAAGTCTAGAAGTTAATTAACTTGTAGGAAAATATTGACAGGAGTCCCTGGACTAAGAGGAAATGCTTCATTTTGGTAGACATCAGCATCAGCCCTAAGTGACCCTCTGTCACAGATGCAGTGATGCACTTCACTCGTAAGAGAGAAGCAGCAATATATTTATTGATATAAAACAGCAATTTAACAAAGTTTGATAGTAAATATGGCAGTGGTTTAAGAAGATTCGATGGCAAGGTACACTTGGTTATTTACTGCATAGGGGACAGGGTCAGACAGAACTGCCAGGGAGACCCTCCGGTTTAGTCACGAGGTTCAGGTAGGACCTCTCAGAGAGGAGTCTAGGTGCAGCTGGATCCAATCCTAGTCCAAGATTGGTCAATGATTTATGGCTAAAGGATTATAAGTGCACAATGAATCTAAGATATAATATTAGCAAAGCTTCACAGTTTAGCATGCTATTAGTCACTTCCCAAGGTTCTGTTGCGGCAAGGGATCTCTCAGCCTCGAGGAGGTGTCCCTACTCAAGGAGAGATCCTGGCGTGCAGCCTACTGCGTGCAGGAGAGCTCAAAGGGCTCTTGGGTTGTTTGCTATTTATGAGGCTAAGATGACTGACTTACAGTCATATTTGCATACTGACCGCAGATGTTAGTTTCTTCCAGATTTGGCTTGAGTACCAGTACTGTGGTTAGGTGGGCGCATTGACTTGGCTATTGTGGTGTCATCTGTCTCTCCCGAATCCCCTTTGAGCCCAATGCAGCCATCACGACCAGACACATCCATTATGACTGCCACTGGTGGTTATTGCTTGAGCAGGGTTACAGAAGATACATGTCAGGTTGGGAGGTGGGGAGGAGCACACTGTCACACCCTCCCACAGAAAAAACACTTGGATCTTTTTTATACTTCATAGTCTCCAAACTATGAAGTATATCATCATCCTCAAAACACAGATGCATCAGGTTTTGTTTATTTCTGAAGCTCTCAGAATTATATATTTCAGCCTTTTGAGAGGCAGAATATAAGTTTACAAATCCAGGACATTTGGCATTACTAGGTGGAAAATCAGACAATGCATTATGCTCCTTGTTTGTTTATTCTTTGAAGGATATGCTAAACATTTTCCTGAAAAATTTCTAAAAAATACTACATCACACTTTGTAGACTACAGTATGAGCATAATCTAGTGGAAAAAGTCCACAATGTATATCTGGGTAAATGCTTGCCAGCAGAAATAGGGGTGTTGCTTGAAAAGCTCAATCCTCACTCCAAACTAAAGCCTGATCTCCCCTTGCTGCCAGTGGAAAGTTTCCCAAAGAAGCATCCTTTGGAAAGGAAAATGATTACAGTTTTGACTAGTTATGACTTGGAAGAGCAGTGGTAATGTCAGAACTGTACTAAACGTGGATGGAAAATGAACTATTACTCTACAGACATGTCTTTCTCATGATCCATCTGGAGTAATCCGTGTTCGGTGCCCTGATTTCTCCTGTTTGCTTGTCCTATGGCAATAGCCCCACGTGCAATACTTTAGGCTTCACGTTTCACCTTCCCCTGGTAGAAATATGCCATATGGGAAAGGAAGAGGAGGTAACAGCAGCCCGTTGCCCGTTGATTAGGACTCCAGCGGCGGCTGGGGTTAGGGTGCCAGTGCAGTGCTCCTTGCTTCCTGAAAACCAGCCTGTGCGACATCCTACCACCTTCCAGGGCAGCCCGAAGGCTGCACGCTCTGTTTACAGAGGTGAAGCTTGTGTTTGTAGGTATCCGTAGCGGGCAATTATGGCTGGCTTGTTTCACTGGGAGCTGCTTTTCTCCCCGCTCTGGTCTTGCCGTCGGGCCCTGCCGGGCCTGCTGATAACTACTCAGTTAGCTCGTACCGAGCGTAGCTTCGTGGTTGTTTGGGAAATGCAGTCTTGTGCTACTGTGGCCAGACAACTGATAGGAACGGATAATGTAGAAAACCTGCTTGCTGACAAGTATTTCTGGGAAGGGTTATGCCAGGAAATGTGGAGAAGACCTGTCAAAAAGCTGCCAGAAGCCATTTTAAAAATCGTTTCCTTAGGCTCTTGCCCTGGACAGTTTTTTTATCTAGAAGAGAGATATGTGCCGCAGAAATGATGTGCCAATTTTCTGGACGTTATGAATAAGATGTAGCTTTTGATAGTGAAGAGTGGAGGAGGAATCTGAAACGTATGTTAGTTTTTCTAAACATAAGCAGCCTGAAATTTACAAATTAAACCCAGGGGTTTTTTGTATGTCTCTACATAATGGGTTTTTTTTTTATGTTTTCTGACTTAATTGAGCAGAGGAGCGTAACGAGACTATTTTTCCTCATCACATAAAATCCTTTAAAGTTCAGTAGTGACGACATGCGCTCAGAATGCTTTGTTTCCAGAAGAGGATAGTCAGGGGACAGCACAATGGCCTCAGTTTCACATGATACAAAATGGAATACTGCCTATATAGAAGAACTTGGCAGTAAAAATATAGTCTGTGCTGATTTTTAATGTTATTTCCATGAGAAGGACCTTTATCAGGTGGAGAACTGTACTGCAGCAAATTGATAATTTGTCAGACAAACAGAGGGGATTATTGCTTCTGGGGATATTCCTTGCATGGCTGCTCATTTACAGGTGTCTAGAAACAGGGGGTTTGGCTTGCTCTTTTCCTTTCCATAGCACTGCAATTGATCTGTAAGATCTCTCTTTATGGTCTATATCTCTATTGCTGTTTAGCTGAATATTTTTCAAAATAGGGAAGATTGCAAAAAATAATGTTTGGGTCCAGGAATTCTTTATTAGAATAACATTTTCATCACTGGCCAGGACATTTAATTAAGAAGTCTGCAGGGGAAGAAGAGGGATTAGGGAATGAGCAAACACAAGACAATCCTGGCAATTCAGATGTTTTTATTTGGTGCTTGCAAAACAGGAATGACTCAACATCAGTATGAAATATTCAATTATTTGAATTGGCCAGATTTATTTGCTGTACATTTAAATCCTTAATCTACACCCTGGGCTCTGTTTGAAATAACAGTAAAGCTCTGATTCTCTGATGCAGA
Source organism: Anarhynchus alexandrinus (assembly GCA_008711295.1). Taxonomy (NCBI): domain Eukaryota; kingdom Metazoa; phylum Chordata; class Aves; order Charadriiformes; family Charadriidae; genus Anarhynchus; species Anarhynchus alexandrinus. Next base: position 241,154 of record VUYV01000458.1, read on the forward strand.
GGAAATGTTCACAGCTCAGGAAGCAGGGTGAAATTAAGCTCTTCGTTTTTTTCCCGTTTTGAGTCAGTTTAGGGTAGATCCAGATCTCCTGGAATACTCTGTCTGGCTGTTCTTATATATGGTCTATGCTCTATGTCACAGGCAGGGAACAGAGCTCATATTCTGACTGTATAAATGAGTGTACCTGCAACCCTCAGGTAACCTTCCCGTGGTTGCCTGTGATTGCGTGGCTGTTATTTTCCTTTGCATTGCAGAGCGGCTGGGGAGTAGTGTCTCAACTCCCTAGCAGTTGTCTCCAGAAGGATTGCTATTAATTTCTTTGGACTTGATGCATTGTTAAGGAGCATCCTGCTAAATCTAGCCTTAATCCCTTTGCAACCTCCTCCAAAACTTTTTGGCCTCTGCTTACAACTAATAGGTGGGACTCCTCCAAGTTTCAACCCAGGCATTAACGAAAGGGTTTTTATCATCTTTCTCTTAGTGTTACCTTACATTTTGGCAGCACTCCTGGCCCTGGTTTTGGAATTGCTTCCATTGGGCCCATGTGAATTGAAATTGTGAAACCGAAATGTGAAATTACCCATTGCAATTTTTGGAATTGCTTTCATTGGGCCTATATGAACCTCATGAAGTTCAACAAGGCCAAGTGCAAGGTCTTACACCTGGGTCGGGGCAACCCCTGGTATCAATACAGACTGGGTGATGAATGGATTGAGAGCAGCCCTGCTGAGAAGGACTTGGGGGTACTGGTGGATGACAAATTGGACATGAGGCAGCAATATGCGCTTGCAGCCCCAAATCCAATCGTATCCTGGGCTGCATAAAAAGCAGCATGGCCAGGGGAGGTGATTCTCCCTCTCGCTCCACTCTCATGAGACCACTCCTGAAGTCTTGGGTCCCCAATAAAAGAAAGACATGGACCGGTTAAAGCAGGTTCAGAGGGCCACGAAATCAATCAGACACCTCTCCTATGAAGAAAGGCTGAGAGGGTTGGCATTGTTCAGCCTGGAGAAGTGAAGGCTCTGGGCGGACCTTATTGTGGCCGTTCAACACATAAAGGAGGCTTATGAGAAAAATGTAGAGATTTTTTGCTGTGGCCTGTAGTGGCAGGAAAAGGGGCAATGTTTTTAAACTGAAAAAGAGTAGGTTGATTGGACGTAAGGAATAACTTTTTTACTATGGGGGTGGTAAGACACTGGAATAGGTTATCCTGAGAAGTTGTGGATGCCCCGTCATTGAAAGTGTTCAAGGTCAGGTTGGATTGGTTTTTGAGCAATCTGATCTGGTGAAAGATGTCACTGCCCATGGCAGGGGGCTTGGACTTGATGGTCCCTTCCAACCCAACCCATTCCTCACAACTTTTTTGAACAATTTTAGGATTATGTTCCAATTAGCGAATTAGCAGTCTCCTATGCTTATGGTGAGGAGCTGTCACCTCTTGCCACATAGAATACAGTCATCTTGAGAGCTTAGAGGAGTTCACTTTTGGGTACAAATGGGTAGATACCATTTAAAAAATCCATTAAAAAGTTTTATTTTTATTTAAATTAAATTTGTATCAAGGGTGCTCCAACCTTCTGTGATTGCTTTCAGTAGAAATTCAGGTTTCTAGGATGCGCATTCTCCTGAGGAAGCAAACTTAAAGATTATCTTAAAATAGCCTAAGTTTGTGTCATTTCACCTTGCTGAAGATTATAATACCCATCCTTGAATTAATCTCTGTAACTGTAATGTGAATGTAAATTTTCTAACCATACCTGTTTTCCTAGTTGCGCTCCGTTTTTTGGAGTGTAATGTGTGCCTTTGGTAAATCTGTTTTGATTTATCCGAAAGACTTATTTCCAGTATGTGTGTAGTAGCATCACCTGTGTTTGACCTTCTCCAGCTACCATCTCTGTTGGCATTCAGCTCTGTGGCCTCATTCAAGGTCCTTACGGATGTGTCAATGCTGGTGGTCGTTTGGCAATGGCCGCCTGTAGATTGTATTTACTTTGTGGGTGCAGGTAGGATATTGTTCTTCACACAGACTGAGCATATAGCACGTGCACTTCCACCATCTGTTTGATAGCTCACAGTTTCTTCAGGATTTTTCTGGCAGTATATCACTCTCCAGTCACTCAGCACCTTGTGGCTGAAGAACAGATGTTTGCGCTGCTCCTTTTTGCCATGGGAGAATGGGTGGAGACTTCTACCTGGTCTCCATAATTAACTGAAAAGGTCTGAGGCAGAATCACCCTGTTTGTATCAGCTCATGACTGCAGTATTAGCTAGATGTCCATACAGTAGGTTATGGAATATAAATGTGAAGGCATTTTTCATGAGCAGTGTTGTTGGCTGGAAATAATATCTGCACAAAGGGCTCCACATACCTAAAAATGACACACAGCAAACTTTGTTTTCTGTGTATTTTTTTTTTTATTTAGTTAAGTGGTTTCTTTTTATTGTTAAATCAATAGAATCTCACGTGCTTCTTTCTTTAACTGATGATTAGTAATAGTGAAAGAATAGACTTTCTGAGTTATCTCATCCTGCCTTACACATTTGCTAGAGGGCACTGCACAGTGTGCTGACAGAAAACTTGCTGTTGGAAAGTCATAGTATCCAAGGCGAAGGCAATAGCACAGCCTTTATTGGGGACTGAGGGTCCCTCAGGCTTTTGCTTTGCATGCAAAACATTCTCGTAAAGGAAATTAAATGAAGTGCTCTTCAGATTTGTCAAGTCTTGATGAGTGGAATTACTTAAAACTAAGTTTTATAAAGCATTTTATAAAGCATTTTAAATAATGTTTTAATCAGTTGATGTTTACACCCTTTGTCTTAATAGCACTCAGATGAAAAAGATCAATGATTATTTTATTCTGCAAAGACTATAAAACTTTAATGGGTTGCATAATAAGTATAACTCATAAAATCTACAGTTTAAATATGGATGGTTATTAACCTGTTTTTAAAAAGCTGCAATTAAAGTGAAAAGGAATTACTTAAAGAAATTATTTGATTACTGCAGTCTGAGGAGGAAAGAGTGATAAAATTCTAAAATCAGTATTATTTCAGTTGATGAGACAGACACTTGGAAAGATTTAAAATAAGGCATGAATCTTTCCTAGCCTTAGGCATGTTTGTGGTGCTAAGCTAGCTGAGTAACTACTGATTTTTTTTAATTTTTTTTTTTTTTGTACAACCTGTAGTTTGTTCTTAGGAATTTCAGAGATATCTGTTGAAAAAAAGTGTGAGTTTGCATGACAGGTAATTTTACACACAGTAAATACATTCCTAAGCACAATTACCTTGTTAATTGCTTATTCGTAGCATGCAGTAACAGTGCTGCTGTTATGCAAGAACTTGTCCTAAAACACACTCACTTTTATTCTTTATGATAATGAAAAGATTTGGAGCTCTTTCTTTCCCACTCTTTTTGTCACAGTAGTTTGGGCTGGTAGATGGCACATGCTGAAGAACTCATTTATCTGGAGTCATTGTATGATGCACTCTCTGATGGAATATTTCTGTAATGTCCCTGTCCTGTCTAATTTATTTTATCCTAACTTTTTTTTTTCATGAGGGAAGAAAATCCCCAAAGGTTATATGTTGGATTTGTACAGTAGAATTGGATATAGAACTCTAGATTCTCATGCAACTACTGTTTTTTCTGGCATCTTTCCTTTGGCTCTACTGAATGCCTAAAGTAATACTGTGTAAATATCCACACAGATTAAATTAGTAATCAGAATAATTCATAGAAAAATAGTACAAAGTCTCATATCTCTCACGGAAACAGTGTTTCTCTTTTAAATACATTGGTTTATATAAAATAGATGAGTATCAAATTCTTACTGTTTAAAAGCATACAAATCAATGTTTTTCTGTCAAACATTGTATTTTGTCCAGAATTAAGTGTTTTGTGATGTCATGAGTAAAAATTTTTAGATGACATATTACACTTACATATTAGTTTTTAATCAGAAAGAATTAAAATTTTTAAATAAATTGTGTAGTTTCCTTACACAACAAAAGCAGTCATGTTTAGAAAGAAATGTAAAAGCTGTCTTAACGACTCACAACAGAAGGGTAAATAGTCTATAACTGAATGAAAACTGCAGATAAAAAATAAAAAGGTATCTAGGAAAGAGACATTCTTAATTAAAGTTAGAGGTGGTGTAAACCTGCTGGAAAGCTGACCCGCAGAAGTTTCTTCCAGTAGTTTGCTACTGTGAAATTACTAGGATGTTTGAGCAGCAGAAAGAGCAATCCTAACGAATGGAGGCCGTGGCAAGAGTTCCTGCAGTTGAAGAAAATAACCCTGTGAAGGCAATATTTGAAGAAAATTTTAGGGGACTGATATTACTTTAAGTTATTGCTGGGACATTTGTCAAGAAGCCAGAAAATGTGTAAACCTTCAGCCTTTACTTCCTTTATTCCTGCGCAATTTTCCATAGTCTCATCTGTAATCCATCACGTCCATGCTTTGTTAAAAATCCAGGGAACTATGTCCACCTCACAAAGATATCTGTTTGGGATCCTGAAAACAGTGTAGGCTGATTATCAGAGGTTTTTTTTTTGTTCTTGAGCTAATCAGCCCTCCACTGTCAGAAAAGTCAAGTAGCTGATCTGATGTACCTATGCATCTTTAGTTTCAACAGGTAGGGCAGCTACCGTACCTGAGGGTGGTGCAATGACATTATATCAAGGTTATTATAGCATTGTCTGTTCCTATAGCCTTTCTCTGACAACTAAGGAAGAGCAGAAGAGCAGAGAACGCGTATAGCAACACTTGCCAGACAATGCCTCCAGTGAGATGTATTTTAGGGAAGTTCTTGAGCCAAATGTGTTGTCTTGGCATGTGATAGCCCTCCATGAGGTAACATGCTGAACTAGATGGAATCAGCAGGAGAGTTTGTTTATTTTAACTACTAATGAGGTAATTTGAGTTTCCTCATTCCCTTCTCCAGACGGTGCCTAATATATCCAGGCAGGGAGATACGTAGGAAAATTTCCTTGGGCAACCGAAGTAGTAGGAAGAGATGGGAGTATATGAACTATGACTTGCTATAAACAGTATAAGTCTGAGGACAATTTTAAAGGTGCTATGCTTCTGGGAGCTGGAAGTGGATGAAGAAATGTCCATCACCTTTCTCATATTCTGTGTTTGAAATGTACTGATTTGCTGATTGATCCAACCCATTACATTATTGGTGTTACTAGGACTCAGGTGACAAAGATAAATCAGAGGGGTGATGCCAGAGTTAATTGTAGCAGTGCCCTCCCCAACGGAACTATCATCTCTGGGAAGCATCTGTTGGCATTAGGAATAACATGAGAGAGTGGTGTCCGGGAGAGGAGCGGCAGTGCGGAGGCTGCCAGTGAAAGGATTGGAAAGTACTGGAGATATGGTGTTGGGCTTGGAAGAGAGGTGGGAGGAAGAGCAAAAGGTTTTCAAGAAGAGAGACTTAGAAGTATCTCAGAACAGGTATTTGAAAGATGCTTTTGATTCAGGCACACATGCACACACAAAAAAGTAACGGTGAAAATATTGCAAAGCAAGTTAAAGTGTCCAGTTTCCACTTAAAGAGTCCTTAGGTCTTTGTTCCTGGCAGGAACAGTTCCTTTCCTTTTTAGTTAAATGCTTTTCCCAGGAAATTAATATCTCCTGAAACTTTTTGAAGCAAGTTTGTTCTCTCTAAATCTATCTTTTTTGTTTTCATTTTACGGAAGCTATATCTGCTTGAAACCTAATCACATTTTTCATTCTAAATTTGAAAGAAAAGAGAGAAATTACCTTGGTACTTACTGAAAATATGTCTCAAACTGGACTAAAACAAGCACTAAATTAAAAAGAGTCTGGGCTTCTGAAATCAGAGAAAATCCTTTAAGAACAAACCCTCAGATACTATAAAATGTTATAGCTCCACAGCTGTTCACTCTCTGTTCCTCAGTAAGGATTCCCTGATGAAGGGGAATTGTTCTTAAATGTCTGTGCACAAAGAGGATAGCATGTTTTTTTGGTTTTAAGTGCCTTTCTTTTCCATTAAACAAAGCAATAAATAAAGGTAAAGTCTACCTCAGCAAATAATGTGCATGCATGTCTCCTCTGTTGTGTCATAAAAAAAGTATCTTCAAACAGGCTGAATTTCTACAACGTGAAGAAATGTCTGCTTTGAATGACACTGAATTGCACAAAAACTGTGGATCTGAAGATCAATTTTTATATTATTTTATTTGCTAGGACCCCAACATTCAGTTGATTGGGAAAAGTTGTATTTCATTTAGAAATATTTCCTTTAGCTGTTTCTTCACAAACCGCTGCAACTTTTTCAAAAGTCCTTCAATTTCTTTTTTAGAAGCTGCTGTGATACAGCAAGAGATTTGGCACATAAATTGATGCTGACCCTGAGGGTAAATAGTTCTCTCTGTGAGATGCTAAATTTAGTGTCCCTTGAGCAGCTCAGGTGAAAGTACAAACAAGAAAAACTCTGTGGTTAACGGCATTTGTACTAATACAAGGAAAGTATTAACTTTGAATGTAAACAAATAAGAGAAGGATGTGTTAATTTTGGTAAAATTAAAACTTTCTTGTCTTCTAGTTTAATGAGAAAAAGGCAAAACCCAACCAACTCAAAACTTAAAAATACAGAACGTGCAACATATGAAATGTGTTAGGATTCTCATTCTTACTTACTCAGTTCTGTGATTGGATTAATGTCTCTGCTTCATAGTAGTTGGACTCACAGTAAAACACTGCAATATTTTTTCTATGTTTCTTAAAACAGCGTTTCTGTGGACCAGAACATACCAGGAGAAAGGTTGTGAAGAACACCTTCAAGTTCAATAATTAAACATCTTAAGCATTTGTTAAGCTTTTCAGTAAGACACAAGATTAATCAGTAAAGCAAAAAGCCACTTAATACTGCAATAATGTATTATTTAGTGTATAACTTCTCTTAAATAAGAGGAGGATTAACAATCATCTGCTTTGGTCTTTAGCTATCATTAACAACGTTTAAGTCTGCAACCTACGCAGGGATTTAAGATGATTATATAATCAGCAGATTTTTCAGATGGCTACAGCTGGAGATAAGCATGCATTATTCCAGGCTTCGGAGCTATGCTAAGAAATGATTGTCTTGCTAGGCTTTTGTCACATAATATTATAAAACATCATTGATTTCAGTTAGTCGTTCCTGGCCGTTCACAGTACAGAATGAGAGAGAAACGCCAAGTCTTAAACAAAATTTTGTTGACGAAGCACATTCTTGCTGATAGAGATGATTCTTAAAGGGATTGCCAAGTTTAGTCGATAAAAGTTTCCAATCTTATAGACAGCACCATTCAGGTAGTTTTTGAACTTCTCTAAGTTCTGTATGGCCAAAGGAGCTTGTGGGGCCTCATTGCAAGCTTGGGAGTCAATTTGGATGCTGTTTGTAGCCAGGCCAAAACCCTAGATGATAAGATAGACATGCATTGGTTGTTTTTTCTCCTCACGTTGCCTGAGCCAGAAGTAGCCTCTTTGATGTGTTTCTTCCTCAAGCCAGTAATACTGAAGCACATAGAACGAAAGAAAATCTGTTCAAGTTAGTATAATGAGTTTGAACCTCAAAGGTTCAAGTTGAAATTATAGTCTTTTAAAACACATCCTTAGGCCTTATTTTATTTCATCTCATTTATCCATCATTAATTTTACACAAAACATGTCAATTCTGAGCAACTTTAATTTGGCTTTACCATCCGTTTTGCTACAATGTAATCACTACCAGCCCCTCTTTCACTTCTGGTCATTCAAATGGTTGCTAGCTGGAGCTTCCTTTTAAATCTCCACGAAGAATTTTATGAAATAAATACTGCTAAAATATCAATAGGTTGCCTTCCATTCAAATGGTTAAATTGCAACATGAGACAGTGTGCTTAGACCATGGTTGTGATCCAGTAACCTCTTAAATTGTCAGATTACTGACCAGGCCTGTGGCTGTTGGTCATTTGTTTAATTTTCAGTTCAGTCCCTCATTTGGAGCAAGTCCAGCGTGCTTCTGCACACTCTGTCATGGACAACCTAAACAGGTTGGCAGAGATCAGTAACTTCAGCAAATTGTGTCTTGACTAGTTCTGCAAATTGGTCATCCCCATTAGCTAGTAACAATTCCCAGCGCCTAGTCAAGCTTCTTCGGACTTTGGGAAAGTAATTTCTCCCTTTTAGTGCTCTGACTTACCTCCCATTTCTGTAATAGGGAGTGATAGTGCATTCATACCCTCGAGGCTCTGTTTTCATGCTCTGATTGGTGTTTTGAAAACAAGGCTAACATTCACAGAAGGCTTGGAAAATGTAATGTGCCTGAAGAGTACTACAAGTGATAAAGGTTTACAGATATCTGCCCTATGAAAGTCTTTGTGCTTCTTTCTTATGTACTTTTGAGTTACAGCCCACTGATGTCTTCCCCACTGAAACTCTACAGAATGTTTACCAGTGTTGGCTTATCAGAGTTTGTCAGTGAAGAAAGCTTGATACCATCACCTAATTTCTGTTTTCATGTGAATATCTATCACAGCTATCCTTAAGGCAAAATTATGCCTCAATGCCTAAGGGCGTTTTTTTCATGGCTTCTTCCAGGTGAAAAAAAAAGATTAATAAAAATAAGTCCTACTGTTATTGTTAATCTGTACTGGGACTGCCTTATTGGTCCATCTCTAGATAAGAATGTGACAATATTGCACAAAAGTAAACATTTTTAGGTTGTTGAAAAGTTTGTCTGGAGTGATTTACTTCAGCAATCTACAGGTCTTTCTAATGACCCCCCTTTCCTATACCTTTTGCCTCTATTACAGTGTCTTCCTCAGAAGTGTATTGCTCTAACTACTGAGCTTTTCTTAACTTAGTATTCATATCAGATTTTTGTTGCCGTCACTGTCTGCTGGCTCTTCCTTAGGTAGGTGGTTAATTAAAGGAACTATTTTGAATATATTCAGATTTGGCCTTCTAATCAATCTTAAGGAACTGATTTAAACAAAGAATGCAAATGAGTATATTTGATCTATGAAGACAAATGGCTTAATCCAATTGTGTATTAGACCTCAAATTTTTATTCATGTAATGATTTAAAAGGGAAGGTGGTAGACCTCCATAACCTTAATGGTAGAAAGAACTAGCAATTAGACTGCCATAGACTTTTCTGGCTTTTACTTGGAAAAAATAGAAGTAGAGTTTTGGTGCAGGGTAGGGAAAATAAATGAAATAAATTACCAATATTTTATTTACTTTAAGTTAGAAATTTACAGTCATTAAATAAACTTATTCACTACAATGATTATGCCAGTTAAAAGATTAGTGCTGAAAATTATTATATTTAAATATCTTAGTAAGATCTGAGATACTTAACTTGAGGCCTTTCGAATATAAAGAAAAAAAGAAGTCTGACTTTTGGTAATCTCACCTCTACAGGCTTGACAATTCAAGCATGTGTCAAAGTATGCCCTTAAACCCCTAGCCTTGGAGATATAATCAAATTAGACTATGACCTTTCTTGCAGAAATTTAAGTCAAAGTGGATGAGATGTATCTGACCTAAATTGATGTCTAAAAGCAAAGTGTCCAATCTGAACCAAACATTCAGCTCCTTCCAGAGTCAATGAAGAATGATGGGTAGCCACAGAGAGCAACTTACGCTGTCTGAGATGCTTACTTGGGATGGCATTAATCTTCTGCCGGAGGTACTTATCTCCAATAAATTCTATACCGACTGTGCTGTCTTAAAATGGTATAGCTGAGGTAGCCAGCTGACACAGGAAATTCCCATTATATCTTAGGAACAATTTTTTCACACTGAATGCGGTCAAACACTGTATTGGTTTTCCCAGGGAAGCTGTGGGCTCTTCATCCCAGGAGATACTCAAACTTCATGGGACAAAACTCTTGAGTGTGAGGGCCTGGACAAGGTTGCCAGTTGGTGCTGCACTGAGAACTAGGGAGCTGGAGCAGATGACATCCAGAAGCATTTTCTCAAACTAAATCATTCTGTGAATTCTAAACTCCTATAGCAAAGCAGAGAAACTGACTATTGTGTTTAGAGGAGATAAGAAGCCATGAAAGGGAGGTGGTGAAGAAACAAAGCCAGAAGGATTCTGTCCAGCCTGAAATGCTGCTGGTTATTGCAGCTCAAGCAATGCAGGGTTGATACGGGGAAGTAATATATTGTGTTAGATCAACAAGCTGGCTTTAAGTACACAAGTGCACAGCTTCTTGGTTGGTTTGGTTTTTTTTTCTGCTTCAGCTCTTGCTGGAAAATGAGAATCAAACAGAAACAGTAAAGAATGAGATTAGAAGTAGTGAGGGCATATGAAAGATATCATGATATGTTCTAAAATAGATCTCTGGTTAAGACATGCTTTTCCTAGTTTGTGATCATTGCATTGTTGCTGGTTTTACTCCAGAGAGCTAAAATAAGATTTCCGGTGCTCGTAGTCTTGGTTCATCTCTGGCTAACTGTTTATAAATTAATGTGTGAGGCTATGGAGTAGGGGTGAAGAAAGATCGAGCATAAAGATTGAACTGTGACAGACTATACTGCCTCCTGTCCAAAGGATGGCTCTCAAATAAATTTATGAATCTTTGGACTGAAATCTAGAAACAGTGACTAGATTCTGTCCAGACATAAATGTATATGTGACTTAGTGACTGAGACTATTCAAAATGTGTTGGTCTGTGTATGGTGATACAACAAGAGGGGCAATGAAGTACAGCTGGAAAGTGGTGGGTTTTTATTAAACTGTGACATCGTTCCCTACTGGATATTTACAAATTGTCTTTTCATCAAGAGGAGGCCACTTCTTAGTAACTGAAGTCACATACCGGCATTAAATTAAGGAATAGTAATTTCCAAGTGTTTGGTGACTTGAAAGCAAAAGAAGTTAATACTGGCTATATACAATGTTTCAAACTTCACACAGTTGCTTGAGCAGAACATATGCTGTTTGAGTGCTTCAATTAGACAGTGAGATGTTCAGTTTGGAAAATTCACACTGGGAGGGAGAAGCTCACAATTAGAGCTTAGAGTTTGGTCTGTGTTCTGCTTGCCAAAACATCTGCTGCAAAACGATGTCTTCTTTTGACATTGTGTGAAATTAAATTCCTTTGATGAACTTTTTCCTGCAGTTTAATACCATTACTATTGAAATTCAGGAGGTTTGGCTTGTATGTGTGTGTATAGGCGTGCATTCTTTTCTTCAGTATTTTCCTTCAATATTTCCTTCGTTATTTTCCTTCAGTAGTAAAACCAGGATGTGGCATTCTGACCAGTGATAGACTAGTCCAGTCTGACAACATTACCTACTCCTTGTAAAGGGCTGCTGTGTTTGTAATGTGCTAACCCTATCAGTTGTCTTAGTACCCAACACTGGGTTAAAATCATACAATCATAGAGTGGTTTAGGTTGGAAGGGACCTTAAAGATCATCTAGTTCCAACCCCCCTCCCATGGGCAGGGACACCTCCCACTAGACCAGGTTGCTCAAAGCCCCATCGAGCCTGGCTTTGAACACTTCCAGAGATGGGGCATCCACAACTCCTCTGGGTTGCTTAAAGACTAATGCGCAGGGGTAAGGAGTAGAAGCCACTGCAGTCCGCACTGCATAGACATTCCTTCTTCAGGTATCCATCTGCAGAAAATTTGAATTTATCACGGTGTGAGTTTGGCATGGCCATATAAAATCAAGAAGCAAACTGTGTTCAGTCTTTCAATAGATTTGCATTTGAGAAATTTACTCTTCTTTTTATTCCTAAGTACAATGACAGCTAGAAATAGCCAAGGACTCCAGGACAATCACATTCTTGTAATATTATGTTCTGCAAAGAGATGGGGATAAACTTCTCCATGCTGGTCTGCAAAACCAACTTGCTGCAAGCAAGACTAGGTCCTAGTTTCTGAACATCTCAGTCTTTAATGATTTTATCCTTCAGCATCCTCTGTACCTCATTTTCTCTTTGGTGAGTTAACTGAGGTGCAAAGACACTGGTATTTACTGTAGGTCCTCCAGGAGGTAAGTGGATGAGCAAGAGACTGACCTGAATTCTTCTAAACTGTGTAGTATCTGCTTCCTGCAGATTTGTCTGTGCAGCGGGATGAGGTAGCTGTTGTTTCCTTTCACGCACAAGGAAATGTGATGTGGAGATCTGAAAATGGGCCATTGTCAGACCCTCAAATGCAGTACCCATTATTTTAAGCTGATTTAAGCTGGTTATCTCCATTGCTCAGTGATACCAAATTTTCTTACGTAGTTTGGAAATGGCTTAATGGTTTAGATACATGAACTATGTCTTTCTGAGTCATTTCCAAATAGTAATGTTGGCTGTAACTAATTAGATTCTGCTTGATGTATTTTTAGTTTTAAAAGGTTAGCAGAATCTTTTAACAAACTGTATATTTGTGAGTACTCTTGTGAGGAGGGGACTAAAGAAGAGTATGGTATATTTCACTGCACATATTTGCTTTAATCTCTATCGGTTATAACAATACAGGATTTTATGTGTGTGTCCATTATAGCTTCTTAGTATTGCTGCAGCCACAAACAGAAGTCGTATGTCTTTTCTAAACCAAGGCTTTGCTAAATGCTCTTAATGGTTATGTCAAGGAAGGATAGATTTAAATGAAAACAATCAAATTGCTTATCAATCAATTTTTCTCCCAAAGACAGCGAATAAATTCTGTAAGAACTAGTTCACTTTTCCCCCTCCAAAATATTACTGGAGTTTAATTTTAGGGTTTTGTCACTTAGGCAGACATTCTAGCTGAGTCTCAAACTAAATTCTTTTGATAAAACACTCTTATTACAGGAGAATTCTTTCATTACTGGTATAAAACAGTAATAAAATAGGTATTTTAACTTTGTATTGTTCTGAAGGGAGACCTTCAGCAAACTGTATTTTGCATTTGAACTACCATTATGCACCTGATGTAGCGTGCTAGTCCTTGAGGCAAGTATCACATCATCTTCTTTGTAATATGAAATGGCTGAATACATCTACTGTTCTTAAAGAACATGAGTTGGAACATAAACTTATCAGACCCAAAAAGTTTGATGGCTTACTCTCCTTTAACTCAAACATATTGTCCAGCAGCTCATACGGAATGAATTGTGATCTAAGATTTACGTAGCTTTATTTATTTTGTATCTATTTTACTTTTCTTTTAAAAAATTCCCTCAACTGGCTCTGTATAGAAATAAATGCAGGTATTGCTGGATGACAGAACAACAGGCGAATTATGTTATCACTGAAGTTTCCCCTTCCTAATCAGGCCGCCTCAGTGAGAAACGATGGAGTAATGTGTCTCTCTTGAATTTTTCATTAGGAGTAAACTAGACAAGGTAGTTGTGATGAAAGCCTCTTTGGAAAAGGAGTGCATTGCAAGGAACTGTGTAGAGAACAGCAGACAGAGGAATGAAGGAACAGGCAGTTCTGACCCTAAAGCAATTGTTCCACTTACTCCAAGAGCATTAAAAATAAAACCTTAAGTGTCTTCCATCAACCTGTGCATTTCTTACTGTGCATAGGAGGTACTGTACCTCTGAGCTACTGGTTTCCCATGTTTTCGCGTAGTAATTTATAAGCTCTAGTAGTATGCCTTCCTCCTTATGAATGTCACAGCAGAATTCCCATTTTCCTTCTTACTAACTTTATGACTGTGTCATCATATGCCATCATTCAGTTCCTCATTTTCAAGGTCTTCAAGATTCCTCCTCACCAGTGGCAATGATGTGATAGTGCCACTGTCCCTCTCTCTATGTAATTAAAACTGTGTCTAGCAGGGACAAGTTCAGGATGTGTAAAGCTCCCTGAATTCTGGCTGATTTTGATATCCTAGTTGACAAACAGGAGGAAGAAAGATGAATCCTAAGAATGAAGTTCAATTATTACAGGTAGGGAGTCAGAAGGAATAGGGAGAACTCCACATCTCAAAATTGTTTTGTGTGTTTGTACTGACATACCCTGGACCTCTCCAGTCATATTTGTCCTGTAAATCTATGGCCTAAATTGCTACCTGCTGCTGAAGAATAGAAGCTCTTGCTTCAATTTTTGTAGGAATGATTGGTCTCCCATGGTAGCAAAACTGGACTTCTGTCATTCAGCAGTGTAAACACTGGATGGCAAAAATGAGCAACTGTCAGCAGGAAAGGTGACTAGAACAGATTTTAAACACAGCAGACAGTATGTTGTTGCCACTTCTTTCTAAGTAACCCTTCACTGATATAGTAGCATTGGTAAATTCAGTTTGATCTGTTGTCACTTAAACATGGTTATGGACTATTCCCTGTTTATGAAAAAATGCTTAAAAAAAAAAAAGACGAAGAAGAGGAAAAGGCACCATTAGAAATCAATCACAAACACTTTGGAACAGGTATTTTTATATATGGCTGTGGAGAAGCTATGTTATTTTCTGTGAATGCTGTCTTTGCATAAGATTACCTGCTTGGTATTATTCTGTCTCAATATCGAAATCAAACGAGGCTTCAAGGGAGGAATAAGTATTGAAGAAAACAATGAAGGATATACACCTTATCGCTAGAAAAAATATTGAGGCTGCTTACAGAAAAAATGATGAGCTTGTCACCAGAAAATATTGATGTTCCTGTTGCCATCTCAGTTAACAAGCTTATGTTTTGCAGGCCAGAGTCTAAGAGCAAAAGAATATTTAAGCCATTAAAAATTCCTGCCTAGAGAGAAAAAGTGAGTAAAAGGAGAGCAAATACTTAAACACATTGACTGGGAAAGTGTAGGAGGAGAAATGTAGGAGGAAGACTTCTCTCCTGGCTCAGGTTTAGATGTTGCTTCCAAACAGATAACTGAGTTCTCCAAGAAGCACCAAGTTAAATCTAAAAGCCACATCTGCAGACCTTGGGTAGGCTTAACCTTTCTCTTTACTTGTGTGCACCTCTGCTTGTGAGGAACTGTTTGAGGGCCCTTATCAGCTTCTGTCATGGGCGCCTGAAAGCACTTTCTAGAGGTGGTCAACTCCCATAGGTGCAGTGCAACAGAAGTGGCGGCAATGAGATTCAGTTTGTTCTGTTGGCCCATTGGCATCCACCCAGAGAAAAGGGCAAAATGAGTACCTTGTCACCTCAGAGGTGTATTTATGGAATGGGGTAATTGTAACTGTCCCCAGGCAGTGAGTGAGAAAGGTGGGTGTTGTAGAAGGTCTGAAGTGGAGCGAACTGCAGGTAACAGGGGGAGTCTTGACTCCTGGAAAATTGCTTACTAAGAGACTGGGGGAACAGATCACAGGCATACCCTTGTGCCACTGCGTTGCCTGTTAACACATACGTCGTGGAAATACTTTTTTTAGACTGCTTTTCAAAGAGGCAAACTGATAGGAGAAGCTTCATAACATAAACAGCTTCTCTGGTTCTGTAACAGGAAGAGCTGAAACAAAGATGCTTAACTGGGTAAGTAGTAGGTCTGAGATCAAACCTCTTTCATATTACCTGAGGAACTGCTTCCTTTACAGGACTTTGGGCTTGTTGACGGTAGAGTCCTTTCACCCACCCATTCCTGTGCTTAGCTTCCACAACCTTGAGTTACTAGCCTAACATAATAAAGTTCAGCAGATTCGTTATTGAATTGTGAAAACAGAATTAGTGGAATCTTGCAGCCTCTGCAATTACATCTATATTTTTTTACCATCATACAATGAACTTTGTTCATTTATTTTGACAAATGCAGTTTGGCTGTAAAATGGCAGTCTATCGCAGTATATTATGCAAATTGGTAATGCCTTACTTAAGATTAATGTATAAAAATTAGAAGTTTATGTCAACATTGGTAGGACCGTGAAATGTTTGAAAGTGCTGTAGTCTGTTTCACATTGGCTGAAAAGTGGCTTACAAACTAGATAGAAAGAATAGTGGGTATTTTTAAGCAGAACAATGTGGCAACAAACAGATAACATAAGTAAGAATGACGAAGACTGCTTGTAGCATATCAACTACCTAAAAACTTGCTCTTCACGCTGAACGTGTTACAGAGTCAATGCCACCTTGTCCAGCTCTTGGTAGAGTTCTCTGTAAGAGATAGCATTCAGATAAAGCACCGAAAGATAGGATGGTATAGTCCTCTGAATCCAGTGTGGACTCTAGACCCTAATTCTTCAAAGCATTTAAACATGAATTTGCACATCAAAGGTATGCACAATGACCTGCTACCAGCAACTTCTGGTCAATTAGCTCCTTGCATTATAGATCACTAAAAGGCAGAACTCCGCTGTGCAGAACGGTCAGTCCAGCTCTCTTGCTAACATAATGTTCATTATTAAAAGCAAACAACGAAAGAGATTGAACCATATTGTCACGTAATTGTCTTATTTATCTTCCTTTTGCATTACAAAAATATTTGTTTTTAATATGGTGTTTGAAGATACCTTTACATGGTGTTTGCATTTGCTTTTGATTTTCGGGCAATAAATGCCCTCCTTAGAAAAGAATTTCTTTTCCTTTCTATAAAGTCCAGAGAAAAAGCATATCGTTCAAGATTTTTATAAATTCCCAAACAGAGAGGTTACAGTGGGGAAGCCTGCCAAAACCTTCAATATAGAAGCACTACTAGGCCTTGCAATAACGTGCCTGATGCACTAGCATAGAGAGCACCAGAGAAAAGCTCTGAAATGTGTTGTGGGGTTTGGTTAGTTTGTTGTTTGTTTTTTTTTAAATTGAATATGCTTCACAATCAGAAGCATTAAAAATATCTTCTTTAAAAAGCATTGATTTGAATAGAAATGATATGTGATATTTTTAGTTATATTGCAAATGTGCCATACTGTATAATGGAAACATTGGACACCTACTATAGCATTTACTGCATTGCAGTCAGATCCATCCTAAGAAGGTTTATCTGTTATCTCCTTCCATTCCCTCAGAAAAATGAAATTATGTATTTCTCTTTGTGCTCTCAAAGCAGCAAAATTTACTAGGTCTGTTGTATTTTTTGATACTGGGTTTATAGAGTTTTCCTTCTTTTCTCTGCAAGCTTATCAACATTTGTAAATCAGTATTTATTTCTAACAAACTTCTCCTGCCCTAGCGCTTAAAATTCTATAGTCCAGACAGGTAATTCTGAATGTGACTGTATTTTCTTTTGGGATGTCATGGTGGAGTGACAAAGGGAAGAGATGATATCCACAATACAGCATGATAGAATACTTAGTGCTTATTTCTGTAGCAGTAGAATGGAATTCTTACCAATGTACAACATATTTTTATAGCAGTATAATTAATTTTCTCAAGGGGTCAGGGGCTTTTTTTCCTACGTGGTAAATTATGCTAAGTCTTTGTGAGTTAATTAAAAATCTTATCTGTTAATTATCTACAGTGTGTGCAAAATAGCTGCTCATGTAAGTTCTAAAGTTAGGATTTTTTTTTTTATCACTGGCATCTTACTGGCTAAGTTAGAAAAATGTGGAAATATCTTAAATGTTACTTTACAACTTTAATAGGAAGGCATTAAATTGTGATTAGTGCCAGTCATCATGTCTATATTATAAACATAAAATTCATTGTGACTGACATAGGGAAGAAGCATGAAACGTAGGGAATGCCATTATTATTTAATGAATCTCATTTATACAAATACCAGTAATATTATTATTGCCATTTTTGGTAGTAATATACCATGTCGTAGTTACATACCATTTTTGGTCAGGGTCTGGGAGGATTAAAATCATCCTAATTCTGTGACGTTTACTTGGAATAATACTGTTATCAGTGATTTGAAGGATTAACTCTAAGCTGGATTTTTGTAAGTCTGAGTTCAGAATGATTAACGTTTTTGTTCTCATGCTGTAAGTAAACCTAAATATCTTGATACTGATTTAAACCCACTAACTACTACTGCCTTTAGTGAGGGGAATATTTTTCAGATGCAACAGTCATCATTTGATTTTGATTTGTCACAACTCACATGTGTGTGTCTATTCCTAGGGGTTGTTTTTGCGGGCGGGGGGAGGGTGTTTTTAGGGGCTTGGAGTGGGGTTTTTTGGTGGTTTGTTAGGGTTTGTTTTGTTTTGTTTTCCAAAAAGAAGTGAGGCATATAATAGCTTCTGAAGCTCTGGTGTTCACTGTAAGTTTTATTCTCTATTATTAATTCCTGGTATGTGAAGTGATGCTGCATAGGTTCACAGGCCAGAAGATACGGAGGATTTTAAAAAGGACCCTAAAGAATTATGCAGAGCTTTTTATGTCATAAAGTCAAAAACAAAAGAGAGCCAAATTAAGCTTGTGGTAAAGGTTTGGCAGGAACGCTTTTCAAACTAATGTGAGTACTGAATGCATAAAATCAGTGATCAAGTTGGGAGTCATGTGTTGGAAGCAGCAAATGTGCCACATTATCTACAAAGATAACACACACTGTTCATTTTTCTTAGTAGCTAATTTAACTACCAGGTTTTTATTGCTGCTTCTGCTCAGTCCTTCCGTTATTAGCTGAAGTCAACATTTCCCACAAAAGTTCATCCTTGGTAGTAATAATTTGCCGCCATATAAAATAAATGACTAAACATAAATGATTTTAGTGATTGCAGTGCCGGTTGGCACTTTCCTGTTCTCTGTTGAAATGAGCACAACACATTGTCTATTACAGCTGCACGACTACCCTGTGACCGCAGTGTGTTGCAAGTTTTTAACATTATTGCTTCTGTATGTATTTTTCCCCCATAAATTATTCTTTGCAGAAGAATGTTAATTAGTAACTGATAGATATAAAGATTGCTAGGGACAGCCCATTAATTCCATTTACCTTAATGGCACTTAGATCTTAGCTTGCAGTACAGCTGTATTCAGACTGGATTATAAATGTAATTTTTTGCATCATTAACTACCCTGATTAATCTTAGACAGCAAAAGCATAATTATAGAAACACAGGACTTGCAACGTGCCAGATTGAAGTTGTAGCTTTGCTCTTTTATATTTACATCATTGTAAACAACATAGGTTTTGAAAATTTAGACTGGGAAACCGTTTTTCTCCTTTTCTTAATAATTAACTCATGCCTTTTACTAGTCATTTCTCATTCTGCTTTTACTTGGGTTTTTTGAGGTTTTATTTTGTTTGTGGTTTGTTGGGTTTTTTTAAGTGCCTTTCGTAACATGTTTTGCTTTTGACTGGTGCAATTACTGGATATTTGCATAGTAATTGACCACTATTAGCAAAGTCTTCATTCTGCTCGAAGAGTATTAAGGAAAGCACATGTAGTCTGTGTCTGATTTCTGTGGAGGCTCCACGGAGGAGAAAATTACTGCCAGAAGATGTCATTGTGATTTTCGCATTATAGTCGTCATGAATGCCCTGGTTAGAAGTCTTAACAATTCACTGTGTTGGGCTGAACAAGAGTACAAATTCGGACACCAGGCTCAGGCAGGAGCTGGTTTGATGAGGTGTTGGTCTTCCAGAGAGCACCCGGGAAATGGCATGTTCTTCTTGAGTTCATGTTTAATGTTAACAGTGGGGAAACCTGACCTGCCTGGTATCATAAAAGCTTTCGCCATGTGGGGATTTTTGGCTTGTTTTCCTTTGGTTTTGATCAGCAAAAGGTGGCGTAACCCTAAATTGATTGTGTGCCTTCGGTGTAGTATTGTCTTATCAATATAAAACTCATGTTACAAATCCCCACCCTGATAAGCGCATAACGCTACTTAAAGTGTTAAACTTCCAGTTGCAGTTAGTAATGAGAAATACAAGAAGTGACAGAAAGTAAGAGAGAATTTGCACTGGTAATGCCTTTTCAATAATCATTAATCTGAAAGGAAAACTAAAAGCAGTTACTTGAATGACAGCGTTCCAGAAATGCCATTTGTAAACAGATAACTGCTGGTTCTCATATACTCACATACTGGCTCTTCAGGATCAGTCGACGCTGCTGCATGCTGCGGGTCTGCTCTCTGACTCCTCACATAGGGTGGGAACTGAAAGGGAAAGAAAAAGAAAAACTTCCCAGTGATTAATTCAAATTGGTGATTGCACAGTTGCCTTTTTTAATAACATGAATTTCTCATGTGTGGAAGGGTCTGAGCAGATACAAGTTCATTTCAATATAACAAACTACACTGTTGGTTTTAATTTTGTATTTGGGTCTCCCGGCTTCCTCTTCTTTCAAGCTGTAGGCACAACCATTGCAGAGGCAATCTGCTATGCAGATTACAAGGAGATTACAATAAGTACAGTTTTCTCAGTAGTGCCTGAAAAGGCAAGCAGCACTTTTAAGAATAAACATGAAAAGAAGAAGGGGAGAGGTTTGGAGCACTGGAGTTTGCAGCTGCTCCTGAAGGAAAAGTATTTTTTTTAGTTATCCTATCCCATAGCAGAACTGTTTGTGCCCGCAGTTGCTCCTGAGACCTGCCAGGTTAATGGCACTGGGTCAGACTGTCTTTCGAAACAAGAACCAAGAGCCACATGAAGGGTGGTGAGGGGTTGGCCAAGGGCTCTGCTCTGAGCTAGGAAGAAGGGGTTGGTGGAGGAAGCGGTGGGTTCAACTCCGCATTCAGGCACAGACCTCCACGGTGACCTTGAACCATTACTTACTCTCAGTTCCCGTCTGTAAGATGAGGATAATATTTCCTGGCCTTTTAAGCGTGTCACAAAGATCCTGGTCATTAATGATTAATCCTGGCACATGAATGTGTACAGTTACGTAAGTATTAAGATCTGGACATAATTGTCAAAGCTGAGATCCAAGGTCAAGTCTTGGTTTGAACTTGTTCCATCAGAATGTCAAGATAAGCAGGAATAAGTCCTGGTGGATAAGGTTCATCTCTAATATAATTTCAGTATAAAGATAAAAGAGCTTTATAGTAGCAGGAGGAATGATGTTTTCATTGGTGATGTTATTTTTATAATCAGAGAAAATTAAATGGGTCGAAAATAAAACCAGTCTTAGGGCTGAGCGCCCTGCAGGTATCAAAGAAGATAGAAGCAAATCCTCTGGGACTTGCACTGGACTTTTAGTTTCTTCCTCATTTTTTCAGAATTCTTTCATTAGTTGCTGCCATCTTATGAGGTCCCTCTTACCTATTCTGTGTTGTAGATATCTCCAGGGCAGAGCTTTTACTATAAAAGCAGAGACAATGTACCCGTACGGTATCCATAGGCATCAAATGATATATAAAACTGAATCCTTCAAAATAACCAGAGCTGGGCTGTTTGTGCACTGTGGAGTTTCTTTTCTGCAAAGATATGCTAGCAGTGCAGATGTCCTTAAGTACTTGACTTGCAGGCAACAACTAGACAGTTCACAGGCAATAGAATTGCCTGTCTTCACATCCATAGGTACTTGTGTGAGGCACTCCAGACGCAGATGATTTTGAATCAATTATGCCTGTGCTGTCTAGTGCTAAGGCATAAGGCTGTGAATGAGAACAAGTGGATTTGCCAAAAGTTCTAGTACAGCTCAGTTTTCATATGTTAATTACCTGCCTGTAAGTGGTCTTTGTAAAGCACTGGGAAATACTCAGATGAGACTTCCTATTGTGTCCAAGTTCATAATATACATGAAATCCTTTTCAACCTGATTAATTCAAAATGCTCAACGGCACCCTAGCTTCACCAAATGTCAAGCCATACTGCCCTTCTGACTGAGGAGATGGAAGAACTCTGAAGGCCACTTGCCTGCAGTAACTCAGTGTCTAGCTGCTTCATCCCTTCCTCTTTGCCCAAATCCGGGTTCCCATCCGCATATATTCGTTCATTTGGGGTTCTGCCCTGGGGGGACACAGAGCATCCCTTCTTATGCACTGGACTACGGTCTGCACCACAGTCCTCACCTGGTCAGTGAACCTCTGACACATTGTGTGTTTCAGGATCCATACATCACCAATATAGTTGGAGCTGATTTGGGATTAGGGTGTCCAGTTTGAGTTTGCTTGACCTAAAATCATGGAGAGACCAAAATCAACATGAGATAACTTTAAACAAGCGGAGAATTCAAGAAAAGAAGTGAAGTAGGTCCAAGCCAAATCACTAGTATAGAAATAAACAGTGCCACGATCCGCCGTGATGCTGAAGAAGTGAATGAATTCCCCCTTCTCATATTGTCCTTTCACAACAGAAAAAGCAAAAGTAACCAAAGTAGTCTCAGGAACTGAAGGCCCCTACTACCTCCACATTTTTTACTTTGTAGATACATTAATATTTATTTATGGTAGTGGACTCCTGGAAGAAGTAGAGATTGCTGTTTTAAGCCTGTTTTGAGATACCTTGAACTTTTTCGGGTATTACTTCTGTTTGCTCACAAGTAAGGATTTTTTTTCCTTCCTTTGTTTCATTTAGTTCTGGTTTAATCTACAAAAAGCTCAGAAGTCAGGGTCAGAATGGTACTTCCCTGGAAATACCTTTTTTCTAAACTTTAATTTTGACTTATCATTCAGAGAAAACTTCAAAGATGAAATTGCATGGAAACGTACGGTCTTAAATTTTCATCTTTTTCCAAAATGATTTAAAAACACACTGAGAATTATTTAATGCATCACATTTCAGAGATGGGTAGGAAGGGATTAAAGCACTTCAAGTAGTGAATGAGCCGTAACTATATTCTCCACAGCTGTTCTGTGCACTCAGGATTGCACTAATGATTCAGTCACTAAGAGTGACAGGAGATTTGGAATGAACCTCAGTGGCAATCTGTAGAGAATTACTCAAAAAGTACAGTCACAGTGTGGGTAGGGAGTGCAGGTATAACTGTGGTCTTTTCATCAACAGGGAATAGAATTTTGGTTTTGTGCCATGAAGAAAATGTGAGGCATATCAACTGGTGGGCATTTGGGTTAGTAATGTAATAATCTCCATTTGTTGCAAATTGTTTCTTTTCTGTCTACTCCAGCTTTCTGTGTCTTAGAGAGTCTGAAGCAGAAATCAGGTTGGTCTTAATTTTGCAGTTACAAATATCTTATTAAAATGCAAGCCACCTTCTGACCACCTATTTCACTCGTCTTCCTGGGATCTTGCTCAGTTTAGTACCAAATTCCAGTGTTATTTATGCATACACAGTTAGGAAGCACAGCAAGGTTTATTTTCATTATTATGTAAGCTCTCAAACTATATCAGGAGAATTTACTACATTTTTTCCCCGTTTCCCAATTTTGTATTTCTCTTTCTTAGTGGAAGTGAGTTTTCTGAACACACAGTCTCATCCTGGTTCAAAAATTCAGACAGGTTTTAGAGATAATATTATGGAGGAAATAAGCACGTTAAATGACTTCTCTTATGGACCATAATCTATAAGCCGTGCAAAGTTAAAATATTTTTTGCATGCAAAGAGATATAATGCTGTTAGTGATCTGTATGAGGGCTATGGATATATTTGTGCACATTATTTACTCTCATGCTTAACCATTACCTGTTATAAAGATATATTCAGCTGCACGTGCAAACTCGAACACTTCAGTTCCCATAAGTGAAGAGTATGGGGAACATTATTTTTCTGTGTTGACTGCTGGTGATGAAATTAATTTAAATAAAATTGTCTTGAATCTCAAGAAGTGAGAAAAGAGAATGGAGATGTTTTACGTGGGTTTTTTTCAGTGCTGACCTAAAAAAAAAAGGGGGAGAAAAAAAAAAAAAGCCTGTGGTCAAATAATTATAACAGCAAATGTCTACACTTGTACCTGAAGTGAAATGCTTCTACCAGATTTTGCAGACAGATAGATATCCATTTAAGAACCAGTAGAGAAATTCAATAATTTTCTAATTACTCTGTTGTAAAGGGTTGTCAGAGACCTAGTGGCTAAACAAGCAGAGCAGCTTTGGTAACGTTTTCAACTAAAATGTTGAAGTTTTTTACTCTGAAACAGTTATAAAATGAGAATCTGAAAAATTTCTGTCTCTCCAAGATTCAACTGGTGTGTTTTAGTCTTTGCTTTGTGAACATATTTGCTCACTCACACCCTTTCCACCGAAAACCAGGATAAAAGTGTTCTGTACCCATAAAATGTTTTTCCTTTCATTCTGTGAGTTATAGATTAAATGATGTCTTGGGGTCCCTTTTAGTCTCTTATTCTCTGGTTCTACAAGTGTGGCTTTAGGAATTGTAACTTCTCCCGGTGTTAAAACTTAATTCACTAAGGCAGATTTTGAAATAAGTTGAAATACTATAAAAGTATAGTTTTGATAGAGTATTTTAATAATGTCTGAAGCATTCCTTGGACTTTTTCAGGTATAATTTCTAATTATACTCTACACCTTAGTTCTCAGTGGTTTCTTTGGAGTCACCAGAATAAACGTGGTAAATAAGAAGGATTTTTAAAATAAGCTAAAAAAGCATAGCAGGAAGGTTGCATTGCAGAATTATTTTCCCACTCCTTAAATGCATCTATACACAGTCACTTCTCTGAAAAACGTGTAGTAGTTTGTAGTGACCACTTTGGACTCTTGTACTTGCGAGCAATTCACTTGTAAGAGTGAATCAAGTGCCTCTCTGCCAGTTTTCCGTCTGGCACACATCCTGCTTTTTTTGTTGTTGTGATTAGAAAGGCCCACTATTATTAAATACCAATTATAACATTTGGTCCAGTTTTCTGAAAATCATTCACATATGAATGATGCTATTGGGAATTTGTTGTGTAACCCTCATTATGCCTGCCAACCTTTTGTTCCGAGCTCTTTTCTTAAGCACATGAAAATGCCCTTTGCTTTTTTTAACGTGTTCTTTTTCTCATGAGCTTATTTTTGCTTTGTTCTTGGTTGAAGATGAGAAAACAAATGGCATTTGTGAACCTTAGGTTTTTATCTTTATTGGTATCTTTAGAGAGAATATAACATTTACCTCTCTTTGTTTTAAGCTACTGTTTTGGGTTTAATCATATTTTTACTGTCTGCCACTGCTCATTTAAGTGAGCAGCTGAAAAGAAACAATCCACCTCTTCTTTCCACACGACTTTGGTAATGATGACTAGAACTAGAGTGAGTAATTCTCCCACTTTCAAGGTGGTCTGTTTCATGTTAGTCTGTTCTTATGCTGCAATTGTTGTATTGAGCATTGTCCACCGGCTAACAGAACAATATGACAAACATGACACATTTGGTTGCCTTTCATCTTCTCTCCTTTGGGAGAATCTTTTTGGTCTGGGAGAATTTTGTGTGTCCTTTGGATCAGCACTGGGGAACAATCATGGTTTTGTAATTCGGAAGACTATTATCCGTGGTATTTTTGCTCTGTTTGTTGAAGAAACTGGAAAACATGTTTTGAATGAGATGGGACTGAAGAAGAAGAAAGGGCCATCCCATTCCAGAAAACCAGTTGAATACCACCCTGGAGAGTTGTTCTGAGAGATGCGAGGCAAGTCACTTAACCCAAACTTTTCTCAGACAACTTTATGGGCTGTGAGTCCAGCTTGCAGTTGTAAGGCTGCCTTTAGTCTCTGTAGCACCTTCACAGATGAATCTGAAGTCAGGAGCTGTGTGGTGAAAGGCAATATGCTACTAAGTGCTGTTAGGTATATTAAATTGGGTAGCTGCAACTCGTGTAAACTTTTATTCTTCATTTCTGAGAAAATACCATCTTTTATCTAACAAAGAAGTTTTGAAAATAAGTTAATTATACTTGTGAATTACTCACATCATGTGTCAATGAAGACTGTAGGAGAGCCAATGAATAGGCTGATAATTCCCATTGGGAGCGAGGTTTCAGCTTTATAGAGTAAATGAGGTCTGGGGCTATTCATTCAGGCCCTTGGACAAAACACAACATTGAACAGTTGCTCGTTAAGTGAACATTGTCCATCTTTTGAACAGAACAAAGCCAAAATCTTTCAGGAAAAATATGTGAACATATTTCAAAAATTTAAATTAATTAAGGCTTATAGGCATTTCATGTTTTTAAGGGCTTGAGCTGCAACCCGAATGTTCTTTTAGCACTGTGTGTTTCTGTATTTAGCGTACGTACACGTACATACACAGATTTGTTCCAGTTTGACAGTCCTTCACATGTTGTTTAGCGTGTTTGATTAGCATAATCACTGTGTCATTATTTCTCACTAGCCTTAGCATATGCAAATTCTTATCTTTTGACTGACAACCATTATTAGACAATCAGAGTGTAAGGATTTGCATAATCTCTGCGTGGTTACAGTATTTCTGTGCAATACCACTGTGAATGCAAATCCTTTTGCTCTGACCGGTTTCTGTATATTCAAGCAGTTTGCCAGAAGCGCTGCTGCTGCCTCAGCACCTCAGTGCCAACTGGAANCAAGAAAGAAATACTAGAGTCACATCAGATGGGTGACTAGACAACCGCTCCAATTAAATAGCTCCATAAAAAATAAAAAAAAGAAAAGATAAATCCTTACACTCTCATAAGACTTCAACAATAGAATAAAAAGTTTACTTTGGGAATTCATTCTGAAGTACTATTCCAGTTACGTAAACCAGTTACATTGTTTGGGAAGTGACTACAGTTTTCTTTTTGATAGATACCGCTTTTTTAAAGAAAAGTAATTCTTCTGTAAATATTGCACATTATTGTAGTTGTTGCAGGTATTTTATATGAATTATTTTTTATTTACCTAGGTTGAGTAATATTTCTGTTTTGTGTACACAAAAAGCATCAGGCTAGTTCTACCCTGTTTCCTTGATAAGAGCAAAAATGATGAACACTAAGAAAGGATGTGTAATGCTGAGTTCAATTCACGGCATAATTATTCACCATAATTACTAGGGCAATACTGAATAAATTAGCTGTAAAAGGATAGACCATGCATGGTAGCACATCTAGAACATGTATTCTAACAGTTCGACATTGTATTGTTCTACTTGCACATGAAACAAAAATACTGTTGAACGTTCTTTATTCTTTTTGCGTGTTTAATTATGCTTACTAAGCTCTTCCCATCATTCCTTTTGAATTGTGTTCTTTGGTTAGTTTATAAGATTCTTATTCACAGATTAATGTGATGTTGGAAAAAAAAAAACCATGGACTGCTAGACCTAACAATGGGACGTAGTTCTTATGGAAATACAGAACGTCAAATATACTTAGGATCAAATCACTGAGCTGTTGTTGAACTGTTTTGTTTCTGACCTGAACAGCAGTATATTAAGAATGCGTCAGGTAGATTTTAAGTTACAGGTCTGACACTTCTGGAAAGCATCAGACCTACTACACATGCTATACAGATTATTTTTTCAGCATGCACAGTTAATAAATACTTTCATGAGTTTTGAGATGGATGTGCACACACAGAAATGAACTGCAGTGTGTGACACCCAGTTGTTCCAATACTTACTGGAAGTTCTAGACCTGTTGCATGTGCTTTTTCCAGCTTGAATGTGCAGCTGCAGTAGATGCCAAGTATCTCCTGGAGAAGAAGGAGCTACCGTTCAGCTGAACAATGGCCATAATATGGGCACTCCATATGGGCAATATAAGGCTGAATGTCCAGCAGTTCTCCAAAATATCAGAGTTTCTGCATAAGTAAATTTAACAATGTAATTCAATGTAATAAAATAACATAAAATAAAATATTACTGCATCTGAACAATTGACCAGCATGATTGCAGAGGAAATGATTGCGAATTCTTGATGCTACTGAGATCAGAGGGAAACTGCTCAGTTCTCAATTGGAAATAGTCAAATCATGCCCTGAGAAAATTTCTGGTTCAAGAAGTCCCCCAGCTATAAATGGTAGTGGCTTTACATGATTGAGGAGCTTTCCTATAGCTTTTTGTAACTGTTCTTCTGTGTTTGTAGTAGTATGTCACAATTATAATGCAGTAGACAGTTTGATGTTTGAGCTGTTTGGTGTTAAAACTGCATCCATCGTGCAGTTTTAAAAATTGATTAAGTTCACCAGTAGGTATAAACTGTGGAGGGTATGATAACATTTTTCTGTTGGTAAGGCATTATGTATGTGGTTGGTACAGGATTTACGTTGTTTCCAACACTCTTATTAGTTTCACCATTTGTTGGAACATAAGAGAATGAATGAAAGGAGCCCCCACTGAGTTATCTTTATTTCTTATGAACTTTACAATTAAGATGTTCACATGAGTCTCAACTCCTATGTGGAAATATTAATACCTTGCCTGCAAGTATAATAATATTACAGTGTGCTTGTTTGACTTTATTTTTATACTTACAATTAAATACGTTTGTAGAAATGCAGACGTATGGTAAGAAACCATACTCAGAATATAATTTGTTTAATGTTATTTTCATTTGAACATTGCGTTGTGTTAGCATCTGGATTTTAAGAAGTTCTGAGAGGTGTTGGTAGCTGTTTCACTGAATTCACTTACCTATTCAAGTAATGGAGGTCAGCCTTTTGGTGGGTAATTACCACTAAAATGGTCTACAGCATTTTTTTCCTGAAAGCTTCAATGACCTGACGTGCGTTTCTGCTAACTTAGTGTAGGACTGTTGGGGTTTAATCCCACCCAGCAACTACACACACAGCTCCTCCAGTGGGATGGGGAGGAGAACCAGAAAAAAAGGTCAAACTGTTGGGTCGAGATAAAGACAGTTTAATAGGACAACAAAGGAAGATAAAATAAATAAATTACTAATAATAATAGTAGTAATAATAATGATAATAATAATAATAATACACAAAACAAGTGATGCACAGTGCAATTGCTCACTACCTGCTGACCAATGCCCAGCCTGTTCCCGAGCAATGATCCCACCCTCCGGCTGGGGTTAAACCACAACAAGGATCACAGTGATTTCAGTCAACCTTTTGCAGCTAATTTGTTTGGCTTTCAGGTAGAAATACTTTCATACTTATTTGATTGTTTTAGGCCTACCATATGTTCTGAACAGTCTCTGGGCAGCCACATTATCTTCATCCTTTGACCTGGATGGTTTTATTTATAGACGTTAGCGCAATTCTGTTAGTTTACTGCCAACCTCAAGTATTTGAAATGCTCATGTCATGCCCATTGGTTTTAATACACAATTAAAAAATAAATAAAAATAACTCCTTTTGGTTTATATCCTTTTGTGATTTGAGCATTTAGGGATCAAACTTGCATGCTTTCCTTTGCTATGGGTTGTGGTTGTTGTTAACTTAGGCATAGTTTTATGCCTCTGGGATAAAAAGTCACATAAAAACGACTGATAAAAATTATACGTATTAAAGAAATTGAGGAAGAGCTATGTGTTTGAATTGCAGTTTCAGCATAAAAAAATTCTTCACAAAAAAAGAACACTCAGTAATTATTTGTGGAAATTATGTAAAATTTACATTTCCAAAGGATCAAATTTCTCTGTAAGTAAAAATTACCAGCCCAGGTTCTGCCTTCTGCAGATATTTAACGAAATTTAATGAGCTGGAGATTAGGCTACAGAAGGCCTTTAAGGATAGCAGCTCTGGTGATTCTGGAAAAGTTGCCAAGGCAGGTAGGATAACATAGGATCTCCTGGATCAACTTCCTGGTGATTTTGTGGTAGATGTTTCATCCAGAAAAGTTCATGCAACAGCCGCTCCTTTCATCTGCAGTCCACAAAAAGAGAGCTCCTTCGTGCTCTATGGTAAGTACACGAACAGAGAAGAACGTGGCTAAGGTCATTGGTCTGACAAGGTCAAATTTGAAACAAGCAAGCAAAACCACACCGGAGCGGTAAGGCCAAAGCTAAGAAAATGGAGTAAGGGGCCAACTTCTGCCATGCCCTTGGTGTAAGCCTGGATTTTGCTGAAGTATGGTAAGTTCCTGAAGATCTTGGGAAGGGAGTACAGTATTTGGTCAAAGAAAGTAAATAATATCATGTTGCCATAGGTTTCAGCTTGAATAATTAAAACACAGGTGATATTATTGCTGTTCATTTTATGTATTGAAAACAAAAATTAACTGAATGAAATATGAAACCTTTCATATTCATCTTCGTTGCCCAAACTAACAGTTACCCTGTGGTTTGCAGTGAACCTCGAGCAATGTGCTTTCCCTAGACTGACCACAAGGAAAAGCGTGACGCAGCCTACGTGACATAGTAAGATATATCTAGTGCTGGATAGTAGAAAAGCAAAAGGTAGTGAAGAAGCCAAACACAGGGCAGCTCACCCTCTTTGTGTTGTAACTTACAGTGCAAATACATTGGCGAGAGGAAGTAAAGGGACATCCTGCAAACCTTGCTTTCCTGCACAGTTCTGACAGCTGAATCGTAGTCTTTCACGTGAATTGCGAACTTCTCTGTCCCTCACTGTAAATGGGAGTAAATTAAATCAGTTGCACCTAAGAAATAAAATAAAAACCCAGGGATTGTAATATAGCACTAGTAATGAGTAAAACACAGATTTTTCTCAAAGTTTATCGTGATAACTTTTATTTTGAAAGCAAATACCATTTACATAAATTGAAATACAATTTATATGTTTAATTAGTAACGTTCAGTTAGCCTAGAAGTGCTTGGAGATTCTGTTAAGTATTTCACCACTTGCTGATTATCCCAGCTACATGATATTATTTCCCTCTTTATACTTCCCTGCAATCCTTGCTCTCTCTTTTCTGGCAATCAGCTGCCTCTCTTTGTTCCTCTGACTCTCAGCAGGGCTCCTCTCTGTCTTCCAGAGTCTGTGAGATCTGAGTGTTTATCATGCTGCACCTAGGTATCCTGTTACCTCTCTCAAATTTCCTGCATAAAACTTCTGGAGGCTTATCTGGTGCTTTTGGCTGTTTATTTGAAATTTATGGATTAGTGGTGGTTCCCAAATGAAATCTTAGGAAAAAATAATAATGTCACATACCACTCCAGCATTCTGCCCCAAGTTTATTAGAATCTGGGGCTAAGTTTTGAAGTTTAATTCTGCTTTGCAGTATCAAAAAGCAATTGGCAGAGAAAGGATTCTTACTTTGAAGCAGCTTTTCTTAATCAACTTGGAGGCTATCCAGAACACTTCTTCATTTGGAGCCATAAACACAAATAATCCAGTTCACAATAAGGCCATGTAGCAGTATATCTAGAAGTCTGCATCTTTAGAAAGAGAAAGGGAAGTGTGCAGATGGATTTCTGTATCAGCAGATAAACAAGAGAAAATCTGTGGAGTGATTAGGAAAGAAACTCCACATTTTTCCATGAGATCGAAATAAAATTGAATAAAAAATAGACCAACTGTTCCACACATTCATGATTTTTCTCAATTCTGAAAAATTGTCTCATTCTCAGTATGTGAGCATCAGTTCCCCCAGAAATCCAACCCTATTTGAAGCTAGAATTCTTCCTGGGAAGATGGGTAAATCCAACTCAAAAACTTAGCTGTTCCATCTTATGAACCATGGTGGTACCTTTCATATAACCATTAGAGCGCTTCTTTGTTGGCTTTCATAACTTATGGCACTTGTGAGATGATGTGAGAGAGTTTAACGTGTTAACACTGAGGGCTAAACTAATAGTATCTCACAACTGTGGTTAATGGGAAGGCAAACAGTTACACTGGACCAAAGAATGCACAATTGCTTGTTATCATGTGCTGACTTATTCATATATCTGAGCTTGAGGTTTCCCTAAGTATTTTACCCTTGCAGTGGTGAAAGGAACAGTCCCTAAATTTCTCCAAACTTCAGCAGCAGTGAAATAGTGTCGATTAAGACCAGGTCATGCTTTAGTGTTGAAAATCACAGAATACAGGTTTATTGGTTCTGCTGGCGTAAGAAGTCACCTCTTGGATAGTGGAGCAGTTGAAAAAGAAAGAGCTGTTACTGTCTATTTACTTTCCTATGTGGTGGTGTTCTTTCTGGTCTATACAATAGTATTATTGGACTGTGGACTCTTTCAAGACTATTTCATGTTACTGAGTAAAATGAGTGTCCCTGGCACATGGTTTGACCACCACAGAAAGTCTGCCACAGCATACTGTAGTGTTTCAGAGCTTGATATACTTTGACCTTAGCCATCAGTGTTATTTTGGGGTTATGTTACAGTGGCATCCTTAGTTTCTAGGTAGTATTGGTATTTTTTTATGTTGATGGTTGCACAAATGTATGAGGTATTTCACTTTCACATCAAATTGAAGAGGATGTTCAAACTGAGCATTTCTTCCAAACTTTTCTATCAAGCTTTTTGCCATTTTCCTTATTCCTTTTTTTTCTTTTTTTTTTTAACAAATCTGAAATTCTTTTAAACAGTAATTAGTTTAATGACCTCTTTCATATCTGACACTGAACAGCTGTCAGGTGGTACAAAATTTCTGTAGTGATCTGTTCTGGATTCACTGCAATAGAGGCCATGACTGTCTACCGTTACAGCTTCCATGAATAATTGATTACTCTAAGGAAAAGCTCTGATTCTTTATTTATCAAATCACCCTTTACTAACAGACTAGAAAAAAGTGAATCATGGGGACATGAGCACAGAAAAAGGGTTTTTTCTTCTCAAGACATACAAATTATATTGTGTGAATAATGGTTATCATCAGAGGTAGACAATTAATTGTATTTGTGTCATCAGAATCTGTGAATTAGTAACAGTACAATTTAAAGATAAAAACTATTAGGGCTTTACCAAGTTGCCGTAAAGCTATTTCTAGATTTTAAAAAGAGCTGTCAAATGCTTCTTGTGAAAAAGAAGTGTAAATAATTTTGACCAATGAATTTAGGGAAGTGGATTTCCATCCTCCACATAAAAAAAGTCTCTTGAGTAGCTTTTGTGATGTTATCTGCCAAAGTGGTATGTTTTTTTATGGGACCCTGACTTGCAGACACTGCCAGATCAGCGTTCTAGTAGAGACTACTTCAGAATAATGTATTCGTGAAAATTGAAATTTGTCCTTAAAGTAGGGTTTATTCAAAATAGTTTCTTCTAAATGGCTGTGAAAATAATCTTTGGAGGATTTGGATTTCTCATAGGTTGTGTAGAAGTTGTTTTATGGAAAAGATTGATTTATTGGTTCCTGCGAAATTATTTTTTTCATAATACTGAGCTATTGTGTGTTATTCTGGAATTATTTCTATATAATATTCTTTCACATTTCCATTGATCCTTTTCTGAATAATTTTATGTAAAATATTCTCGTTTCATTTAGTGCGCTAGCTTTTCTATGATATAAAAAAACATAAATTGGTGTTTTCATAGGTAAACTTGTTCAGCATTTACAGCTTTTAGCTTTCTTCAGCAAGAGGAGATTGGTGCATATAGAATGGAACTAAGGATGTATTTCAAGGTATCTAATGACACTTTTCTTTGTTCCTTTCTGTATTACCTCTTTGTAAAACTGCCGGAAGAAGAAATCACAGAATGGTCAAGGTTGGAAGGTCCAGGGTTGGAATCTGGAGATTATCTAGTCCAACCCCCAATATTCATTTTTGATATATTCATTTTTAAAGAAAAATAATAATTTTTTGTAGTGTGGTGTATGGTATGGCATGATGCAGAATCTGTTTTGAGACTATAGATAACATAGCATACAGTGGAACAGCAAAAGCTTTTATTTTTCTTTTTGTTCTCTCTTTACAGATGGACCCAATTCAAAAAGCTGTAATAAATCATACATTTGGGGTTCCTCTTCCTCATCGAAGAAAGCAAATCATATCATGCAACATTTGCCAGCTGAGATTTAATTCTGATGTAAGTCGATCATTTTGTATCAGATTGGAAATATGTACTTATCTTCTAGGATGTGCCATAATTTGCATAAATTGAACCTAAATGAAACGTTGTGATTTCAGTTTGTGGCTCAGCAGATGAAAAGGCTGTAGGATGCTTCAAATAAACACAATTATTTGGTAGTGTTTATACACCCGGCCAGATTTTCCCTGCGGATATATTCCTGCAAGCTCATCAACTTCAGTTGTGCTGCAGAGTGTAAATAGGAAAATGGATTGATCCGTTACTGCTAATAAGGCTGAAATATTTGCTGGGTCCTAATTCTTCTGCCAGTCCTGGTTATGTTTGCCTTCCTTTTCAGTCTGTAAATGTTAGAAGTTATTCAGATATACTTAGAGTCCTTGTGGATCTGCCTTCCTGTTTCTACCTTTTGAACATATCTCTGTCCTTCCAATACAAGCTTTTTTTTTAAAAAAAAAGGAGGTGATTTTTTTGTAAATTGGCTCCTACTTTACATCCTCTCACTTCTCCAGCAAGCTGAACTGGAGATGGTCTCTAACATACAGAGGAAACCCATACCCCGTCATTACCCAAGGAAGCTGTGCTGTGGTGTTCCTTGCCAAGGAGTACCTGTTCTGTCACACAAAAGCCTCTTGGAATTTAACTCCTTTATTTCCTTCTCCAGGATCATTGTGTGTTTAGACAAAACCTGACGTAGTACAGTATATTGTATTCTGCTCTTCTAGTCTCTCCAGGAAGCTTCTTGACATGGGCATCACTGTTGGAAACTTCCCCTACCAAAAGTCTTTCATTTACCACCTGTTTTAGTAATTTAAATACGGAAGTTACTTCTGTCAGAATAAAAATGTTTGAAGTTAGAGTGAGGTCCAACCCAAAATCATTCATGGGGTTCCTTCCTCATGCTAGTCATATGAAGAATAACTCTTTTGTGTTGCTGCTTCTTTGTAGGCAGCAATTTATGTACAGTTTGTGTCTATTTTTAGTTTATCAATGATTTATCAAAGCCATGAACTTGTCAAAGATTTAAATTGAACCTTGAAACCTTCTTTTAAGGATCAGCCACCTAGGGATGAAAATCATGTGGGTCTCTCCATTCCTCTCAGCTTTTTATTCCTTAGAAATAATTTTAACAAGACCTTAGTCACAATTTCCAGACCGGTCAGCATCACGTACTTCCTATCACTGATGACTCCAGGTTTTCTAGTTCATGGACTGAATGGACACCTTCCTCTTACAACATTGATGTCATTCTCAAACAGTGGTGCAAGGAAGGGTTATACATTCTCTGGAGCTGTCATGTCCCTCACAGATAAAAATATAAGAGTCAAATTAGGCTCTTCCATTTAGAACCCAGATGCTAGAATTAGGACTGTGGATACTGAGCCATGGGGAGGATACATGGGGATACATGGGGAGGGGATGACGGAGACTTCTGGGCCACGGTGGATCCCACTGACTGAGCAGCCCAGCTCATTGCTCATAATTTTCAGCTTTGTCTTAGGAAAAAGCACGTCACACTGAATCATACATAGTATATAGCTGCAAGAGACATCAAACATTTTGGTGTTACATACCAAAGTGAAACACGTCCTTTGACAGAGGGTATACCGT
This sequence comes from Anarhynchus alexandrinus, assembly GCA_008711295.1. Classification (NCBI taxonomy): domain Eukaryota; kingdom Metazoa; phylum Chordata; class Aves; order Charadriiformes; family Charadriidae; genus Anarhynchus; species Anarhynchus alexandrinus. The sequence continues at coordinate 276,272 of VUYV01000458.1, forward strand.
TTTTAGTATGCAAAAAGATCCAGACAAAAGAGAGGATGAACACATCATTAAAATGACTTAGTTGTTAGCAGATACACAACTCGGATTGATACATGGGGTGGAAAATTTTCCAGCTGACAGGAGCTAGGTTTTTTACAGAATAAAATGTTTGAAATAAAAATTCTACACAGAAGCAAACAAGCTATCAGTGGACACTGATGCTTCTTACTCAGAGTTACTTGTGTGCTCTTACACTTACTTGTGTGCTCCCATAGTAGCACTTTTCTGCTGCCTTTAGAAAGGATTCCAAAGAAGAGACGGGGAAGAAGCCGTGGCCATTTTCAGTCATCTATAGTGTCCAAAAAGCTGGTTTCAGAAGAAATCTATTCATTTAGACTGTTCACAGCAAACTCCTGGAAGAAAAGCTCTTAAGCAGATATTTAGTTATCCTTTCACACCTTCAAGTGATAGAGGCTTGAACTCCAATTTGCCAACACTGTTCAGTAGAAGGTTGTTCTAATGTTCCCCTCTCTCAAAGCAGATCAATATCATTAACTTGATGAAATGGGGAGACCTTCTTGCTGAGTATCTTTCACTTTCCACTTTTAATATTCACCTAATTTTTAAAGCAGCCCCAGTGTTGCTGATTGATGGAGAGATTACAGTCCAAAAGCTGCCCATTGATAACCTGGGATGATATCTCTCCCCCTTTTCCCTACCACACAGAATTGTGGGTATCTTCACGATGGTCTCCTCTCATTCCAGTGCATATATTTATTACTGCTGAAAATCAGAAAGTGCTCTGCTTTTCAAGAAATAGTAAACAGTCAGAGTTCCACTGCAGTTTAGAAATGCTTTTCTGCAATGAGACGGGAATAGGCAGAGCTAAGTTCCTCCATTGCTTGGGTAATTCTGAATGTCCACCAGTTTTTGAAGCAAAAATGTGCTAAAGATTTAATGTTGAGACTTAAAGGGAAGATTGCTTTGAAGAAAAAGAGCTATTAGCTATCATTTTTTGATAACTGTACTATATGAATGGCAAGCACACACATTGTAATTTTTTCTTTTATTATTATGAAAAAGTTTTCATTTACTGAATATTCCTACCTTGCATTTTCATAATATTTTGTTGAACATGATTTAAAACCATAACAACAATAAATAGCTTTTCTGTTCAGAAACCTAAGGCTTTGTGGCTGTTCTACCAATATGTCTTTATTTTTAGATGCTGGAGATAGGATTTATCAGAGAGTAATGAATAGAAATTCCATTTACCTACTGCACGACAGTATTATGAAAATGTTTACAATAAAACTGGTCTGTGAGATTTTTCATTTTTGCAGAGAATACGGAATTTTCTCCCCTTTGATACAGATTTCTTTCAGAGCAGAGGAGCTTTTTTTTCTGGTTACATGGTATCAAAATTACATTTCAAAGAAAAATGAGAAAAGGCAGTACAATAGTCTAAAATCGTTTAGCTTCTTTCTAAAGGAGTTATCTATAAATCTTCATGACAGCTGTGTGTTCAGTATTTCTTTTTAAAATAAATCTTCTCATACAAGGGAAGGGAGGAATGAGCAAGTAACCAAAGCCTCTCCATGCTGAGAAAAAACATTAGAACAGCAGAGGTAGGTTCTGTGGAGTCTGTTTCAAGCAGTGATTTTTTTTTTTTTCATTGGAAGAAATCTATATATAACATTTACATTCACATTGTACATCCAATACAGGGCAAAACATTTAAGTATGTGCTTAGCTGCAAGTGTGTGAGTTGCCATTTAGATTTTGGCAGCTGCTGAGAGCTGTTGCACCAGTTGAGAAGAACTGTTAAATGCACGCTTTGTAGTAAACATTAAACATCTGCTAAAAGCACCCTGTAAAATGAAGTCCAGCTGACTTCAGTAGGGCAACTCGTGTATCTACAGGTAGTTGTAGGAGTAAATTCTCTGCTAACATGAGCAATCGCTAAAAAAAAATAAATAAATTAAAAAAAAAACAAACAACCCCATCATTTGGAAAAAAGAGCTTACTAAATTTTCCTCATTTTTTTGATCACCTCTCTTGACTATTTGATCTTCCTTTGCCCACATTTCTGATTTCATCAACTGATCAAGGTAGTGGCAGTGTCTGTTAACGAGGTCAATGCTTGCAAAGGGATTCACTCTTTCTCTTCTCTCTCATTTAATGCAGATGGCTGAGTGATAATCCAGCTTGCCTTTAGAGAAAGGTTGGGCAACGTTTTTATGTACTCACAGGACTTGAATTCCATTATGATACATTGTAAAAATATTTCCAAATATGTTAGCCAGAAATTATTGTTTGATTTAAATAGCAACAGTAGTAATATTCTTCTGAAAATCATGAGCTCGGTGCTCATCGTGGAGTCTTTATTTGTTGTTTTTTTACCTTGGTTTTCTCCATCTTTACAAAGAAAAAGTACCGCTGTATCAATACACAGGTCAACTGTATGAAGTTGTCAGGATTCAAAAAGTGCTGTTCCAGTAAAAGAATAGTGAAGGATTTTTCTGAGGATAAGGATGCGATATAGCTCCACAGGATTTTACTATGGTTCTAACTTTCATGGGGAAAGAAGCAGGAGCAGAGGATGTATATCCTATTTAGGTTATGCTTGGTATCTAGAACAAATGATTAAAGTATCAATTTGTAAGCACCTAGGGGATAATAAGGTGATAAGAAACAGCCAACATGAATTTGTCAAGAACAAATCATGTCAAACTAATCTAATTTTCTCCTCTGACAGGGTAATTGGTCTAACAGATAATAGGGAATAAATAGATGTGATATATTTTGGCTTTAATAAGGGTTGATACAGTCCTATGTGACAGTCTGGTAAAATAAGTAGGGGAATATGGTCCAGGTGAAATTGTTAAAAGTTGGTTGCACGACAGATTGAAAAACTGTACTGAGAGTAGTTGCTGATGGTTTCCTGTCAAAACAAAAGATCACTACAAGTCAGGATCTGCAGGGGTCTGTTCCGTGCTTGCTGCTACTCTAAATTTTCATTAGCAATGTGCCTGACAGAATAGAGAGTACATATACCAGGTTTGTGGATGACACCTAGATGGAGGGTGGCAGGCACTTAATGGAAAGTGGCAAGTTCAGGATTGCAGTCCAAAATTGTCTTCACCATCTGGAGAAAATAGTCTGGAATTCCCACAAGTGCAGGAAATAAAAGCACAAACTATTGTGCTTAGAATGGAAAAATTAAATGCAAAAGTAATAAAACGAGACATGTCTGGCTTAGTAGGCAAAAAGAAATTATAGTGAATCACAATCCAAATATACATTAAGAATTTCTAATGGGGGAAAAAAAAAAGAAAAACAACCAACTAATCCTATGATAATTTTTTCCCCCAAGATTGTTACGTTTATCAATAGACAGGTAAGTATTCCACAGTATCTGAAATTGGCAATGCCTCAGGTGAAGAATTATTTACAGCAGTGATTATCACACTTTAAGAAAAGCATAATTAGTTGCAGAATTTAGAAGACATCCACTAATATGACAAGATGTGAAAAAACTTTACTAGGTTAGGGAAAGTAGAAAGAACTGACCCAAGGATACTGAGGTAGCTGGCGGAAGTGCTCACCAGGCCACTTTGCATCATTTATGAGCAGTCCTGGATAACCGGGGAGGTCCCAGCTGACTGGAGGTTGGCAAACGTGACACTCATCCACAAAAATGGCCGGAAGGACGATCCAGGGAACTACAGGCCAGTCAGTCTGACCTCGGTGCCTGGGAAGGTCATGGAACAAATCATCCTCAGTGCCATTACACAGCACATGCAGGAGAACAGGGTGATCAGGCCCAGTCAGAATAGGTTTGTGAAAGGCAGGTCATGCCTGACAAACCTGATCTCCTTCTATGATAAGGTGACCCGCTTAGTGGATGAGGGAAAAGCTGTGGATGTTATCTACCTGGATTTTTGCAAGGCTTTTGACACCGTTTCCCACAGCATTCTCCTAGAGAAACGGGCTGCTCATGGCCTGGACAGGTGTAGTCTTCACTGGGTAAAAATATGGCTGGATGGCTGTGCCCAGAGAGTGGTGGTGAATGGAGTTAAATCCAGTTGGAGTCCGTTCACAAGTGGTGCCCCCCAGGGCTCACTGCTGGGGCCGGTTCTCTTTAATATCTTTATCAGTGATCTGGATGAGGGGATAGAGTGCACCCTCAGTAAGTTTGCAGATGACACTAAGCTAGGCGGGCGTGTTGATCTGCTTGAGGGTAGGATGGCTCTGCAGAGGGATCTGGACAGCCTGGACCGATGGGCCGAGGCCAATGGTATGAGATTCAACAAGGCCAAGTGCTAGGTCCTGCACATGGGTCACAACAACCCCATGCAGCGCTACAGGATTGGGGCGGAGTGGCTGGAAAGCTGCCCAACAGAAAAGGACCTGGGAGTGTTGGTGGACAGCCGGCTGAATATGAGCCGGCAGTGTGCCCAGGTGGCCAAGAAGGTCAACAGCATCCTAGCCTGTATCAGGAATAGTGTGGTGAGCAGGACTAGGGAAGTGATCATCCCCCTGTACTCGGCACTGGTGAGGCCCCACCTCGAGTACTGTGTTCAGTTTTGGGCCTCTTACTACAAGAAAGACATTGAGGTGTTGGAGCGTGTCCAGAGAAGGGCTACAAAGCCGGTGAGGGGTCTGGAGGACAAATCTTATGAGGAACAACTGAGGGAACTGGGGTTGTTTAGCCTGGAGAAGAGGAGGCTGAGGGGAGACCTTATCACCCTCTACAACTACCTGAAAGGAGGGTGTAAAGAGGTGGGGGCTGACCTCTTCTCCCAAGTGACAGGACGAGAGGAAATGGGTTCAAATTATGCCAGGGGAGGTTTAGATTGGATATTAGGAAACATTTTTTCACTGAAAGGGTTATAAGATATTGGAATAGGCTACCCAGGGAGGTGGTGGATTCACCATCCCTGGAGGTGTTTAAAAAAACAGGGTAGATGTGGTACTTAGGGACATGGTTTAGAAGTGGTTTTGTCAGGGTAGGTTAATGGTTGGACATGATGATCTTAAAGGTCCCTTCCAACCTCAGCAATTCTATGATTCTATGATGTACAGTGGAAAAGACAAGAAAAATATAGTAGATTTCAAGCATGTGAAAGGGGGTTAATAAGAGAACAGTGACTAATTGATCTTTGTGTTCCTTGGTTTTGATAGAAGAATACATTTGATTATTTCTTCATCTTAATTTGATTCAAGAAATTTTTTTGTTGGACTATTTGGTGAAACAATTCTAGTTATAATGGTAGCAAAGTTCTGGAAGGAAACACATAGGGATAGTTGTGGGCTCCCTGTCAGCAGAGGGTCTTAACAAATTAGACATCTGTTTCTGAGGATGGACAGGAAAAGCTGAGTGTAGTTTCAGACCTGAAAGAGAGATTAGATGACCTCCTGCTCGACTAACTTATGAACCTGTTTCTGTGGTTTGGAAGAGGTAACAGAGATTTCATTTCTTCTCCATGCCAACTGATGGTCGCCCCAGGCCTACAGCCTCTGTTTGCAAAGATAGAGGAACTTACAAAAGTTGGTCCATTAAGAAAACAGGAAAGGCTGATAGAGCTAACTGCTTGAAGTTATTTAGCATTTAACCCTTCTGATTTCAAATCTGTTATTTTTCAACATTCAGAGATATGCTTAAATGGTATTTGAAGCCAGGTGTACTATTTGCCTCAATCACTGTTCTGTGTGTGGCTGTAACCACATGTTCTTATTCTTTGCATTTTTTGTTGTGCCTCCAATTACGGGTTAAATTAAGATTTAGATTTCCAATTAACCTTTAGATTTAGAACTCTGCTTTGGTATAAAACCAACAATTTCTGCTTGAATTGTAATGTACAGCTTTCTTAATCAAAGTCACTTGTTGCAGGTTGCCAGCCATCAAGAACATTTATTATCTCAGGGCAATTTTACTTCTGGTCTTTCCAAACCAATGCATCTGCGTTCTGTGAAGTCATCAGCCTGATTCTTTAAGGATATTCTCATGTGCAAACTTTTACAGATGCTCAGCATCCCCTTAAAGTCAGTGTTACTCTATAAAGGTATAGCATTAATTCCAGCACTTGTACTTCACCAAGAATAAAACTTCATCCGGAATTAACTTATTCATATATGTATAAAATTATTTGTATACGTATAATTTATATAGGTATATAACTCCATATACATATATATATGCTACTTCTTTCTAATAATGCACCATCTTTCCTGTACTATGGAGTTCAGTGTAAGGAGAAACAAATGCTGATTTCAGTTGTGGAATTGCACATGCCATTCATTTGAGATCAGAATGTGAGTCAGAATGGAAATGCACTCATAGGTTGACGCTTTTCCAGAGATACTGGTTTATAGTATTCACTGGAAAAAAATAGCAAGTGATCACAAAAAGTGATTAGTGCAGAGATTTCCATGGGATACCTGACACTTGTATCAACACATTATGGAAACCCTAAAGAATTGCTAAAAAAATAATTGAAGATATGTGATGTTTTTTGGCATTCCAAAAGTCTAACCAAATAGCAAACAATATTTTGGACTTACATTGCATACATGACAAATTTGAAAACAACCTAGTATTTTTTTTGCCCAGTTGGCTATTCAGTGGAGTCTGTTTTTATAGGCCTAGCCTGCACTTTTTAGAAGCATTACCTTCTCTGTCCTAGACCGCAGTTTTAAAGGCTGCAATATGAATTGCAGTCAGGTCCTGTGCAAGTCTGGTCTTCCCCATAGTAGAGAATTCAAACTTTTCTTTTTTGACTGGTTGTTGTATTTTGAAAGAAAATAATCTGATTTTTTTTGTTGCAATCTTGACTTCTGTTAGATGTTGTTTCATTCTGAGATGGTTGTGAATAACTTTTTTCAGGTAGGAAATAGGTGACTTAATTTATAAATTATGAAATCCAGAATACTCTATTGAACAATAGTCATGAATTTTCACATAATCTGTAGTTTCTTAAAGCATTTCTAAAATGCTTAATAGAAAGTATAAATAATTTCCTTTTGTTGTATAAAGTATGTTTTCTGTAGTTTTCACCTGCTATACGGTACTTTTGTGCACCTATACAACCTAGAAGCAGAAATTATTCAGACACAGCATCTTGTTTAGCTTCTGAGACACAGCATCTTGTTTAGCTTCTGAGTACTTTTGGAGGTGTTGAACTGGGTTTTCTGACTGAGGACATGGATCTTTCCTTGCCTCTTAAGCATTGCCTACCAACCAAACATTTTGGGTGATTCTCAGTAACTTGTACAAGTGGTCGCTCAGTCGTTTGCAAGCTATGGAGCTATGGAGCTCTCTACACAAACAGTCCTTGTACCTCTAGCCTCTCTTATAGTGAAAATAATCTGTTCTGTCTAGAAAGTCTGTACTGCTGCAGACCATGGACCAGCCCATAGGTATCGGGCTCATAGAGGCATTGCCTGAAGACAAGAAGGCAGTAGGAAAGAAGGAAAGTTTTAAGTTATCGATCTTGAAGAAAGCATGCTCTTAATGTCAGCTGGTTACTCAGTCTGTTGCTGGTGGGGAGAGTTTGAGTGCCTTAGTGTCCGCTGTATTCACGCTTTCCTCTCAAAATTCACTCTCCAGCCACATTCAGCAGTGGTAGTTGAAGAGAGAGTGTCTAAGTCAAGCATTGGAACAGGCTGCCCAGGAAAGTGGTTGAGTCGCCATCACTGGAGGTATTTAAAGGATGTGTAGACATGGTGCTTAGGGACATGGTTTAGTGGTGGACTTGGTAGTGTTAGTTTAATTGTTGGACTCGATGATCCTGAAGGTCTTTTCCCTTGGTCACTGCACAAGTAGAGGTTATGGAGAAATGTCCAACATTTATGTCAACTGAACATCACAGTCAGTATAGGAACATGATCCTGAAGAGATTAAAACATTCAGCTTATCAGCAGCTGTTGCTGTGTTAGGACATAAGGATTATGTAAAACTTAGACTTTTTTTATGATCTTTGTCAGCTCTTTCTTCCTACCTCTGCTCATCCTACCAGGTTATTTCATTTTCAAAGCACTCACTTTTTTGATAAAACAAGTCAATTGAGCAGGAGGTTTGACATCTCTTGAAAATTACTTGAGTTTGCTAGAAATGGTCTGTGAATAGGCAATGGCTCTCTGTGATAGTCCTGTTTATAATTTGCAGAAGATTAATGACCAGTATTCTGACTGTGGAATATGGAGACAAGTTGGTTTAAAAGGTTTCTGCTTCTGGCACCGAAGTGAATGGTTGTGGTATTTGTCCTTTTGGACCCAACTTTTAACTTCTGCTTGGGCGTAGATGATTTCAGAACTGCAAAGAGCAGAAGAAGAAGGAGAGAAAGGCCAATGTGAGAGTAGTTAATAAGAGGGGGAGTCTGAAATAAAAGCAACTTCCCTGCTGTGTTTGAACACATCTGTGCTCGTTATTGTCAGAAATTTTCCTTCTCTTAGAAATTATTGAATTAGAATATAAGAATGCATCAGAAAACGTGATATTGGGGGGCTGGAAGCAGACCTAAATGGTCTCATAGGCACTAGATTTTCCTAAATCTGCTTTCAGTGTCAGGACAGTGCTTAATGTGGATTATCTGTCACTCACTAGGATAACTTTCAGCAAATTACATATATATTTCCAGTGGTTTTAATGAATTAGGTCCTGTAGCTACATTCTTTGGGTTACAGTAGTGTCAGAAAGATTTTGTTCCTTGTAGAGGGTGGGGGAACATGAGAACAAAGTTCAAATGCTAAAGTTGGGCAAGCAGTGGCTAATTGGAGTTTCTTTGAAGTCCGTGGCTGAAATTGTGGGAATGAAGACAATGCTTGGTATTTTTGAACTGTACATTGAAAAATACCATTTTATACACAAGGGAATTGGTAAGACAGGGAAAAATATAGACAGTATAAAAGGGGGGGGAAAGAATTCTCTCTTCGAATTCTCTCATGTTCCATTCATGGAAAAGACTGCCCATTTCAACTGCAAGGAGAGAAACCTCTGCTTTATCACTCCCTGCCATACACTTATTTGTATTTGAGGCGTTTTTTCCTGTCAGCTTCCTCAGTCAATGTGGGAAGTAAATCAGTCAACTCTAATAAACAACTGAAATTTATGAACAACTGTGATGGGAACTCTTTACAGAAACCATTTTCCATAAGCGAGTCATCACCTAAAAGGAAAGATAAATTGTTATCTCCTTGCTGTCCAATCTTCATCTAGCTTTCTTTGGTCTGTGGTAACTTCTTCCTTATAGATTTATTTAAAAAATAAGAATTTATACAGTAGAGAATCTGAGATTCTGGATTATTAATAATAGGCACAGCTAACAAATTTCACTATAAAAACGGCAAAATATTGTCTGCTTTCAATCGCCAATCAGTGACTCCTTCTGGCTCGCTTTCTTAGGCACTGATAAAGACATAAAGAAGGACTGGGAGAAGAGGAACAGGCAGGGCTATATGTCAAAGTCTCGTCCACAGAAAGAGCAGATAGTGAAGAAAACGCGCAGTTTTGTGTGATGTAGAAAGATCTCCATCAAAATGATTTAAATGACGTAAACTGTATTTTTTCTCAAAACCAAATCCTAATTTCTTCAAAAATGCATTAAAAGTAAAGTTGCTCTTTTACTTGGCTTTGATTGATTATACTCCTTTACAACAGCCATAAAATCTTTTCAAATAATCTTACGCTAACTCTGGACACTTTTTTTTTTTTTTCCTCTTTATAGTCAGTAAAATTGCACTCCCTGGGGTACCTTTGATATATTCTTCTTCACTGTCTCTGTGCAGCCACATCTTGTAGAAAATATAATATCTCCTTTTGTGAGAATTACTATAAAACATAGCTACCCCTGATGTAAACAAATTCCGTTTCAGAACCTCCGGGCCCGACTTTTTCAGCTCCTTGGTTCTTTTATCACTCCTCACCTGTCTTTTACGGTCTCTGGAGATATTGCTATTCTGTGTACTTACTCACATCACAGCTAACAGCTGGGAGTCTGATCCTCTGAAAGAGTGGAAGTGCTACCCAATATCTGCTTTTAAAAGCTTTATATTGGAATAAAAAAGCACATATTTGAACTGTACCGTTGAGGGCGTATTGCCCCGACTCACGTGCATTTTTTTTCTTAATCTCAATTGGAAATGAAGTTTTTAAAGGTTTAAAATGGCCAAAGGGGACTGACTTCTTTTCAGGAAAGAATCCAATACGGCACTTACACCTAACTGCCCCGTGGCCTTTAAAAGCGTGATTATGAATTCAAAACATGTATTCAAACTGAGGCAATGCTCTGCTGGTAGACCATACAGGTACTCTCATATATATAATTGTTTGATGACTTGGCCTCAAACTGCGATTTTAAAAATAGAAGGGTTTATTCTGTTTGGGGTTTATATAGGTCTCATTGTGTCGTGGCGGAATAACTGTAGATACAGATGCATAGTAAGTGTACTGAATTCATTTATGTTAGCTCTTTTTGGATAGGCATAAATGTTTCTTTTTATTCTTTAGAAAGGATATTTTAGAAGGTAGTCTCTGAACAGGTTTTATCCTTTCCCCAGCATAGCCTATTTTCTCTGCATCAGTGGACTTGTCATGATAATCAACTTTTTTGTCCCAACCGTCAATCACTCCTGATTACAGCTGGGGAGAAGTTCTGTTCTGTTGATCAGCCCATCAGTGCACATAATGTTACACCTGGAGACAAGTGAAAATCATCCCTCGATGGGAGAATCACTTGCCTTCAAGCCTTTTGTCTGAAGTATTTTAATTTACATTTAGAGTCTTGTTGCAATTGTCAGTGCTTGCTTTGATTTTATTATTTCTTTGACAAAAATAAGTTCAGTTGATCTTTTCCTACATGATTAGAAGAAGAATGCCCTTCTATTTCAAATAACATCTTATGTTGTCACTTTTTCACTTCATTGTACAAATATTGCAATAATTATCACTATATAAATTAAAAATTAAATGATTATGTTGTACTTCACTAGGAGGAACTTAGTATATGCTAGCCCAGAATTTTTGCAAAAGCTATTTTGTTGGCTTTTAATCAGATAATTGGCTAGGGTAATGTTTATCTTTAGCATTCAATTTATATGAAGTGGCTGTGTAAAAAACATCATAGCAATAGAATCATAAAAAATTAAAGGCATCTTTCCTTTCTTTAAAGGAAATATGGCTTATATTGTGATCATTACTGAATAACACACTTCTGAAAATAGGGGCATTTTATGTATCTAAAGCCAAGCATTTTTTCCTTCCTTGTAATAAAGGTGTTTTTCAGTTGTCACAAGAATGATTAAACTTCAGCTTAAATATGACTTAATATTTATAAACTTAAATATGACTTTTAATTAGCTATCAGAATAACCAGATGTAGTTTAATGGTACCGTTCTTTTTCCTCCCACAGTCACTTTTTTATGTTAGGTATCTTTCATATTATCATTGTCACAAGTTTATCCTTTCACAATATCAAAAAAACCCACAACACGTAAGAAGACTCTAAACCTGATACTTCAAGGGCTACAGGATGAAGTGTAAAGGAAGAAGAAAGCAGAATGTGAGAGCATGGGGTAATATAGATTTGATTAGCAATCATGTTTTTACATAAAACGTTTAATTAGCAGTAGCTCATTTTCGTATTCCTGCTGGCCATTTTCAGGACAGTGATATATTGCTTTTTTGCAGTGAGCCATGCCACCAAATAGAAGGTGTTATGTTTTCATTAGATGCAGACACTTCAGCGTTATTATCTCTCACCTCAGTCTACACAGCAATACAAAACATGTCCAAGTGTCATAATTTAATAGGCCAATGATATATACAGTAATTTAAAAACTATGGGATATTCACTGCGATGCTTTGTTTTGTTTCTTCTTAAATTGATGATAAAAGTGCTAAATTGCAAATCAAATAATCACTCAGACAGACTCACTCCCTATGTTCTGTCTGCTTGAATACTTTGTTTGCCAAATACAGAATTTCATCACTTGTATAGAAGTTGATCTTCCAAAGTGACAACCTGTTTATTTTTATGGTTTAGTAATTAATGTGAGTGTGTTGCCTAATTTTTATTTTACTAGGTACACCAATCTGCATTACCTTTCCAAAGACTCATCACTTATTATTGTAATGACATAACAGAAAATTTTCTTTTGTTATTGAATACAGATATTTGATGGTTTTTCACTGATACAATTCTAGTCAAATAGCCTGCCACAAGGTATCTGTCATTGCTTGGCAATTCACTCTCTAACATGATTTTCATACCAGAATCTTAAGTAGTGATAAACAGTTACGATAAAGTCAATTTCTAAGGTAAGCACATTCTGAGAAGCAGCAATAAGTAACAATGTCTGAAGATGTCAGAAAACATAGAGTATATGGAAATAATTAACAACTTGGACACTGGAGCAATTAAGATTTTTACTGCATTTAACAGTATTTTATTCTATATAATTCCCAGTGCTAAGAATTTTTTTTTCTAAAATGATTTTACATGACTAATTTGTATCTCTTTAGCACCTGAAAAGGTTCTAAGAACAAAACGTCCTTCACAGAAGAGCTAAGAAAATGTAAATCATGTAGTTACAGGGTGGAAGAATTTTTAATAAAACACACTAAAAATGTTTCAGCACCTATTCTTCTAGAGTCTGAGACCCATGTCTCAATTGGTGATACAGACCTTACTAGCAAGACAAGCCAACAGGGCATGAGATGCAGATAAACCCTGCAATCTTTGTAGGCTTCTTAGCTTTTCCTGTGCTAAATCAGTGCTGTTGGAGGTGGTGATGCCACGAAAACAACTGGCAAGAAGTAAGGACAGAACAGATGTTCAGGAGAAGAAAGGAGCAGATGCAATGGCATTCAGCAGCAGGGATCACAAGGAGGTGGGGACTGCAGCGGGGAAAAAGGGATCTGGTACAGACTCTTGGCTAAAATACATTGGGTTGTATCAATGGTCACCCCTTAGTCATTTCTCTCTTGTAGGCGTGATTGCATGTGCCCAAGCAGGGATTCAGTAGTTAAGACATGTTTCAACCCAAGGCACAAGTTCTGTCATCCTTCCAAGAAGAATCTAATTTTTTATTACTCATGTTCTGCACTAATGGAAGGAATTGCAAAGGAAGAGGAATTCCTATGGAGTGGAAGACGTGCATTTCACACTTGAAAGAAATTTGATACAATATTATCTAGGCTAATAAGATGAGAAAGATGATTTCTTGGACTCAGATCATGAGAGAAAACCAGTGCAGAGTTTTCACTGGTGTGTGTGACCATGTCTGCTGTGTAGAGGTGGAAAAGAAGTATAGTTTCTGGTGGTGGGAAGCTGAATTTTTTGTGAATTTTACAGGTGCTGCACAGCCTTTGAACTGCCAGCACTGGCAGCCTAATGATCAAAAGCAAAAGTCTGTGTTGAAAAGGATCTTGCCTAAACTATGAAAGCAAGTTCTGAATTGGTTTATTCTCTCTCCAAATCACATAGAAAATGAATGAAATTAATCAAGAGCAAATCAATCTTTTGAAAAAGTTAGCGCTAAGAAAAAGCAGGCGTTTGCTCTGATGACTCGTATTAACTGATTTTTCTATCACTTGTAACCATTTTGAGGGTGAATTTTCAGTTGAGGCTGTGATGACTGTTTAGTTGCAGACATCAGTCCATACTACTTCAGTCAGAACCAAAGGCAAGGTCTCAAGAGAAAATGGGCTCAGCATTTTTGTCATGTTTCTTGCTGAGTGTACAGTAATTTAGATAAACAGCCATTAATCATAAGATACACTGGAAATAATTTCTCAGGAAACATGTTATTGGTATGGTCTGAATTATTCTGCAATAATGACCTTAAAAATAGTAGAGATACCGTTTAATCGGTAGCTTACTTAGAACCTGGAGAATACTGTGGCTTATTTATACAAGGAGCCTACAGCTAAATATCTGTGCAGTACACAGTGCTTTACAGATGTGTCAGATGAGATCTATTCTCTAGAGACACTATTTTCTAATAAATCAGAAATGAAACCAGAATATAAGGTGGGAAGAGCAGCGGGATCGGCAAATGAATTAATGGAAAATGCTTTCTGAAATCCATTTTTAAGTTTTCTTGAACAAGAGAGGGTTTGACAACCAGTGGACATATCATTCAACTTATTAGATAACATGTTAGAAGAGTTGAAGTCAAGCCTGTAGAAAATGTTTCAGGGTGAATAAAAAATTTATTTTCAGAATTTGTAGTTTATGGAATAAATGGTTGGAGTAAGTGTGTTGTTCTAATACATGCGAGAGGGAGAAAAGGCTATGTAAGAGAAGAGACAAATAAACAATATTGAACAGCAGCTGTGATGATGCAGAGTAGAAGATCAATATGTGGAAAAAAAGGAGACTGAGTCTGTCATAGTTCGTGATTAACATTTGGGAAATAGTGACAGAAAAGAGGTGACTTGAGAAATGGAAAATTTCAGGTGGCAGAGTAAACAGTGAAAAATTAGAGCCATCCATGAGCTATTCATGCAGAATGATCATAAAGATATTGATTGAAAGCAAAGGAGAAGTCATCCCAAAGAGGGTGTGTCCAAGTTCAGAGAGTAGAAAGGTTTGCAGACAGAATCCTGAAATACATTAGTCTGGCCAGTGCAAGTCGTCTTTTTCAGCTGGGAGGAGGTTTGTCATCCAGACGTTCTCCAGCTGGGGTTGCTTAGGATTCAGATCTTCTCTAAAGTTATCCTTAATGAATATTTTTTTCCCCTTCGCTACTTAAGCCTACATAAAAGTTAAGATGGCTGAAGTCTATCAGTTATCTCTTTTCTGGTATTTGCAGTAAGGAATAATGACAGAAGCACTTCCAGAATAGTTTAAATGGGTAGCTGCTTTAAATCTGGATTTTTTAAATTAATAGACATTACATCTTATCTCTCTCAGAAAATCTACTTATATCCAAAAGATGCTGATTTCCTTATTCCCAGAATGGTAAAACGAAGGCCAAAAATATTTATCTACTTTTCTCTTTGATATGCTTCCCTCCTACCCCACTCATGAAATCAGCTTGGTGATTTATTATGGCTGCTCCTGACATGAAACAGGTAACAGAGTAATAAGATTCACAGTGAAGAGGTATAGCCACTTACAGTAATTAGACTATGAATTTTAATTCAAGTCTTGAAATCGTTTGTTGTTGCAGTCACAAGCATCTGTGTACTTTGCAGACGTGTCTTCATTTTTCTATAAAAAGAGGTCCCATAAATACTAAATATGCATTTTTAACTGAGCAGTTGTATTCGTAAGAAGCTTGTGGGTTTGAACTGTAGCTAAGAAGGCAGGATTTTGCTTGGTTGGGGGCTGACAGAGGCTCATCACATTTCAGTATGTTGTTTATAGAAACCTGAATTGCATTTAGGACAAGGCGGGAGCCTTTAGTATTTCACGGCAAGCTGTTCTGGTGTGTGCAAAAGTGCATTTTCAAACTGACAAGTGATGGGTTGGCCCTTGAGGCCCTTTGGCTGGGGAGAAACGTAATTCTCATAATTCTCTTTTATCAGCACCACGAAAGATAAATCAACAGGATGATGATCTTGTCATTAACATCAACTCTCTGAAATTCTTGCGCTGTAAATAAACACGTATTAAATAACCACTTGTTAAAGCTGCCAATTTTGTGTGATAAGGTCATCCTTAATTTCTGTTTCTTTAATGAACAGTAGTGGACTCCACCCCTTTTTTAGAGATGTGACTGGTTTAAATGGGGAGAAGGAGAGAGGACTTTACAGCCATGTGAAGCAAAGATTCACATAGACAATAAATCCTGTTGCTGGCTCCTGTGGTAATAAGCTGTGCATTCAAAAGACCACCGGGGCCTATGATGTGGGCTGTCTGATCAGGTAAAGAAGGCAGGGGCTCTCTCCTATAAAACATCAGGGGGTTTTAGACCTGTGTTCCTGAACCTGCAGAAGTCATAGACTTCTGTTTGACTGGCTGGAAGGCATATTTGCACTCGACTGAATAAACGGTTCGGCTATAGATTTAATCCATCGTTAGCAGACAACTGCTTGTCCTCCTGCCCTATTTGGACTAGTAAACCTTTTGGCTTAGCCTGCAAGCTCCCAAATATATTCCTGGCCAGTTGTCTGCCTGAAGAAACCCATTAGATTTACTGTGTGTAAGCCTGAAGGTGCTAATACATCTTAAAACTCTCAGATGGAAGTAAATATCTGCTTTGTATTTGGAACGAAATAAAATGTATTTTTTAGGAGACTGAAGGGCAAAAACGTTGAGGCTAAAACTGCTGTCTGTAAGGAGAAACTGAAGAAGCGCTGAATTAAAGATTAAAGCCTCAACCCTATTGGAACCTATTGGAAAGAAGTCTTGTCTGCACTTGGTAGGACTCTGGGTTCTAAAGTCAGTTGTCCTGAGCTTGGTCTGGTTGTCCTATTCCTCTATAAATGGCTTTGCAACTGTGCTGCAAGCTGTCAGATGTCACACACCGCACATGACATTTGTGCATCTGTCCTGATGGCCTTTGGGATCTCATTTGGAGTATGTGTCTTCTCGAAGTTCACTGTCGTCAGTAGGGCTATGGATAGCACCTGAGATCCTACTCTCACCCCTTCTTTGAGGTACAGTCACAGTGCTGTGGAGTTCAAATTCTTATTACTCAGTAAATGTGTGATCATTAAGTGGTGATCATTTATCCGGTTTATGATTTGGCTGGCAGAGTAGGTGGCACACAGGGGCATGTCAGCCAGAGCTGGGACTGGGGGCCTCATGAGGCTCTGAGGAGATTGGCACGTACAGGCACAGGGGCAACATGGTTCCAACCATTAGGGCCACCGTGAACTCTGAAAGCCAGGAAAGTGCCGTGGCAGAGTTAACGGTTCTTCTCAGGAGACTTACATGACTCACTGACAATATTTATCATAATCTTGATAGATCATAGCAACCTACATCTGCAAGTACAGTCACAACTTTTGCTGTCTGCTATTACCTTTCCTTATCCATTGGTTGAACTTGCAAACTTGCACCCTTAATTGTTTTTTAAGGTAGGGTCCTTAGTTTTTTGCTCTGTCTAAGGTTCATTCATGTTGGAATAACTGTCATTATTGAAAAGATTTATAGTGTAAAGCACTGTATTTGGAAGATAAATTGAGTTATTCTATTTATTTTTATTACATTTTGGTTACATTTTGACCATGGGATGACTCGGATGTAATTCGGCTCCAGGATCAAAAATAGGAAATTACTTTAAAATGGAAAGATAGTCACACAGTTTCAGACGAGACTGAGAGTTCTAAGGGTTATCTGCCGCCTTCTGATGTTTCATCCTCTAGATATCAGTATGTAGTGTTTCTGATATATGCTGTGGCTTTATATCTGTCCATAAACTGCTGCACAGATTATTTGCAACCCAGTAAAAGAAGCAGGACAAAGGATTATATCTCTCTGACAAAAATGTGAGAGTCTTTGTTAGCTTTATAGCTGGATGTCTGCTGCATATATATATCAAGTGTACTCAACACTGGAAACCTTTCCATCTAATATATAATTTCTGGTGAGATGACAGGTTGCCTGTGGTGTGTGTGTAGCTATATATATACATATATATATATACACACACACCCCTTTCACAAACAGGTTTGCCATAATAAAAAAGAAACAGGAAAATATTCCTGTGCAGATCACTGAAATGGTGTGGTTGTCTCTAGCAGTGTTAAGTAGAAACTAGTAAAGACAGAGCAGAGAAACAAACCAAGTCCTTTCCATCTGAGTGAAATTGTTCTGGCTGTTCTCAGTTTTCATTTTGTCCATATTTTGCAGAGTGTATGTATGTATGACATGCCAGTAGCAGCTGAGTACGAGTACATAGCACCAACCAAGATGATGTAGTTGCCCAAACAAATGCTGTAGTAAGGGTAGACAAGTAGCATATTCCCAGTTGCATATAACACATTTGTGTGGAAAAAGAATGGCTTTTTCTTGCTCAAATGATGTGTTTCTGAGATGCTGTACATCTTGTTTTGTTGGCTTACTCAAAGGCTGTCCATCCATCTTTAAATTCTTTCCACTGGGTCCAGGTGGAATATCGCACTTGCTTTCAGTTGCCCGTCCAGGGTGAAATAAATGTCAACATTTCTGTTGACTTAAGTGGCGCCAGGATTTCACCCACACAATCTAAACTTAACATGCTTGCTATCTTTTTGTTTTTACTTTTTCACTCAGCAAGGAGGTCCTTGCAATTTCCAAAGGGCAATGAAAACAGCATGGTTCATTGTTTCTAGATTTTGGTGTATAATGAATTCATAGGAGTGAATATTGAAACAGTTGTAAAGCTCCCGCCAAAATGTCGGGGGCTTATGAGAAAAGTAATGAAGTATATTAGCTACACTCAAAAAATAACTTCCAAATCAATATGCAAGAAGTTGATCAATAATATGCGTGTTAGGAAGGTAGCAGAACACATTTGAATAAATGAACTAAAGAAACTTTTTCTTCTACAAAAGGGCTTCTAAAGTAATTTGCTAACTTCCTATCATGGGTGATTTCAACATAGATTTCAATGGAGCTTGGACTATTGAAGCAAATAGCTCATTCTTGAAGATCTTTTGTTATTTTTAAGACATTGAATTAGCTCATTACTGCTGAATATGTAGTGGAAAATAGCATCTGTTTACAGTGCAATAATATAAAAATTACTTACCAGTAACAGAATAAGGAGCAATTTGCAAAAGCTAATCATATTTGTGCACTTGTCTGCAAAAAGTAAATTGTTAACACATGCCCAAGGGAAAAAAACACTTACTGGTTTATGCAATTTAATAGTAGTGTTAAGCACAATATATTAAAGAAATTCTTTTTTAGGATTCAGTTTTAAAAGTCATAAGAATAAGAACATAAAAAGCGTAGCTGTCCCACGTTGCTGCTTCACCTGTACTTAACGAAGCATCCTGAAGCTCATTGTGCCCAAATTAGTGTCAGACTGTCCATATTCCCAAAATGTATGACACCACCTTAGAAACCTACCAGGAGATTTTCTTAGAGTTCTGTCTTCATTTAGCTAGAAGTTTTCGGTAGGACGTCCTCCATCATGTAAGTCTGGGGTGACGAAAAGCATACTGAGGCATAGTGAGAATTGTCACAGCAGTGAAACATCGTAGGTGTAAACTGAGAGCTTTTCACAATTTCAGTTCATCATTGGAGGTGAAGGTAAAGTTTCTTACTTTCATTTTATTCAGAGGATTCAGAAATCTCTACAACTTTTTGCAGAAATCACTTTTCCAGAAATAATTTTGTAGGAACCAGGGTAGACATGTTAGCTTTTCCTTAGCCCTGCTTGGTCTCATTGTGCTATATTTGCATGTCCCACGTGCAGACTTTTTCAGGAGATCCTGTTTACCATGAATGGTATATGTGAATTTGCAGTGTTTCTCTGCTGACATTTTCTTTTTCTTCAGAAGTCTAGAGAGGAAAGCTTTGTTCTGAAATCACATCTCAATACAAAACTTATATTGTTTAAGAAGAGTATACATTTATATATAGAATCATAGAATAATTAGAGTTGGAAGGGACCTTGAAGATCATCTAGTTCCACCCCCCTGCCATGGGCAGGGACACCTCCCACTAGATCAGGTTGCTCAAAGCCCCATCCAACCTGGCCTTGAATGCTTTCACAAGTTCTCTGGGCAACATGTTCTAGTGTCTCACCACCCTCACAGTAAAGAATTTCTCCCTCATATCTACTCTCGTCCTATCACTACACTCCCTGATAAAGAGTCCCACTCCACCTTTCCTGTAGGCTCCCTTTAGGTACTGGAAGGCTGCTATAAGGTCTCCCTGGAGCTTTCTCTTCTCCAGGCTCAACAACCCCAACTCTCTCAGCCTGTCCTCATAGGAGAGGTGCTCCAGCCCCCTGATCATCTTTGTGGGCCTCCTCTGGACTGGCTCCAACAGGTCCATGTCCTTCTTATGCTGGGGGCCCCGGAGCTTGGACGCAGTACTCCAGGTGGGTCTCACCAGAGCGGAGTAGAGGGGCAGAATCACCTCTCTCAACCTGCTGGCCACACTGCTTTTGGTGCAGCCCAGGATACGGTTGGCTTTCTGAGCTGTGAATGCACATTGCGCACTCATGGTGAGCTTCTTATCAACCAACACCCCCAAGTCCTTCCCCTCAGGGCTGCTCTCAACCCATTCTCCGCCCAGCCTGTATTTGTGCATGAGATTGCCCCAACCCAGGAGCAGGACCTTGCACTTGACTAAAGGAGATGAGGAACGTAAAAGCCAATGTGACTGAACCTGAAATATAGAGCATCTCTTAGGCACTGATCCTATAACACTTCAGCATATAAAATGTCCTGTTGATTTCAGAGGGGCTACTCTTATCCGGTAATGTTTGTAAAATTGCAACCAGTTTCTTGTAGCTTCAGTAATTATTTGGTTTTGGTCAATGGAAAAAAAATAGATTTTCAGATTTCAGTGTAATGTGAGGTAGAGGGAACAAAGGTTTGCAGGAAGAAGACAAAATATAACTGGAGTGTACACAGTAATTAATGGCAGAACATACTCACTGCGTTTTGTGTACTGCTTTGTACCCCTAACCGTGGCTTCTTACATAGACCCTACCAAATAGCTTAAAGGAGTGAAAGATGCTGACCTGTCAGCATTGTACTGGAAGATATTTTTGTCTGTTCTGTATTGATGATAGTACAACAACCTACTTGTGTTAGTAAATAAACCCCATTTTTCACTCTGCACAACTTTTAGAACAACTTAATCCATCCACATATATGTATTACTTTAAGAACAAACAATTGATTTTATAATTAACTTGCATCGCAAGTAGGTCTGTGTGCCCTGTGTATATCTAAAGGAGGTTATTCAAAGTACTGAGGTTCTGACCCTGCAATAGTTGGTAGAATTTGTGTGCTGACAAACTTTGTATCTATGTGCAGCATCTCATGGACTTCAGTGGGACTCTGAATGTGTTCACAAAGAATGACTGAAGGCAAGGCAAAAGGAACAAAATTATGTACAGAAACAAATATAAATGTATTGTAGAATGACTGATCTTCAAGTTTTCCTATGTCTCACAAACCTTTGTTCCTTCTGGATATTTTTATTGTTTTTCTCAAAATATTTTCTTTTGGCTAGTCATATAGATAAAACTAGATTTTAAGGCAAATTTGCTTTTTTAAAGTAGGAAGTAGCTTTTATTCATTGTACTTTGTTTCTTCCTCTCTCTTTTTCATGTAGCATATATTTTCTCCCAAAGAGAGAATTCCTGTGGATAAACCTACAGTAGGACTTTTTAAGCAAACCACTGGTATAGGACCCTTTTAGAGATAAAAGTTTGTCTAAATGAGCCAGCAACTAGCGGGCTTTCCATTCTTTTATTCCAAGAAAACACATTGCCTCTCCATGGATGTTTCTGCACCTGGAAGGCTTGAATTCCTCTTGGAATATGAGGAGAATGAAAGAATCTGTAAACTCTTCAGTTTTAGTCCTAGCTTTAAATTATCAATCTTTGTGCAGCTGTGAAAACTTCACAGTGGAAAAGTTCCCATAGTATTTTACATATACTTACAGCCTTCTACGAGAAGGCTGGAGATTTAACCTGGGAAGCACCTAACTACAGCCAAGTCCACAGAAAACACAGCTGGAATCAGGAAATTTGAGCATTTGTGTTGCTTATTTTGGGGTTTTGAATTTCTGCTTGTGGGTAGGAGCTGATTTAAAGGACACGGGCAAGATTTATATTAAAATAACTATTGAAATACAGATTGAAAATCCAAAATGAAAAATCCGTTTAACTGTACATCTGAGTAGAAGAATCAGAAAATTGAATCAACATTTTTCTAAAGACAAACTTGAAATTTGGAAAACTTCTAATAACTGTGGTATTAAACACAGTAATTCTAATAAAAGTACTAAGACTGCGCTTAAGAGCACAGTGAAAAAAATCTCCATGTACTCTCTGTTTTGGTTTTGTACATACAAGTTGTATTAACTTGTTTATAATTTCAGATACAAAGTTCAAATGGTACCGAATTAATAGGACTTTAAATATGCGCTTTTTAAGCTTTTCCTGTTTTCTGTAAAATTTCTTGTAGTATCTCTCTGTCTCACTTACCGCTTCCCCGAGGCTTTGATTCAGGCAAAAAACCCCGACACTCAGAATTCAATGAGATTGCTATTATGAATGTAAACAGACAAAAACGGTTTCCTTGGCAACGGGAACCAGGTGAAAACGCTCAAGTGAGCTACGCTAAATGCACCCACTCAACTTCCTTTAGTTATCAGTTCACAAGCTGGATGCAGAGGGAATCAAGTGTTTTATGCTCAGTCAGTGCAAAGTTTCTAAATGGACTGAGGCTCCGGGCAGGTAAGTGTATGTCTACAGCCTGGACTCCCATTAGCTATTGTGAACTGTGACAAACTGAGATTCAAAACCGTGTTGGCTACATATCCACCATTGTCATTCCTTTTCAGATGACACCAGAAAAGACTGAACTTTTCAACTCTGTTCAGAAAATTACTGTCTTTAAAGCAGTTATTTTAAATTCAACAGCATCCGTTGTTTTTAAGTAAACATCGTTTGTGTATAACCTGAACATTGAATTACGTTTAAATTTTTAAACTTACTATTAAGTAAATCACAACTGTATTGAGCTTATTTTCTTTGTTGTTTCATAGATAGATTGTATGTCAGCTTCCACTTTTAGGATTGCTGTTATTGACATATTATTCAAAAGGTGTTAACTAACATGATGAATAAAAGATGTGTGGGTGTGTCTACTGCTAGTGGAGGGAAGCTGGGGTACATTTCTACAAAATTATAATGCCATATATAATTTGCTGAAGTTCTCAGTTCCAAATATGTCAGTTCTAAATTCAAAACTGGAGCATATATGTTATATTTACTAAGCTGAATTAATACATGGTTTATTTTATCATATGCGTAGCACATAGCAGCGTGTGTAGATTACCCTTCTGCTATCTCATTCCAAGATTAATCTGAGATTAATCACTTGGTTAATCTGAATGAAAAAAGAAAAAGAGTTTAATATTCTCTTGAAACTCTGATTACTATAAGATTTTCCATGGGGAAAATAAATGATGCTGCCAATTAATACAGTACAGATGAGACTAAATGTTAATTTCATTGATTATACCAGTTTTCAAAAGAGCATATTTCATCTCTCCGTCAAAAGAGCTCCCCAAAAAGCAACCATTATTACTATGGAAGTATGTATTTAAAAACTTCCAGAGACCAGAACTTGATAACCTTGTCAAAAGGAGTTTAAAATTGATCTGCTTTAACAATAAAAAGGATAAAATAGGTGGTAAAGCAAATACTCTGTTTAGTGGATTTCAACATGCAATGAACTATTGATGTGCTGCATGAAGTACTGGTGTCCTTAAAAAAAAAAAAGAAGCCAGGTATGGGAAGAGATCGATTACTTGAGCTATCTTTCCTTCACTATATACATTTTGACGCTGTGTGTGTCTACTTGGAATGCCGTGTGAAGTGTGTTCTATCTAGGCAGTTTCTTGTATCTTGCTTAGGTAGTTTCAGGTAATGCCACGCTCAATGGCAGTCTACGGTACAAGCAGGTGCGCAGTCCTAAAGATACCGTGTTACGGGACAAGCGCTGTTAAATAGGAAATTTTGACCTTCTGCATCTGACCAAGATAAAATAGCTTCTACTTTCCATAATGAAAATATTTGATTTTGCTATAGGATGGATGATGTTACCATAAGAATGGGGTGGATGCCAGTCTCTCACAATGTGATGCAGACTCTTGGCAGGTGCAGTCTCTCACCATTATACAGGTGGCTCTGGAAGGAGCCCAAGCACAGGGAGTGGGATGGAGCAATTTTCTTAATGCAAAGGAGATAGTGAGCTCAAAAAGCACCCATTTGCTCTGATCCTTGAGTCTCAGGGTACGTTCATGAGTGTATTGAATAAACACTTAATGAAGGAGAAGAGGGAACAGAAAGTTTTTCTTTCCATGGAAAGAGAAAATTGAATACCTGGGAATTAACGTGCTAGGGCATTTATTTTATTCTGCCATAATAATGGAGAAATGCTTTCTTTTCTACAGAAAGGTTCTTTTTGGTACTTGCTCTGTTATTATATAAAGGGCTCTAGGGAAAGGGGCAAATTAATCGGTCATAGTTTAGGGGGCAAAAGCCTTCTCTCAGAGTATATCTGAAAGAAGTCATACTGCACATGTCCTTGGTGTTTTATACCACAGTTACATCTGAGTGCATAATGTAATTAGATTTCTGGCTCTGTATTACAGAGTGGTGTTGATGACAGAGTGCAAAAAAAATTGAAATGACACAATTGAGAAGATAAAGGTAAGCTTAGCAGAAGGAAGAAATGACGACAGGCAACATTTATCTGCACTGTAATTGACTGCAGATTGAGTTTGTACGTATCAGGCAGAAATCAGGATACTCTTCTTATTCAATATGAAACATGTCATCGTGTTGACATCACCTTTAAAAATTACATTATATAACTTCACTTAATCTCCTATTCTGCAAAGGCTTGCACAGGTACTCAGCTTGTTTGTCTCTTGTACTGTGAGTCTGTGAAGCTCCGCTTTCTGGAATTCCTGTTTTCCAGAAAATAAGCATAGGACTTGTGAGTAGTCCTGAATTTCTTACTTGTTCTCATTGGGGAAAAAAAAAAAAAAAAAAAAGCACTAGGCCTTGTAAGAAATTATTTGTGAAAATTTAAAATAGCCTCAAATAAAAGCTTACCTACTAAATAGAGTAAGCATATCTCAGTGCAGAGGACTGTACAATCCTCTTGTATCCATTTTATGAGGTGTGGCTCACAGTAAAAGCCCTGCCCTAGGCAGAACCAACTGTTGGGCATCTCAAGGCTGTTAGTCTTTCTCTCTGTAAACTTCTCCAGTTTACATACTGGACAAGTTCCATAAAGATCAGCTCAGGTTATGTAAATAGCACATGCCTGGTAGTATACAGATGTCTGAGCTGCATACTGCAGCCTTCTCTGAGCAGCGCCTTCATGGCTGACTGGCCAGGCGTTGGGAGTCATTAGAAAGAAATACGATGCTTGTTCCAAAAATAAAAAGGTCTTTTGATTTTTATCACTTTCTTGTGTGCTTAGAACATCTGTAAAATTGTATTTGAAGTACTTATTGACAGCCCAACTTTAGGAAAATATTCTGTACTCAGAGCTGAAGGCAATGTGTAGCATAGGCATCTCATAAACAATTTCCCTCACTTCGCCAAGGACAGATGTCCTCTTGGCTTATGCGGTTGTGTATTCTTACTTTCCCTGTGTGACCGGCTCACTGACAGTATTAGTTTGAACGGGGAAACTCATTTTTTGTTTTTAGAGCTTTTTACTCTGGAGGATGCTGACATCGGTTGCTGATGTATTAGCCAAAATTGCTACTATTGCACTGGGAATAACAGCAGAGGTGATGGTAGTATCCAGTAGCTGGTAAAAACAAAGACATGACATGATCTACTGAAATGTCAGATAGACAAAAAAGACTTTTCAGCACTCTCAGCCCTTGTTTGAGACTTTCTAAGAGTGTGGGCAGACTGCAGCCTTGCTACTAATTGGCCGGATGACAGCATGGAGCAGAGCACTCTCCGCAATGGACATCTTTCAAAATGCATTGCAAAATGAGAAAGACATAATGCAGGATAGCTGGACTGAATTTTTGTGAGGAAGATTCAGTGGAACATATTCTTTCTGCATCTCTAATCTGCTCCCATTAAGACCCCACCTGGAGTACTGCGTCCAAGCTCCGGGGCCCCCAGCATAAGAAGGACATGGACCTGTTGGAGCCAGTCCAGAGGAGGCCCACAAAGATGATCAGAGGGGTGGAGCACCTCTCCTGTGAGGACAGGCTGAGAGAGTTGGGGTTGTTGAGCCTGGAGAAGAGAAGGCTCTAGGGAGACCTTATAGTATAGGCCTTCCAGTACCTAAAGGGGGCCTACAGGAAAGATGGTGAGGGACTCTTTATCAGGGAGTTTAGCAATAGGACGAGGGGTAACAGTTTTAAACTGGAAGAGGGTAGATTTAGACTAGATATTAGGAAGAAATTCTTTGCTGTGAGGGTGGTGAGGCACTGGAACAGGTTGCCCAGAGAAGTTGTGGATGCCCCATTCCTGGAGGTGTTCAAGGCCAGGTTGGATGGGGCTTTTAGTGACCTGGTCTAGTAGGAGGTGTACCTGCCTATGGCAGGGGGATGGGAACTAGATGATCTTCAAGGTCCCTTCCAACTCTAACCATTCTATGATATTCGTTACACTATTTTTAAAAAAAATATTTCTTTTCTTTGAGCTGGCTTTTATTATGAAGGTATTTTCTAGAGGGAATGACTGAGGCAGGAAAACTTCTTCTTCTTCTTCTTGTAAGAATATTGGTAATATGAAGTGGACCAGGAGGGATATGAAAAAGATAGATGATGCAGTGCTGCTAAGTTGAAAACTCTCTGAGAGTAGGAGGAGACCCTTTTTGTCTCAATGCACAAGATTAAGCACAATGTTTTTGTTGGACCAATGCCTAAAGAACATAAGTGAGAAGACATGATTCACTGAAGTACATAAGTCAGTCAGACAAACATATTTTGAAGACTTCCATGTAGATATGATGACTGTAATTGTAAGAAAATACTGTCTGGATTGTTTAAAATGTTTCGTCTTTCTCATCATATTTTACACATTGCAATTTGCTTGGTAATATGATGCCCTTATGGTAATTGTGGTACAATATTGCACTTAAGCAAAGAAAATACAGCTGAGTTTTGACACTATGGCTGTTATTTCTCACTAAGCACACCTGCATATAGAATTTTTTATTCTTTTGTTATATATGTATGTCTGTGTGTTCATAACATATATATACACAATACATGTTTACATAGACAAATGCATTTTTTATATTGTAACAATTTGGGAAGGTTACAAAATGTAAGGATTAGAAAGGTCCCTGATTATTCAAGATAGGTACATGGAACCAGAGAAAATTATTTGTTTTGCAAAAGAGACGCTTAATCTGACTTGTACTGCTCAAATAGGCAGGACTTCATTACAAATAACCTTGAAAAGTGATTTCCTGTTTAGACATCTTGCCATCTCCTTTAAGTAATTCCCATAGACCAAAGTTTGTCTACATGTAATTTGCAGGATTAGAGCCATCAAAATTTATTGTAGGATCCTTGAGTTTTCAACTTAAGATACAAAGTAATAATCTACATTTTACTTTCCTGTTAGAGACCTTTTTCAAGAATGGGTATCATTTCTTAAAGTTCACTGTAATGTTGCACCAGCAGCATTTGACATATTTTGCATGCTTCATCACTGACTGGGTCACACATTTGCTGACAGTGACTCGTCTTCATAGTGGTAGGGTTAATTCAGTGTATCAAACATGGAAACTATGATGTGAGAAGCAAACTTGGAAACTATGATGAAAGAAGGAAGGAAGCTCTTTCTTAAGGGATTCTTCTATGTGCTCTTTTGTAATCATAAAGAGAAACAGAATTTAATATTAGAGGGGGTTTAGGATGGCTGATTTGTTATGATTAAGAAGTGTCCTGTAGTACTAGGGAATTTTTCCTTTCCTCCTTTCTCTCTTTCATTTGAGAGAACATCTCATTTTAGATCAAACTGTTGTTTCTTAAAGGGAGCTGGCCTCCATCAAGATGAGCAATTATAAAAGTCAGTATCCCTTTACAAAACACTGAAAAGGGAATCCTCCTGTGATTCCTATCAGCTTCTGTAAATGTAGGGTTTCACCTGTAACCTCCGCTCATAACTTGTCTGAGCACAACTTCTAGCACAACTTGGTAAGGTAATATATAAACATGTATATATTATCTTCTTGGTTTTTGCAACTGTTGAACTCTGAAGTGTTCCAGGAGACCCCTTCTCACCTTTCTGAACTCTCAACTCAGTTAAGCATTATGGTTGGCACCAAGAAGTAGGACTAACTTGTCTTTCACTCTTCTGCTCTCTCTCAATGTTTCTTAATTCTGCATGAAAGTTGGGAATAATTGCATTCTATTATCTATCTTATTTTTTTATTTAACCTACAAGTAAATACCATTTAAGTAATGAGTTTTATAAGCTACAAGTAAAT
>VUYV01000458.1:304944-320598 GCA_008711295.1 Anarhynchus alexandrinus
AGTCAGTCAGACAAACATATTTTGAAGACTTCCATGTAGATATGATGACTGTAATTGTAAGACAATACTGTCTGGATTGTTTAAAATGTTTCGTCTTTCTCATCGTATTTTACACATTGCAATTTGCTTGATAATATGATGCCCTTATGGTAATTGTGGTACAATATTGCACTTAAGCAAAGAAAATACAGCTGAGTTTTGACACTATGGCTGTTATTTCTCACTAAGCACACCTGCATATAGAATTTTTTATTCTTTTGTTATATATGTATGTCTGTGTGTTCATAACATATATATACACAATACATGTTTACATAGACAAATGCATTTTTTATATTGTAACAATTTGGGAAGGTTACAAAATGTAAGGATTAGAAAGGTCCCTGATTATTCAAGATAGGTACATGGAACCAGAGAAAATTATTTGTTTTGCAAAAGAGACGCTTAATCTGACTTGTACTGCTCAAATAGGCAGGACTTCATTACAAATAACCTTGAAAAGTGATTTCCTATTTAGACATCTTGCCATCTCCTTTAAGTAATTCCCATAGACCAAAGTTTGTCTACATGTAATTTGCAGGATTAGAGCCATCAAAATTTATTGTAGGATCCTTGAGTTTTCAACTTAAGATACAAAGTAATAATCTACATTTTACTTTCCTGTTAGAGACCTTTTTCAAGAATGGGTATCATTTCTTAAAGTTCACTGTAATGTTGCACCAGCAGCATTTGACATATTTTGCATGCTTCATCACTGACTGGGTCACACATTTGCTGACAGTGACTCGTCTTCATAGTGGTAGGGTTAATTCGGTGTATCAAACATGGAAACTATGATGTGAGAAGCAAACTTGGAAACTATGATGAAAGAAGGAAGGAAGCTCTTTCTTAAGGGATTCTTCTATGTGCTCTTTTGTAATCATAAAGAGGAACAGAATTTAATATTAGAGGGGGTTTAGGATGGCTGATTTGTTATGATTAAGAAGTGTCCTGTAGTACTAGGGAATTTTTCCTTTCCTCCTTTCTCTCTTTCATTTGAGAGAACATCTCATTTTAGATCACACTGTTGTTTCACGAAGGGGGCTGGCCTCCATCAAGATGAGCAATTATAAAAGTCAGTATCCCTTTACAAAACATTGAAAAGGGAATCCTCCCATGATTCCTATCAGCTTCTGTAAATATAGGGTTTCACCGGTAACCTCTGCTTGTAACTTGTCTGAGCACAACTTCTAGCACAACTTGGTAAGGTAATATATAAACATGTATATATTATCTTCTTGGTTTTTGCAACTGTTGAACTCTGAAGTGTTCCAGGAGACCCCTTCTCACCTTTCTGAACTCTCAACTCAGTTAAGCATCATGGTTGGCACCAAGAAGTAGGACTAACTTGTCTTTCACTCTTCTGCTCTCTCTCAATGTTTCTTAATTCTGCATGAAAGTTGGGAATAATTGCATTCTATTATCTATCTTATTTTTTTATTTAACCTACAAGTAAATACCATTTAAGTAATGAGTTTTATAAGCTACAAGTAAATACCAAGTAAATTTAAGCAGTGAGGATTATTTTAGTTCTCTTACGGCTGCAAGAAATGATTCAGTGAGGTACTATATTTTGTGTTGCTGTGCTGAAAAAGATATTTATGGATATTTTTCCATTTCCTACATCTTACTTCTGCAAGGAAAGATAATGACAGACCTGTTTGTTTGGGGTTTTTTTTCAGGGTTCCAGTTCAGTTGTAAAAGTTCAGCATAAGTTAATTTGGAGCTGGTTAAATGCTTAGGAGCAATCTGTCTGCTCTCACATAGAACTACCATTAACATGCCAGCTACAGTTATATTAAAACAAGCTCAGATGGCTTCATTTCCTCACAGAGGATGGAGATTTAAACTTTGAAATAAAAAAGGCATAAAGATCATCTCTAAGTAGAGCCTGGGTAAACTGGCAGTGCTCTGTGGGAAGTGAGTAATGGACGACTCTGCGGAGCAGCCATCGTACTTGTAAATTTGAGCAATGTGTTTCTACTTTACAGCAATTTCATTCATATATTTCAGAACACTGAAAAGGTCACCAATTTCTCCATAGGCCCTCACTGTATATTCCTTATGCATCCAACACACTGCTTGAGTTGTGGTTTGTGGAACTGTAGCTGTGAGAATTTGGAGGGAAGAGACCTATGGATGCAAGAGACATAAACCTGGGGTGCTTCGACAACAATTCTGTGAAGAAAGTTGAGCTGTGTGTCAAACTAATATCAACATTCATAATTCAGTATTAAGGATCGTGTTCTGACTACCTTTCTGATATTTCAAGAATGACACTATTAGTTAGGGAAAACAAATGCAGTCAGAATCTGGAGCTGACTGATAATTAAATTTGACTAGAAACTGTAAAAATAGTTGACATGATAGCAACATGAGGATGTACTGTATAATGTCATTTTTAATGCATCATCGTAACTTGACACTGGTCTTTCAGTTTAAAAATAATTAACATCTCTTGACTGTTTGTATTTGGCTTACAGTATGTCTCAATGTTACGTGTTGGGAATTGTAAAAGGTGCATGATTGTGCTGTTTCTGTTCAAGTTGTTTCTAATTAATGACTTCACTGTCCAGTGTTCTTTCAATAAGGGTACCTAATACAATTTTTACATTATTTTAGGTATAGAAAAACTGGCTTTTCAACCAAACTGAATGATGCATCTCAATATACAGCAAGAGCGTATGCATGTGTGTGTATCTCTGCATGCATACACATACACATATATGTGTCTATTGGTTTAGACAAGGTCTCTCAGTTCTTTCCTCGTCACCTTGAGCTTCTCAAATCTCAGGCATCTGGAAGGAATCATGACTTTTCAGGAAAGCTGAAAGTCATAGATCTTAGATTAATTAATATATACTCCTATTGTGATATTCACTGGAACTTCCTCTCCCCCCCAAATTCAGCACGTTAAATAACATTAAATAAAGGTCTAATGACTAAAAGATGCCAGGTAATGCAGGATTCTTCTACCTGCACGAGTGGCTTAGTGAGTCGAGTGACTGTCATTTTACCCCTTTGATCATTTGGATTTGTAGCCACTAAATTACATACGTGTTTTTTCCTTTTTCTGCTTCCACAATAGAAAGCATTTACCTTTCTTTTACGTTCTAAGTATCTGCTATTGTTTCATTCCAGAAACAAAATACTGACCTTTGTGGGTCCTTGGGCTGACCCAGCATGGTTGCTTTTCATTTGTTCAGTTCTGTAGTAGCTAAATTTTCACTATTTTTCAAGAGCCTTAATAATTTCTCTTTCAAGTAAGAAAGGAATTGCTTTCAATAAAGTTTGAAGTTCGGCAGTTAAAATATAAGAAATTTTTCAGGTTGTTAACTTATTAACTGGAAGACTATCTTTCTTATAAAAGTTTAAATAATTAGAGGAGAAATAAACTCTGAGTATTCATACTAATTCCAGTGGTTTTTGTATAAGGTTTAATTTTATACTTCAAATAATATTCTTAAAGTACATTTGCAACATAAAGTAAATGAAGAAAAGTTGATATTAACTCTTAGAATAATAAAGATACTTTCAGTGTGATACATAAATCTAAATAGCAATGCACATACAAATCTAATTTAGTTTAACGATATCAATTGGCCAAAATATATTTGGGACTGTGACAGGATTTGTGTGAGTTTTCTCCTTTGAAAGGATGCGCCTGGCTTTGAATTTCAAACACTACCTTTTGTAGCAGGTGGACAAAAGTAATCTTTTTTTTTTTTAAGAAAGCCAGCTAAGTTCATGTCTGCCTCACATTCAGTTAAATCTTTGGTGATGGGCTTTGAAGAGAGTGTTTTATGTTTTGCTTTCTTTTGTTTGGGCTTTGGTTTTGGTTTGGGGTTTTTTTGGTTTGTTTTTTACTGTCAGTCTTTGCTGAGACGTTCCTGATACCTCTGTTAATAGTAAACTGTTCTTTGAAGGAAGCTTTGACAAAATATCTGTTTTGAAGTCAAAACTGGAAAAGTGCAAAGCTACTGGTAGAAGAGTGCCTTCCTCCCCGTTGCCTGAGAATTAATATATTTTTTTATGCGAAAGCAAAGCCTTGATACAAAAGCTAATGCTAGCATGGTAGACTAAAACAACCTTATTTTGGTTTGAAAATAATATACTGTATTTTTCGACTTGGGGTTGCTTGAGTATTTTTTCCATTGTTTTCCAAGCATCATTCTAAATATAACTTTCTGTTTGGTCGCTACTTGGATAACGTGAACGGTACCCATTATTGAAAGGTAGTCTGTATTTGTACTAATACAGCGAATGCCAGTTTAGAAATGAGCCTGATTGCATGGTTCATTTTGTTCTCCTTTGTAGAGCCAGGCTGCGGCCCACTACAAAGGCACTAAACATGCCAAGAAGCTCAAAGCACTGGAAGCCATGAAAAATAAGCAGAAATCTGTTACTACCAAGGACAGCGCAAAGACTACCTTCACTTCCATCACTACCAATACCATCAATACCAGCTCTGACAAAACAGGTTAAGCGACAATCTTTGTTGGTTTTGTTTGTTTTGCCTTTTTTTTTTTTTTTTTCCCTCTCTTGTTTAATTCCACGTCTGTTTGGTTATGTGCTTGCCGCATCGATTCATGCTCGATCCATCTTTCTGTGTGATATTGATTGCGTTTAGTCCTTTCAGTAGGCCGGTGCGAGTATGATAGTCATGTAACCGATTTCTCGTAGCGAAAAGAGGCTTGTCATTCTTTTAGGACAGAATGCAATACTCGTGACTTGATTAATTTTTATAGTGGCTAAACTATTACGTATCAACTTATCTAAACCTCCTAGTCTATATGCAGTGTCTTTCTATAAATAATTACATATGGCACATTTAACCGCAAACAATGTTGCAAATTGCACTACTTGTGTCTAGAAGCCTCTTACAAAAGCATTGTTAGTAAAAACCTAATTTTCATAAATTTCAAACATTGCATTATTTTTTTTAAAATGGCTATTGCATGGTTCTGAGCTGGAAAATAGCTGTATAACCTCTATTCCACACAATCAGGTAAGTGCTATTGATGCCAATTATTCTGCTTAAATGAGTCTTCAGACTTAAATAATATCATTTAAATTATTGTGTGGGTAAAAGGTACTCCTTTGCAAATAAAATCTCTGTGAGTATTTCGTAAAGTCAACAGGATTTGATGAAGCTCGCATCTTAAATATGTGGCTATTGTACCGGAAATTTCCAAGAAAGGTTGTAAGTTCGCTGAAGAATAGTCTAGTGTCTCACCAGATATGACTGCTCTTGTGTATGAAGGGATACAGTTTGCATGTTTAGTCATAAGCAACCCCCTCTTCCCCAAACAAGCCAACCCTAAGCACCAAGATGTGAAACAGCAGAGATCTTTATACTGGTGCTGAAAACTGCTCGTTTGGAACCACTTCTGATGCAGTAAGTTTAGCATTGTAAATGGATGCGCACTTACTAACTAATTATAGTATAACAAAAAAGTACCTTGCAGACATGTGTAGTACTTTCCTTAAGATACATCTTTGCTATGTTTGTTATAGACAGATACCTCTATGTCTATCTTTCTCTCTGGATATCTTTGTTATAGCTCTTTATTACAGACAGCATATGTTTTTTTGGAGGTTTATATCCTAATTAGAATAGGATTGCTTTAAAAAAACAATTGTTACAGTATTTTCGTGGTTGTTACAACAAAAAAAAAAGAAAATATTCTGAGTACTTTTGTTTCTATGATGAAAGAAATGAAGCATGGGAGAATAGGAACAAGGATGGGAAATGTCAAAAGTTATTTACAAAAATATATGTGTTTCTAAACATACAAATACCTTTAAAAGTTTCTCCTGCTGTTACCTGTTAGCATGTTCAGAACAGTAAGGGGGATGTTCCATGGAAAGAGTTATTTATTGTTTACAAAATATGATCTGGTAATTGGAGAAAATAACTGAAAAAAAAAGAGATCTCTTTAAGTTTTAAAATGTATTATTCAAAAGCTTTTTTTTCTTATGCTGTGTAAGTTTGAAGGATTTTCCAAGGTGCCTTAAAACCAGTCTGAGTCTTTCCATCAGGCTTTGAATTAGATCCCTGGCAAGATATATGAACTGTCTTGTATCCAAGGTCAGTAGTACAAATCAGTTTTTATATCAGCATAAGTAACAAAACATCAGAAAACGAGTTGCACACAAAAGCAATCCCCTATGCAGGAGTTTCCTCAGCTTTATGCATTGTTTGTGACTTCCCAGATTAATTTTATAGAATGTGTGTATGCATATACATGTATACATATATGTGCTCTGTGTTAGAAGTACTGACCTTAATGGCATTCTGAAAGACACATATTGATGTTAATTGACAAACAGCCCAAAATCTGACAAGTTCACAAAATGCTGAAAGCCATATTCCGCTGCTGGCAAAAGCCCTATTCAACCAGTGGCCTTCAAAGAAAGGCAGCCAGTTCCATCCAAATGCAGTTATTACAGATCAGCATTAATGTGACTGGCAGCAGAAATAGCATCCTCGGTGTAAGTTATCCTTTGTAGAATCAAGCATGTGTGCATAGTGGGAGAAAAAAAAAAGAGAAAAATAATGAAAGTTTTGGGTAGCCGAAAGGATGAATTTTTCTGTTAAACATGACAAGTTAAAAATTTTATAAATCGGATTTTCTTTCCTTTCCAGTGGTTCCGTGTCTTGTATTCGCTTGATAGAGCTTTTAAGGGCAAAATGATTTCTGAAAGCCAGAATAACATCAGAATATACTGTGCTGTATGAGATTGCACATTCGTAAATGACTGCTGTAAAAGTCAGCAGCATATTCTGATAGTAATAAGCAGTTCTGAGGGAATAATCGTACTAATTAATATTATTCATTAATTAATCTCTCATAACTAGAAACAAGTTCTGTTACTATGTCCCTGCACTTGTGATCATTTGGAACAAAAGCTTTTTCTGCAGTGTTTTCAAGCTCTCTGCTGAAGATTAATACTTGATCCCAAATACACTGAGGATAGGGTCATGTTCATATCACCTCCAATATATCATGTACAGTGGTGGTTAAATGGTGAATTACATGTCAGTCACAGCACATTGGTCAGGACTTCAGTTCGCTGCTTCTGTGTACCCTTAGCAGCTCCGGCAAACAAAATGTCATCAGGAAATCTGCAGTGCTATGCAATGAAGATTATGAAAAAGACCACACAGTATACGAACTGATTCAAGAGCTAAGGCAGCAATTTGTTATGTTGCTTATTCTGGAACTATTTTGTTAGATGTGGTGCCAGCATGTGTTATGGCAATAAATAATGGGAGACTGTGCAACCCACAATGTAAGCGGACTCTGTAAAACCTTTCATAAATGATTCCTGGTGGTTAAACTATGTGTTAAGAAGAAAACATAAAATATGGGGTCATTTTGCTCATTCTGTGAAAGTCACTATTTTTTTTTGTACCCCTTTAAATAAACTTTTAGAATTATTAGAAGGCTTGAACTTGAGAAGCCTTTGGGGAAATGAAATATCATGAAGAGTTATGTTAGCAGTCACATAATGCATAATGCCATACTCAACACATGGGAACTTTGTTACCAGTTATAATATTTAACAACCCTCTTTCATTTGTATTTACCATTTATTATGTGATACCTGTAGTCACTCAGGACAGAAAAACAGAAGGCACGACCATTCCAAAGACAAGCCCACTTTATGGTAGTATACAAGCCAGATTTCAGTATTTCTTGATTCTCCAATTCAGGGGTGACAACAAAAATTCATATTTTCACTGCACGTTAACAGACATGCATACATTTTCCCTGACGTAAAGTTATAAAACATCCTCGATAGCTTTACAAATTGCCCCTCCTTTCTGCCGAGGTATATTTTCCTCATAAAGATGCTTCACACCTTCACTTTGGCTGTAAGGACAGATACTTTAGGAACACCTTTCAGAATATATTTAGATAGGCTGTGTTGTATCATCCTAACTGTATGTCCTGTCCAGTACAGTCATTATCCCGCACTTGGATTTTTTGAATCTAGAGTGAGTGGCCAAGATTATATCCATGTAAAAAGATATCCCTGTAGTTGTTGCATATGTCCAAATATTGATCTTTTCTAAAGCTATTTGAAGTTAAAAAGGACTCTCCATGACCACATTATCACAAATTAGGTCTTGAACATTGGGGCTATTTTTATTTATTTATTTATTCAGCAGAGAATTCAGCATGAGTTAGATCAGTTGTTATCAACGGAGAGGAAGGAATAGATCTTTTCAAGTGGGGAAAACATGTCATTGGGAGCTATCACTATGGCAAAGTTTTTTAATGTTGCTTTTTAATGTTGCACGCTATGTCTTCAATCCTCTGTACTGAAATGCGATGAACAGCTCCTAAAAACAGAGAAAAATGTGATGAACAGAAAAAGTGTGTATCTGGGCCAAGGCACAGACAAGATCATCTATCATTAGTACAGTCTTAACAGCTAAGAGACCCCTGTGCTGTCAGAGAACGAAACACTGGCGCCTGTCCTAAAGAGCTCACAGTCTACACGTAAAATGAGAGACAACTTAGGGAGGTAGACACTGGTAATGTAATAGGCAGGTGTTTTAGAAGAGCAGTAGCATAAACATGTTCAAGTGATAAAGGCATCACAAGAAATGAAAACACTGAAGGATGGATTAGAAGGAAAAGGAGGAGGGTTGGGTTGGTTTTTTTTTTCAGATATTGGATGTATGTGTGGGAAACAGCACGGGAGAAAGCATGAGTTCTCTTATTTTTCTTTCACTGGTACATATGAAAAGTCTTCTCTGTGGGAAAATTTTAGTTGTGCTACCCCTTTCCAGTCCTTTTTTCATTTTTTCCCCTTTTTCTTTTTGTCTAAGAACTGATAGGATATTTCTGGTCAGCAGATGAAACTCACTCCTGAAATAACAATTTCACTCCAGCTGGGAAAATTCTGGAACGTAGAGCAGGTGGAGTGGGAGAGAGCAGTCAGTCTGGCAAGGTCTTGGGCATGGAAAAGGAAGTCGGGAAGGAGAAAGAAATCTGAAATAATGTGGTAAGTCAGGGAGGAAGAAAGGAAGATGGCATGAAATGGAGAGGTTCAGGAAGATATGTTGGAGTTTGGCAGCCACAAATACCACAGGAACACAGAATTTTTGAGGTTCTGTGAAGGGATGTCAAAGGGGACAAGGTGCACCCCTACAGGTCAGAACGGCGTCAGCTAGAGCAGGATGCTCAGTTTCTTTTTCAGGTGAGTTTTAAATATCTTCACAACCTTTTTCTGGGCAACCCATTCTAGTGTTTGAGCACCCTCGGAGTAAAGAAGAACAAAGAAGTTTTTTCTTGTATTTAAGTCCAATCTCCTGTTTTTCAGTTTGTGCCCGTTGTGTCTTGTCCTGTCATGGGCATCACTGAAAAGAGTCTCTGTCTTTTTAACTTCCTGACCCTGACCCCATCAGGTATTTATACACACTACTGGCTTACGTTTCATGTGGTGTCCACCAGGATCCCAGGTCCTTCTCCACAAAGCTGCTTTCCAGACGGTCAGCCCCCAGCCTAGGCTGGTGTGTAAGGTTATTGCTTCCCAGCTGTGGGACTTTTGCATTTCCCTTTGTTGAACTTCAAGGGACTCTTGTTGTCCCATTTCTCCAGCCTGTCCACGTCCCTCTGAATGGCAGCACACCCATCTGGTGTACCAGCCTCTCTTCCCAGTTTTTTATCATCAGCAAACTTGCTGAAGGTGGACTCTGTCCCATTGTCCGGGTCATTAATGAAGACTTTAAACAATATTGGCACCAGTATCAGTCCTGGAGGACTCCACTAGTGACTGGCCTCCAACTTTGAGTTGGTGACCGCAACCCTTTGAGCCTGGCAGTTCATCCAGCATTTTTTCTATTATCCTTTGTGTCTTTTTGTAAAAATGGGAACTAAGAAACTGTAAGAAAAAAATAAGAATAAGCTCAAAGAAAACAACTAAAATGGAAATGAGTAAGACTTACCCAAATCTCTAAATTCTGCTAATGCATGGCTTTAATATGTTTGCACTAGTTTCCCATTAGGCAAATCACATTGAATTTATGTAACATGCATTACTCTTATAAAATGTATTTTACATGCAATTAAAATTTTAAAAAGAACATTGACGGGACCTGACTGAGTGCAAAGCTCTTTCTCTTGCATTTTAAATTGTCTCTTTACGTCTTTCTTTTGAAATACGTGACAAATTCAGTTTTTATTTTCAGAGCTGTTTTATTCTTTTTAAGTGCACTTCATGCCCTGTTCTATACTGCGTCGTCTTCATGTATTGTGCCTTTTCTAATAATTCCATAGTGCATTTTGTCACCCTTGCACCCTTTAACTGTGCTTCTATGGGGTGACTCAACAGTCTACAGATACTGGGAGTAAAAGCTAATGCAGATCTGTTGCCTTAACATCAGCTTACACTGGAGCTGGAGTTGGTCTGTAGATATGTAGGGAGTGGCGATAACGTGTTGCACAGTATGGAGGATGTCTTACGGCATTACTGAGGTGGAAAACTCACCTTCAAATGCAAGGAGTGTTTTAACAAAACTAAATCTACTGGATCGCCTCGACTGTTCATCTGTACTTTTTGTTTTATTGAATATGTGAAGGAGAGAAGGGCAGAGGTTATAAAACATAATATCCGTTGAGAGCCTGGGTGGAATTTCTTTGACCAAACATAGACATACATACAGACCCTAATTGCACTGGGCTCTCCTTAGTGTGAGAGGAAATTATGTCAATGAAGTCTAGGGCACAATTCACCTTATTCTAAAGTAAACATCTGTAATAAATCAGATGAATGGTGAAGACCTGAGAAAAAGTATAAAAAAAGCCCGTGATGACTAGGTCAGATATAAACTGCTATGCTGATACCTAAAGTTAGCTGAGACAAATTCCAACCTCAGTGACCAAATTGCCCTTTCCTTTAATGTGCCCAGTTTGTTTTTTTTTCCCCACAGGTTTTGATTCTTTTTAACTGAATCTTTAATTGCTCTGTAAGAATTTGATGCTCAGTGTTCAAAATCTGAGTTGTGTTAGTTAATTCTGCATGATCATGTAACAAATGACAGTGTTTCTGTCTGCCAAGTGAAAATTTTAATGTGCTTTTGAATAGCTTTTAAATTTCCCACTGAGGAGAAGAGAGTTTCTTCATTTTTTGTGTGTGTTTGTTTTTAAAAAAACATGAACCTTTTTCTCATCTAATTTTTTAGACATGGAACGAAAATTATTGCCTAATAAAGGTAGGCTGCTGGAGTATGTACGCTTTAGTATTAAAATATTAACTTCATCTTTCTCATATTCGATTCAACCATAGGTGTCCTAGTGAACACGTGCTATTAGGACATTTGTGTCTCTTTATTAGGACATGTGTCTCTTTCAGGTTTCTAGTAAGGAATCAAGGGACTCTTTGCCAGTCAGTACGTGTTGGTTTATTTAAGATTGAAAATTTCTTGAAATTGTAGGAAAAAGTTTTCAAATGTAGCGCTCACAAGAAAACTTGGTCATATGAATCTTTATAGAAGGACAACATAAAATTGACTAGTACTACAGCAGTTTCATTTAAAAATATGAAGAAATATTCTTTGAATATATTTATATGAATATGTTTCTGCATGTTTGTTTGCAATATTTGCCCTTCTCTGTTCAAGACAGGTAATTAGCTGCTTTTTCCTCCAATATCATGGATTAGCACACCTTGCTTGCTTTCTTTTATCACTTAGATAGTCAAAGCCATGCGTACGTTAGCTCTGTACATAGATGTATTTCTGCAGTTCCTGGTTCAGCTCCAGGACCTGTAATGGAAAGAAACTCCCATTTGAAAATGAAAATCAGTTTCCTCTTATGTCTGCTTTCCTTTTATTTCGGCTTTCATTTTATCTCCCTTACGTTCAGCTTTTGAGCTTATTTTCTTTTTTTTTATTATTATAAACATACATTTCGGTAATGGCTAGGCTTTACGGTTTATGAGGGCTTCCATATATTAAGAATTATT
Source organism: Anarhynchus alexandrinus (assembly GCA_008711295.1). Taxonomy (NCBI): domain Eukaryota; kingdom Metazoa; phylum Chordata; class Aves; order Charadriiformes; family Charadriidae; genus Anarhynchus; species Anarhynchus alexandrinus. Next base: position 316,966 of record VUYV01000458.1, read on the forward strand.
GGACTATTTCTGGTGTTGCTTGGTGTAGTTACCCTTTTTTATCATTTACTCTTTGAGTTATTTGCTTAACCCTTTGTTCTTAATGACAAACCACTCTAACTTTTCCTTTCTTAAGGAACGCTGAGGAAGACATACTGCTGTATTCATGACATTATCGTATATTTAATTAAAAGTGCCACTGCCTATTTATTAGCGTTTTTTATAGACAGCAGATTTTCTTGTAATCTTTTGTAACTAAAAAAAATACCTGTTTCTAATAATGATACAAATTTCAACTGTATTTAAAATTCACAATAGTATTTAATACTATTCAAAATCTGCTGCTGGATGCAGAAACAATTTACTGTATGATCCCAGTGTGCAATTTGCTGGTACAGCTTAGGCTGTGGATACCCTTGTATATGTAATTATTATATTAAGGATGTTTAACCTAAGAAAACAATTCAGTGCAGCCTGTTTGTGTAACTTAGCTGTTGTTTTGTTCCCATATGCTTTATTATGTCATAAAGTGTGCTTTTGTTTTGGCAATTAATTTCTTCAGATCGCTTCAGCATTGCTTAGGGCACAGCAGAATTAACAGGCTAATTCTGGGTTTAGGCCTGTGAGATCCTGGTTGGAAATTGATTTCCTTTACAAGTCAATGTTTTAGTACACATCAAAACAGAACAATGACCTTGAAGCTTGAATTTATAAGGATTTTTACTTCATGTTAACTTGTTTGAGATAGTTTGAGTGGAGCATTCCAAAGTTGCAAGTGTGAAATAATATTAATGAGGAGAAAGTGCTCGGTGATTAGCACAACACAAATGGATTTCAGAGCCAGCTATAGGACTTCATGGCCCACTTCCCAATCACCCAGCTCTGAAAGTTCAACTTTTTCTTCTTTTTTTTAATTCTATTTGAATGAAAAATCTTTAAAAGAAACAATAGTCTGAAAGAAATGTTCTTATTTTCTGATTTTCTTTTCATTTGCTTGGAAATTAGAGATTACTGATTCACAGCTATCAGTTCTCTTAATGACATGCTTGGAAAATTCAGCCCAAACCATTAAAATTTAACCGTGCTACAACATCTTTCACTTTAAATCACCTATGCTTTGACTTTTCTGTACTTCAGACAATCTGTAGCTAACTGCAGCACAAAATGTTATCAGCATTCCACAGACTGTTGTACCAATTTTGCATTAGAGCTCGATGGTAATTTGGAAGACAATAGCTTCTCTTTTGATCTCTGTGTAGAACTAGGGCTTTTTCTTTCTTTCAGAGTGTAGCTAAGTGGCGATATAAAAATTACAGTAATTTATGTGTGCCTCAATTGATCATGAATGTGCAATAAAAGTCCTTCTTTGCTTGCATCTACGTATGCTGAGAGCTTCGTCATATGAACACCATGTGTTTTCTGTGGACCCAGCTGCTTTTGATTGGGATTGCCTTGACAACAATTTTATGCTTGAATAATCCTGCAGATAGGAACTGCTGTCAGTCACAACATCTGTATCAGCCTATTGAATCCGTATGAAGGTCCAGTACTAACAAAGGTATTGTTCGTAGGTCTGAAAATCATTTTCCATTGAAATATTAAATAGGGTCTTTCACAGTATCTCAGGGAAATGTCAGCATGGTTGCTGCATGCCCTATAGTTCTATAGTTGTAACTACTAGAAATCTTGGGAGTAATCCTCTGTTTATCAGATATCTGTTTATCAGTTATGCATCAGTATTGCTCTAAAACTAGATCAAGCACCATAGCATGTATCTGCTTAATGACTCATTCTTCATGGTGTGTTTTGTTGTTAGGATGGGAATGGCTTTGACACTAGCTAACAGGATGGGTCTGAAGGCTCTGCAGTTATAGCCATTGGGATTTCAAAAATATTACGGGATCGCAGTCCTAGATCCTCTTTCAAGTTTTTATTGTAAAACATCAGATTCAGAAGCCTGTTACTATTGCATAATTGTTTGTTTGTCAGTTTATGGACTAATTTGGAATGGAGCAGAAACTTTGTGATCGCATACTCTCAGATAGGTGGTCAGTTTTTGCTAGTCTGGAATCTTTCAAATGAGAAGGGTCTGCTTTCAGGGCAACAGAAGAGTAGGTCGGTCTTCATTTAAGTGATCCGTGTTTTTTCGGGCTGACATCATACAGGTTAGACAATGTACAAATAGGAAGTAGTTGTTTGTTATTTGTTTGAGGACTGGTTTGATTTTGTGTGGGACATTTCTAAGGCAAAGATGACCTCATCTCCAAAGATGCTTTAGAGCTTGCTTAGTTTATCTTCTTTTGTTGTTCATGTCATATTCTTTCTATGCCTAAACCAAGAAAGGAGGAGGGTGCGGTTAAGAATATGAGTAAATGTACTGTGCTAAATGTTTGGAGCCATTGCTATACAATGCCCTTATAGCACCATTCAGAGTGATCTAAAGACAACCAGAGCTGGAACAGTTTTGTTAGTAAACATAGGGGAATCTGCTTTACTCAGTCCATGGCTGGGTCATTGGCCATTCATGTTACAAGATCTCAGCACAGCAGAAGTAATTATTTCTAGAAGCAGACTATCCTACATACATATAGTAGGTGTTTTCAGAAATAAGCCAAAACTGAGTACTATTCAAAACTACTGTTAGAATGTTAAGAACAATTTTATTTTGCAACAATGCTGTTTATTCTGTCTTCCATTTGGTATTCCACATCTTTCAATAATGTATTTAAAGTCCTAGCAGATCAGTGATTTCTTTCCTCAGCTGCAGAAGTCTGATAGGTGAAATTCTTCTGTACTGTGTAATTCCTTTGGTAAAATATACACTTACTGTGTTAATGGAGTTAGACTTTGCAAATATTCATTTTATATTTGGTCCCAGTCAAACAATGGGAAAACAAACTAAAATATCAGACAGAACCAAATATTTACTCTATTCCTGCCATTGTCCCACTTCCTTACCTCTAAAAAAAGAAAAAAATAAGAAATTTATTGTGTTTTAAATTATTGAATATATGGAAAAATACAAAACTTCATCTAACATCTAGTTGTTTTAAGGTTTGCTGGCACTGCAGTTGTAAATCTTCTAAATAAGCCTAACCTAAGCTTAAGCTTAGTAAGGTGTTCTCAGAACCAGCAAACATCAAGTTATCTTGAGGCAAAGCATAGCTATGACTGCAATATCTGTTTGAGGAGGAAAGTAAACATGCAGTTGGTCTTCATGCGCCTGAACTCTATGCTTCTTAGACTTAATGTAGTTTTCCATGTCCACAACCCCATGCAGCGCTACAGACTGGGGGCAGAGTGGCTCGAAAGCTGCCCAGCAGAAAAGGACCTGGGGGTGTTGGTGGACAACCGGCTGAGTATGAGCCAGCAGTGTGCCTAGGCAGCCAAGAAGGCCAACACCATCCTGGCCTGCATGAGGAATAGTGTGGTGAGCCGGACTAGGGAAGTGATCATCCCCCTGTACTCGGCACTGGTGAGGCTCCACCTCGAGTACTGTGTTCAGTTTTGGGCACCTCACTACAAGAAGGACATTGAGGTGTTGGAGCGTGTCCAGAGAAGGGCTACTAAGCTGGTGAGGGGTCTGGAGGACAAACCTTATGAGGAACGACTGAGGGATCTGGGGTTGTTTAGCCTGGAGAAGAGGAGGCTGAG